>RYFJ01002502.1:0-195106 GCA_003991445.1 Oryza meyeriana var. granulata | reverse complement strand
CGGCAGTCGGTTCTTCTCTTTCTCTCCCAAACCTAACTATACATATACATGAACAGGGTGAGTACTTTCATACTCGCAAGCCGGGAAAAGATGGCCATGGCTCGGTAACAGACAGAAGGGCTAAGGGTTTATATTTGTGAAAAAACTGCTTGAAACTCTTTTCTTTGCAAAACACTAGTGATCCATTAATTTCTATTGTCGGAAAGAGGCCTTCACGCCTCGATCCATTCCGCAACGTTGCTTTTCAAACAACTCGCCACTTAAGAATCAGTATATCATATCATCTTTTAATTCGCTATATCGTCGGTCCGGTGTGTCCGAGTAGCTACATACCACTCGTTTGACCGCCTTGAGACTCGGCTACAACCAAATCTCAGCGCGCCGCCCTGGCTTACAACCCGGGGGCTCAAAACTTGCTCACTTGCTGCCTGGCTACAACCCGGGAGCAAAAACTTTCCTCCGTCTTCTGGCTAACCGAAGACTCCAACTGCTCAACTGCCGGCCTACTGGCTACACCCGGGGGCTTAAATTTGCTGCCGCTGGCTACACCCAGAGCAATGATCTTTATCTCTGTTTACTTTTCACGACACTTGCTTATGGTGCTGTTAACGCCAAAATTTGGTAAGGCCCTGTATCAGATTTCGGTCAAAGGAGAGATGTTGCAGTAACTGACGGGAAGAGTACGCGAATCGGGAAGGAGCGTGAAGACCGTTACTTGGGGCAGTTGTTTACTGTACACTATTAATTAGGCAGGTTGTTTTTATTTTTTAGGAAAACCTGACCTCGTGTCCGGTCAGGTTAGTTTAGCGTTTTGCTGTTAGCGGATACGGAAATCATTGTGTTCCGTTCGTCCTATAAAGACTCATGTAACTCGGAGGTATTATACGTATGACCGGTTGCCCTTGTAATCATCACAAAAAGATCAATACCAAACTTCGCGCATCGCCACCCCTTCGATGGGATCTTGGCTTCTCCGAGCCGGGGCTTGCATCGGTTAAGGTCCTCGAACTCCTGGAGAGGGTAAATCTCGTCACCGCCCGGCTACCTAATCGGCTAGGACTTCTCGGTTAGGTCCGATATTCTAGTACGGTTTAAGGTAAGTCGGCTTACCACGATATATTTACTTTATCTATGGCTGCCATCAGTTCAGTTGACCTCATTGATTGATTAGGTATATCACATCAGACGCGCTTTGCCATAGATCGCATCAAGCTTATGGGGCGGTTATATCATCAGTTGTTGCTGGCAATCGGTTAGGGCGACGCTACTATACTGCTGAGATAACCGATCCTACTAATCGATGCTACTTATGCGCAGGCGTCCTTATCGGGGTGTAATAGCCGATAAGTTATCTTCATCCACGATCGCATTTATCTATCGCCTGATTGAGGTAATCGTTATCAATGCATTGGTCCTGTGGCTGCAACGGTTGAGTCCGATCTACTAGACTGACGATAATAGCTTTACTCTTGATGAGGTCGATGGGTGTTATGCGATGTTGTTATCGGGAGTGCTTAGCCGATTAAAGTTTTATCTGTTGAAGGCCGATCATATTCACTTATTGTCATATTTATAATTATTCTGCTCAGCCTAGTCGCTGGATTCATTAATCGTCTTTTTATTTTATATTATTGCATTGCTTTTATCCATATTCTTGAGCTGTATTATTATCCTGATCGGCTAAGGCTAGCCGATTGTTCATACTGCCGATCCGAGTACAAGTGCAAGCAGGTTCCCGGGCATGACCGTCAAGGACGAGGCACCGGGCGCGAGCTTTAGGTAAGGACCGGGCAACAGGCCCGGACAAGTGGAGAAGACGCCCGGGAGGCCGATATAAGCAAGGACCCGGGCACGGGTAAGAATTTCTCACGGCAATACCCAGTAACATTAAACTATGATCGGTCCTAAGAATTCATCTGATTTATTTACTTAATTGCGTTTTATATGTTTATTTTAACAAGTCTTTATAGCGCGTTTCTAAACATCCTTTCGATGTATCGGCTTAGTGCAATTTTTATGTTATCCATCTCCTGGGCCATCATCGGCTTCTGGTCGATGTATAAGTGCTCATCGTGCTCATATTCGCTATCGGCCGTGCACGAGTCTAAGTCGCTTCCACCGATGGCTCATTGATTTAATATGTTTCTCGCTTGTCAATAAACGGGTCAAATGACTTGGCACGCCTACGGAACCTCAAGACTTTAGGAGCTTCACTGGGTAAAGCAAATCTCCAGGCCTTCGCGTGTCAGCCAAAGACGCCGGCCAGGTCTCTCCGGCGATTTTCGGCGTCAACAGGTGGCTTAACACCCCGGTTCACACAGACGGCCGTTTTTGGCCACACTAGGCCTTCCGTTTGCTTACTCGGCAAACTTGGACACGGTTTCTTCCCATCAAATACTTTCACAAACACAGGCAAACAAATCTACGCTTGCGGCATCACTTACAATGCCCTTGCAAAACCGTGGGCACGCTGTTCGAGACAGATTCTGCTCAACTCTGCAGAGGGTGTACGCTTTAACCCCATTCCGACACGAAACTTACACACCGAGTACTGGCCTTACCGGAAGTTCGTGACAAGGCATTCCAAAGCAGTCCAGGGTTATCTCAATGCCAGCCAAAGGTCAACTACAGGATCAGTGCTTCAGGACTACAACCACCGTCAGCGATAAGGGCTCACAAGCCACAACTCAGATGAGTCCACTCCAGTCGGCACCTGACTTTCTAAACTACAAATTTAACTCGATCAGGGGCTCCCAAATGCCCGTATGATCGTACTTGTAAGACTGCTCGGCATGAAATTCCCAAAAAAACGGTCCTTAATGATAATACAATAGCCAGGCCACACAGGCACTGGCTCTCTGTGTTCCCAAGATTTTCACAAACTGTCATTTATTTTCAAAACATGCCGATAGCTGCAAGGTATCGGGGTTTTCCAAAGCTTAGTAAAACCCATATGTTTTTCCAAACCGACAACAACGTTGCGGGCTAAGCCATTCTACTGCAGCTTCGAATATGCCGTAGATAAGATGCTAACGTGCCATTTGTGGTGGGCTCTCAAGGGAGAAATACATCAAATTCCTACCAATAAGTGCTACTACTGGGTAGGTCCATCGGTTGACGCTTGCAACCGGAGGCCATCAATTTAAGGTGTAAACTAAACATGCATATTTTAACCAAACACATAGTTTTTGCTATATGTGAAATAATATGATCAAAGAGGCTTGCCTTGTTCAAAGAAGGATCCTCAACTCGGCGAAGACGGCTTCGGGATCGTCCACGTGTCGCGTTCAGGCTTAAAGCAGACAGGAACATCGCTGATAGCAGGAGAGGTAAACACCAAGAAAAAGGATCACGAAGTAAGTCGGGGCTGCAGAAAGGTAGCAGTGGGCTTGAACCAGGCTTGCAACAGGCGATAGAGCTCCAAAGCTTTGGAGAGGATGAGGACTTAGCAGAGCTAGCCGGTTGCAAAACAAGGGAAAAAGGACGGCACGGTTGGCCATATCATAATAGCCGACGTGCAAGGTTGAAGCACGGTAGGGGGCTGGGACACGGGTAGGGAAAAAAGTCAACGAAGATGACTGACAAGGATTTGACGTCCACAGGCGGATTGACTTGGGAGTCGGCGTGGCCAGTGGAGTTGGTAGGCACTGTACGGCGATGAGACATTTAAGGTCGTGGCTAGGACAGGTTGGAGAAAACTCACTGACTAGGGCTTCAGACTGACCACTGGTCCTAGCGATGCGCAGGTTATTGTCATCGGTCCAAGGGTGCTGCGGAGGTGGAAGACTGATCTCTTCTTACTTCAGTAGTAGCGTCCAACGGGCGGCGCAACTCGGTGAGACGATGAAACAACAGGTAAAATAACAAAGTGTCGGCGCCATTCACAGATTATACTCGCGCAAGGAGGTCCGAGTAAACAAAGAAAGGGCAGGATAACAAGGCTTGAGTAGCATAATCTATTGGCTCAAGGGAGAAGGTAGTACGGCTGGCCGGGGGAGAGGGAAAAAGGGGGCACAGCGGAACAGGATGAGGAAAGGATTAAGATCCAGAAAGCAAGTTTCAACAGAGAAAAGAAAAACGGGTCGTTACATTCGCAGACAGAGCCTCTGACTATCCATTGGTCCAAGCGGGTTCTTGCAGTGCGGCGGGTCATTGTCCGTTGGTCGCGAACAGGGCTGCGGGCCATAGGTGGAGGTCGAATTACGTACCCGAAACCCGGCAGTCGGCGTCCCAACGGGAGAGGGCGTGAAAGTCATGAGGCTGCTAATGCAACTTTGGTGAGGCGATAGATGACAGTACGTTTCGTTGATAAGGCAAAGCGTTGTGAGCTTGACCGGATTTGGGGCAGGTCGAGGAAAAGATGACGGTAAGGCCGTCGCCAGAGGTTAGATACTGGGGAGGTTTTCTCGCAGGTCCGGCGTGCTACAATATCAAAATAGACTGGGTGGACAGGGAGTCGGGATGGCAAGACAGAACGAGGTGTAAGATAGTCTGCGATTGCAAGGGCTTACTCGACGCGACAAAGATGGCCGAGTGGACCAATAGGGTAAAGGAAGATTCAAGAATTGAGTGGATCTACTCGGCACAAGGGGAAAAGGCAGTCGGCTGGCAGTGAGAGAAAACTGAGGCACAGCTGATACGGGATAGGAGAGGAGTTAGAATTCAGGAGAAAAACGAATTCCAACGGGAAGAAAAACGGGTTGTTACATTGCTACAGTATAATCAATCTAAGGAAACGAAGAGATCATTCACAAAATCCATTTCTAACAAAGATGACGTGTATCCTTTGTTGCGTGAGCAAATAACATGCATATATGTAATTAGATCGAGAGTTGACTTTCTTTTGGAAGATTAATGCTTCGGAAGATGTAAGAGCATGTCCTCAGTAGCAGCATGTCTCTTCGTGATGTTATATGGAACATGAAAGAAGAGATAAATTAAAATAATTGTCTTTCTGGGGCTATGGTGGCTGTTCGTACAAGGTGGTTACAGGGGGAAGTTCTTTTAGTTCAGGGGAAGTAGTTTATTTAGTCTCTAATCATCTACAAACTATATATTCAGCAGGTTTTGAAGCAAGAATCACAGAGGAAGCAATAAGAATAACTTAGGAGAACCACCACTTGAGGGAACATTCAAGCTCAATATTGATGGCTACTTTTTGTCAAAAAATGGTAATGGGAGGTTGGGGAGCAGTGTTAAGGAATCTCTCAGGGGGAGGTTCTCATGGCTGCAGCAGGAAGGCTTGTAAATCTTCAGGCTGCATTCAATCAGAGGCCATGGCAGCCGTTAATGCTTTGGAGATCATTTATAACATGGGCATCCGAAGAATTGTCCTAGAAAGTGATGCTAAAAACATGTGTACTTCTTTATCGCAAAATGTTTTAGATATGGGACCTAATGCTGTAATAGTTAAAGAAGCTAAGCAATTGATTATGATATAATCTTTTGTCCTAGGACTTGTATTAGTGTGGCGCATGAACTGGCAAAGTTCGGTGCGGATTTGGATTCTTCAAGCTCTTGTGTTTGGCTTGAAGATTTACCAAAGTTTGTATCTCGGATGGCAGTTAGCGATTTGCCTAACTCGTCATTTTAATGGATTTTGTTTCCACAGGTCAAAAAAAAAAGATCGAGAGTTGACTTCTCTTCCGTATTCCTAGGGGTGTTAAAGAGACACAAAATATAGTGTTACGCACGTTAGTAGTCATGCCATTCATCAGAGACACAAGGACATGCACATGGATACACATGTACGCAAGTTCTACACCTAGTATAAGAGGTGATAAATATTTTCTTTATAGAGCATGACTTTTAGGCAAGAGTTTTAAACTCTTGTTGTGTGTCTTTACACAATCCTCAAGGTTAAATATTAACTTTCATATAATTGAAATAATTCCGTTCCTTTGTAAAGGAGGATTACAAGCAGCTCTTTTTACACGAGAAGGGATAATTTCCATTCATGTACTTAGGCATCCCAGAATTCACTCTGGACCATAAAATTACTATTGCAAAGGAATAAGTAAAAACCCTAAATACATTGTGGGGTGGGGGTGGGGGGGGTGTTCGAAGCATCTCTCTCTATAGGTGGCAGACTGGTCCTTATTAAATCCATCTTGAGAGATCTAAACCGATTTTCATGTCATCCTTTTTAAAAAGAGGGATTTTGTAGGTCAAGATTTTTCTAGTAAGAGGATAAAAAAGATATATAGTTTATTCAGATGGATTATTGGTGAACCAAAAGATCATAGGGGCTTGGTATTCCAGACATTAATCTATATTAAATAAACAGAAGTTTGCTTGCAAGACAGTTGTTTAAGCTATTGAATTGGACGGTGTATGGTCAGGCTTCCTAAGGAGTAAATATTTATGTTCGTCGATTGACGTGATGATAGTGTTTTGGACATAATAAAAAGTTATCACACCATGTTTTGGCAGCAGCCGGACTATAATATACTTATGTACTGTAGAGCTACACTCATGGAGCTGATCATCAAGGGACTTTAATTTCCTATTATGAAAGTTAGGGGACGATTTAGAGGGCTGGTTGCCTTTTTCTTTCCCTGTCATCCTTTCTGACGAAACAACTCTTAATTTCCGTCCATATAAACTTCAGTTTTGGCTAAAAAGTATGGTGCCATATTTTTATGTTTTTTTTAAAACTGCCCACATTTCTTACTTTATGTAAGCTAATTTTTTTTCTCTATGCAATTGCCATCTTTCTTATATGTAAGTATGTTTCTATGTCTCCCGTGTACTCTTCCAAGTAGGTAAACAATTGCTTTTAATCCTAATTCTTTTCTATAGTGTTATTAAAAAAATTGTAATGTAATTATTGAAATTTACGATGTAAGTTTTGAAATCTACTGTAATTACAGTGCAAATGTAGGTAATTTATAGTGTAAAAACGATTTGGATTGTTACAGTGTAAAAATGATTTGATTGTTTTTTGGTGAAAAATGTTGGCGCCATAAATAAAGTAGTCCCTAAACATTTTGTGTGAATAGATTGGTTTGAAGAAAAACTTGAGATAAGGGGTCTGTGTAAGGTCTCATAAATGATTAATTAAGAGGGAGCTGATGCCAAAAGATGGATTATCCAACAAGAAATTAACAAAGGATGTCTAGCTTGCTAGAAGTCTAGAACTCGATCTTACATGCATGCATCGAGGACCAGCAAAGTGGTCATTTACTTATTCCCAATCTTAATATTAAGTAGGAAATAGCTACTAGCAGCTTAACAAGTAAGTCGTCGATCGATCGCCTTAATTAAGGTGGTAACTGCAGCTAGCACATACGATGGATGGATCGATATGATAGATCAACGACATATATATTATTATTGAGCAAAGTAGATTAAGTGGCGCGCATCGGCGGATCCATCGGTTGTTCCGCGGAGTGGGAGGGCACACAATGCTTCAGATTGTTCGCTTTCACCATGCCCTGCATTCATGCATGAGATATTTTACATTTCTTGTTATTATCTACATACAGTTATTGACAAATTACTGGAGAGATCGAAGGCATTTCGGGGTTAGATATATATAACCTGGTAGATTTTGCTCACTAATTTGTTGATGTCGTCGAGCGATATGACGCCATCGTAGGCGGGGTTGAAACGGTAGCTGTTGTCATCGTATTCCGATGGCACCAGCAGGGGCGGCGGCTCCTGGTCCACGCAGCAGGGACTGTTGCCGACGAAGGTGGTTCCTCCGTTCACCACCGTGATCGTCGCCTGCTGCAGCGTCAGATGCACCTCCAGCGTCGCGAACGATATCACCACATTGTCCGGCGACCCCATGGCCGTCGGCCGCTGCATCTCATAGCTCGACATCCATGAAAATATGTAGCCCGCCATCGACAGCGACGACGATGACGACCACCACGACGAGACGGTGTTGGAGATGCCACTATTGAGGCCTTGATCGAGGCCAACCCAGAACTGGTGGTCGAGCACAAATTGGTCCCACTTCACCTGCAGCTTGGCCCCCAGGCTGTCGGCTCCGATCGGCGGGAACGCCAGGATTTCTTCGTTGATGAAGACATCGACAATCTCCAGCCATTGGAACTGGAATATATAGTTGACGACCATGGAGGAGGGCACCTTGGGCATGGGCAGCACGGCCGTGGGGGCCTTTCCACGATCAGCACGGCTTGGATCGGACCATCTCCATCGATGCCACTGCAGAACTGGCCTTCGAGGGTGACGACGAGAAGCTGCCGCTGGTTGCAGCAGACGCCATCATCCCCTGGCGTAGGCTCAGTAGCAGCAGGCACGTCGAGGTGGACGATGAAGTTCTTCACCTCGCCGGCGTAGAGGGCGCCGATGGCGATCTCGCCGGAGGTCCTGTCGCCTTGCGCGATGGAGCTCGCGTAACCTCCGGAGCTGACCTTGTCTATCCTCACGCCGCTTCCGTTCACCGCCTTGAGGACGACGCGCGTGCCGACGGCGGCGACGGACTTGAGCCCGCCAAGGCACAGGGCGAGGGCTCTGGCGATCTTGTCCACGTTCTGGTCGTCGAGGAAGGAGTAGGTGCCCCGGGATCGGTGAGCGATCAGGCGCAGCGCCGCGGCGTCGTGCGAGGCGCCCAAGCCGAACGTGTGCACGGGGTACTTGTTCAAGGCGGTGTTGAACCACTCCGGCATATTGCTGAATCTGCTGTTGTCGTCATTGTCCGTCACCAACATGATGAACTTCGCGCGTTTGTCGTCAGAGCTCCCCTCCAACATCTGCATATATAAACAGATTCGACCAATTTTGTTCATTGAGCTACTGATCGATCTTAGTAACGACATATCACATAATCACTTGATTCTATTCTATCAAAAAATATTAACCAGTAGTATTAATTTAATCTTCTTAATTATGGTATGCACGTGGATCAAATGGCTAAAAATATATAAAAAATATCAACAGACGGTAAAACATACTATAAAATTAAGAATGCATATGTGTGTGTATATATATTACCTTGAGGGCCTCATCTAAGCCTGTGCTTGGCTGGGCGTTGGGACGGCGAGGGCCAATGACGACGAGGCGGTCGTCGTTGTTAAGCTGCTGGATGGCGAATTTCATGGCTGTCTCCACCAAAGCTAAACATTTTTCACCGGCGACTTCAAGCACCACGACAAGATCGATGGGGATGACGCGCCCTTTGAGATCCGCTGCCGCTGGCGCCTCGACGCATAGTAGCATCTGGAAGTCCTTGTTTGTCTTATCCCTTGGGATCTTAGGGAAGATGGGTGTGGTGGTTACTTTCACTGCTGTCCCTGAAATAGCACTCACCTGCGTACAATTGTTTGTTCCGACAATGAATTAAGATCAGTTTTGCTACTAGCATGTACTGTCAGACACCTAATTTTTATCCTTATCTCAACCATCGAAACTTGCACAATACAAAATACAACGGACTACAATTATGGCAAAAATGAACTGTACGTTTTAGTTTGCTCTGTTTTTTCTTTTTGAATTAATCTAGGTGCATTCTTATGTTTATATAGAACATAGATTATTAATTGATGAAATTTCACAAAACTACATATATTTAACTAAACTATTGCAAAACTACAGATTTAAGGAGGCATATGGCAAAACAACCGATTTAGCACTAAATTTATCACAAAATTATAATTTAAGGTGTAGCAAAACTACAAATTAACCTCAGAAACAACAAATTAAGGTAAAACAATGAGCTATATATAGTAGTAAAGGTAATTAACCTCTGGAAACAGTAGCACGGAGAAGAGGCATGCCAACAAAGCCATCACCTGTAGCCCCATCTCCGGTCGAGGATGAAGCGATAAAACTTAAACTAGTGTTATCTGTGATGTGATTCTCGTGTAGGCCGGGTTAATTGATGATCTCCAAGGCCTATGATTATATGCGCCTATTTATAGGCTCGCACTGCAAGCCGTTATATTGGTGTGTTAATTTTTTAATTAATGGACTCGATCCATGCCTGAAGCCTTGAGTCCGCTTGAAATATTAATATATCTAGCTATGGTGGTTAATGAGGTCTAGGTGGATCTATATAAATGAAGTTAGCTAGAAAAAAGTAAGTGTATGGCTGGTCTTAAACTTGTTTTGGCTATTGTTACTTAGGTCACTAAACTCTTAAATACAGATTAGCATTCTAGACTTGTCTGTCATTTAAGTCCGTACTCTCAAAATATTTAGAATTAGCACCCTAAATATAAACTTGTTTTTGGTGTCCATCATTGGTCCAATGGTGCGTTGCTGACCCATCTGCGCGTCAACATGTCATGGCCGACATAGAGCACAATGGATCCGATGATAATTTCATCGGTAAATTTACACATACCCACTCAAAGACATATGGTCGAAATGAGGCCCTAACAATGAGGCCTTTAGGTGCGGGTGATGGACACCAAAACAAGTTTAGGGTACTAATTTTACATTGTGAGCATGATGATCTAAATGGCACAGCCACTACTTACAAAAAGATTTTCAGCGACACCCCTATTTTCTTCACAGGCGGGCCATAATTGGAACCGCCTGTGAAAACGTTGGGCGGGGAGGGGGGTGTAGCTGGCCGCCTGCGGAAAGGCCTCAATGCAGGTGGCCTACTAAGCCGGCCACCTGCGTTAATGGCTTCATTTTCGCAAGCGATCGGCTTAGCCGACCGCCAGTGAAATACGATTTCGCAGGCAGCCGTGTTAAACGAGCCGCCTGCGTAAATAGGCCATTAACACAGGCGGCCTGCTTAAGTAGCCGCCTGCGTTAAGGCCTTTCCTCAGGCGGCGCACTAAGCCGATCGCCTGCGAAACCTCCAAACCACACAGTATAAGTCTTCTTCCTCCTCGGGCTGCTCCTCACTAGCCCGAGGTTTCTCTCTCCGAAAAAAGACAAAATATAGGGGGGAAGGTTTTCAACTTGATTTCTTTGGTGGATTTATACTTGTATCGTTAGATATATGTTTCCCTACAATAGTTTTGAAGTTCTCTTCTAAATTTATGCTTTATATTATATGCAATTAATTTGCAAAACATGGTGTTTTTATGCCTAGATCTAGAATTTAAAATTGCAACTTGGAGCACAGATTGGACCAAACTTTATGGAAGTATTTGTGCAATGGAATATCCTCACCCATTAATTATGAAATTTGACATATTCAAAGATATAAATGAGTAGTTTTTATGTATGCTCATCTCTAGATCTAGGTTGAAGAGAGAGAAACAGATATAGTTACAATATTGTTTTTAATTGTCCATATTTTCATCATGCATGTTTCTTTCTTTCAAATAGTTCTGAATTAAATTCTTTTCACATGAAATTTAGCAGATGGACCGGGCATGGATGTACAATACGCTCCACAGATTTGCGCCATTATATAATTAAGAAAGTATCCTAAATTTATTTGAAGTTGCCAATACGCATATGCTGAGGTAGGAAGACAAAGGAAATAAATTGTACTCGTGCTGAACCTGCAGAAGAAATAGAAAGTATGGGTAAATAATATCCTATGATCAGAGCGCACTTGTGTGCTGCGTGAATTTGTAAAGAACTAACGCAGTTCTGGTCTCATCATTGGAGAGAGAATCCTGTCTGAATATCATAGCCCACGAAACAGGTTCCTTATCAAGGGGTTAGATCATAAACAAGATGGGTTGTCACACCCCGATCTGGACGCCGTAACGAACAGCCAAATGGGGGCTACCGCAAGAAACAGCGTGCACTGCTTCCTGCGGAACCGCGACTACCGCATACTAGTCCCAGGACGCCAGTCGGCTAGTATCCATAGAATCAGACATCATCATTGCAGACCTTAAATACAATAATAATTCAAAATAGCTTATACCTTTAACTTACGTGTGGCTTTGGAGCAACTGGAGCACACAAGAATAACATAGAGGTGCAGCAGTAGCAGAACAGGCGGATAAACTCCCAACAACACAGGCAACGGCTAAGGAAACCAGGTAACCTAAACTTCACTTTCACTGGCAACTCCAAGCTTCAGCTCCCAGTGGAGAAATGATATATATAGAGATAAGGTGAGTACTTTACTACTCAGCAGCCGGGGAACTTAAGGTGGTTAGTTGCAAGCTTCAAAGAGGGAACATGTTATTTTGCAATGCTTATTTTATTGTAATCTTTTAAATCTGCAAGTGTGTTGCTTCTCAACAATTTCAGGGGCCGAGGGAGTCTTCGGCCCGAGTCAGAGGTGAAAGATGGCAATCAATTTTTATTCTCCAGTTTCACCAATTCTTCAGATTTCACATCTAATTCGAACTCTCAGTAGCCAAACATTCTCCGAACATCCCAAATTCCTGGCTGTCTCACGACACCAAGCCATTCATCGGAACCCCTCCCTAAAATAAAAAAAACAGTCCTTATGGCACTCCTCATTCCACAGTTCCCAACCACACACACATTTAACAAACAGGGTAAAATAGAAAACGACAGCTAAGTAGAATCACCTCACATGCCGCCATAACCGTGGGGCACGGCTGTTCAGACAGTTTAAATCTCTGCAGAGGGGGTAACACTTTACCCGCATGAGCGACTTACTCTAGTCCCAGCTCACAGACACGCATTGGTCTGATTTGGAGACGTAGAGGTTTTTCGCGACAAGGCGCTTTTCCAACCCTCCTAGGTTACCCATGGCCAACTGGAGGTCCTCGAGACCAACAACAGGGTAGGTTCGAGACCATGCTATGCAGGAACGCCAGGAGGCACCTGTAACGACCCCTTTCCTTTTCCTGTTGTAACTGGTTTTCTGGATCTTAATCTTTTCCTATCCTGTCAGCTGTGCCTCCGTTTCCCTCTCCCCGGCACCCAGCCGACTACCTTCTCTCTTGTGCGAGAGAGTTGCTACTCAGTCTCCGTATCCTGTTGCCCTTCTCCTTGTCTTACGCGGACCTATCCTTATTGCTGCCGAGTGAGTCACGGTGATGTGACCGACTACCTTGTGAGATGTTTGCTTTCTTTGTCCCCCGAGTTGCACCCACCACCCGTTGGACGCCGACTACCGAAGTAGTGAAGAATCAATCTTCACCTAACCGCAGTATCGCTTGGACAGTGGTCAGTCCGAAGCCCGGTCAGTGAGATATTCTCCAAACTTGTCTACCTTGACCTTAATGTCTCATCGCAGCTACAGTGCCTGCCAACTCCTCTGACGCAGTTGGACTCCAAGGTCACTTCCTGTCATATCCCTGTCCAGTCATTCATCTTGAACTTCCTTGCTCACTCGTTGCCACAGCTCCACGCGCGCCTTGCCAGACTCCACGTGCCTCAATCTTACACGTCGGCTATATATATATGGCCAATCGTGCCCCTTCTTTCCTTTGTTTTGCAAACCGCCAGCTCCAGCTCTGCTAAGTTTCATCCTCTCAATGCTTTGGAGCTCTGTGCCTGGTTTCGCAGCCTGGTTCAGCCGACTGCCCCCTGTTCTGCAGCCGATACTTCTTCGATCCTTTTTCTTGGTGTTTTACTTCTCCTGCTTATAGTGTTTCTTTCTGCTTGTTCAGAACTCGAACGGTGACGATCCCGAAGCCACCGTTCGCCGAAGAAGACCCCTCCCTTGGAACAATGGCAGCCTCTTTGATCATATTGTTTTCCCATCATATATGCAAAACTATGTTGTTTTGGAAAATATATGCATGCTTAGTTACACATGACCTTTTAAACTGTTTGGCCTCGGATTATTGCAAGCGCAACCGATGGACCCGCCCAGTAGTAGCACTTATTGGTAGGATGTGTTATATTCCCCTTGAAGAGTTCCCCACTAAATGCACGCTAGCATCCTCTATCTAAGGATACCATGCCGAGTAAAAATGGCTTAGCTTCCGCAACGTTGTTGGTGTCGTTGGGAAAATGATGGGTTTTACTAACAGTGTTTTGGAAAACCCGATACCTTGTGTATCGGCGCGTTTTTGTGAAATAAGGAAAGTTGTGAAATCTTTGATGTACAGAGACAGTGCCTGTGTGGACTTGGCTATGTATTATCCATTAAGGATCGATTCCCATGGCGTAGATTTGGTGTTGTCAGTGCAATTTGTGAAAAGTGTTTGATGGAAAGGGAACCGTGCCTGAGTTTGCCGAGTAAGCAAACGGAAGGCCTGTGTGGCCAGAAACTGATCTGTGTGGGTCCGGGGTGTCAAGCACCATAAACAAGTGTATGAAAAGTAAAACAGGATGAAGATCATGCTCCTGGGCTTGTAGCCAGGGCAGCAAAGTTTTAAGCCCCCGGGTTGTAGCCAGGCGGCGGCAATTCAGTCTTCGGGTTGTAGCTAGAGACGGTGATGAGCACTGCTCCGGGTTGTAGCCAGGGCAGCAGTGTTCTAGCTAGCTGGTTGTAGCCAGCCTACGGGCATTTAGTGCCATGATCATGCTCCCGGGTTGTAGCCAGGGCAGCGATGATGAGCCCCCCGGTTGTAGCCAGGGCGGCCGACTAGCTAGCTGGTTGTAGCCAGTGTAGCGGGCATCAGTGCCACAGCTGTGAGATTGGTTTGTAGCCGAGTCTCAGGGTCAACGAGTGGTTGTAGCTACTCGGGAGATAAAGGACAACAAATGCAAAGTAAAAGATAATAGAACATGTATGATTATGCTTGATTTTCTTTATAGTGGTGCGTTGTTGAAAAGCAACTTGCGAATGGATGGAGGCGTGAGCCTCTGTCGCCAACTAAAATTTGGAACTCACTATGTTTGCAAAGAAAGAGTTAATAAGGCAGTCTTTCGCAAATGAAACCTTAGCTCTTTCTTGTCTAACCAACATGGCATCATTCCCGGCTTGCTGAGTACGAAAGTACTCACCTTGTTCATATAATATGTATAGTAGGTTTTGGAGTTGGAAGAACGAAGATCCGACTGCTGCTCTGAGTTCCTCCAAGACAGGCCGACTACGAAGACTCTGAAGGTTTCGAGCCTAGTTCCCAACCGAGCCTGTGGAAGTAGTTTTTGTCCAGCTTCCGCCCTGTTCGTGTCTGTTTCGCTTAGTTTACCAGTTGATTATTTTGCCCATTCCCGGGTCTGTCCTGGATGGATCTCCTTGTACGTTATATGTACAGTACTCTGTTATGTATTATTGTATCTCTGTTGTTGTATCATTGTTGTGCGTACCCGACTACTGATCCTGGGATCGGGTGCCTTATGCACATGGTGGCCTTCCACCTAGTCGGGGAGGCGCACAAGCGTGGTATCAGAGCAAAAGGTTGGCCTAGGAACGAAACCCCACCCGTGTAGATGTCTTTGAGGATCTTATTTTGAAAACTATACTATTTGCAAAAGACTAGGACTTGTCTGGGTACCTCTCTCTGCTTTGTAGAATTTGGAAATGTTTCTAAACTCTTGCTATTTTCGAGTGCCCCAGGAAGTCCGATGCTACAACTGCAACGAGTTGGTCCACTTCGTCCCGACACTGTCCCAGAAGCAAGACCCTGCAGTCCCTGGACGCCCTAACGCAGCACTTCAAGAGCCCCTGTGTTCAGTCGAGGACAGCCGACTACACATACTAATGGATCTGCCTCCCGTGCCCCTCCGACCTTTGGACGTGGCCGAGTCAATCAATATCCAGTCGGAGACAGCCCGAGAAGCTTCAGATGTGGTAATGGTACGTTTCTTGTCAACTCCGTACCTGCAGTTTGTTCTGTTTGATTCTGGAGCATCGCATTCCTTTATTTCTCAATCTTTTGTGGATAAGTATGGTTGGATGTTGGAGGTCTTAGTATACCTATGATCATACACTCCCCTGGCAAGCGAGTTTAGGTCAGATCAATCTTGCCCTGAGATTTACCTTTGGTAATTAAAGGAGTTAGTTTTCTCAGCCAACCCATTGTCCTGGAATCACAAGGCTTGGATTTGATTCTTGGCATGAGACTGGTTAGCTACGCATAAGGGCCGAATAGACTGTGCAACTACACCCATAACCTGCAGTGCCCTTTTGGACAAGAAGTGAAGTTTTTGCCCTCCCTTGGAGACCCTAAGAACCGACCCCTCCTGAGCTCCATGCAAATAGGTCCCTTTGGAAGAAGTGCCGGTGATCAATGAGTACCTCTGATGTTTCCCAGACAGTTTTACCCGGAATGCCCCCTGATAGAGAGATTGAATTCTCTATTAGGAGTTGCTACCGCGGCACAGCACCCATATGCAAGAGATCCCTATAGAATGGCGGCTAATGATTAGCCGAAGTGAAGAGCATATGGCGAGAGAAGAACTTGAGAGCCTAGGTTTTGTGCGACTAGCACAGTTCACTTGGGAGCTCCATGCTCTAGTTGGAAAAGGGGAAGGATAGAAGAACAAGAGGATATTGCGTTGATTATCGCGCACTGAAGGAGTAACCATCAAAGATAAGTATATCTACCTGGTATTTAAAGGATATGAGAGTCTTGTGTCCGACCACTGCAGGAAGCTTGTATTGTTAAAGTTTTCTCTAAGGTTGACTGAGATCATCTAATCTTCTCTAGGACAGCAACATACATCCGAGTGGACATTTGAATGTTGGGGTCTGATCTCAAGTGAAATCCCAAACAGCTTTGACGGTTGCCCGATATAGGTAGATATGAGTGTATCCCAATCCATTCCTTTTCCCTTCTGATAGTTTTGTGGTTGGTCTGTGTTCGTGTGTGGTCTCGACTCACTAGGGTTCTTGGTATCGTGGTGGAGGCGGGGCGCTCCAGCTTTCTTCTGAATGAGGTTTTATTGAATAAGGTATTCATGGAATATCTCGACAAGCATTTGTCGTGGTATTTATGGACGATATCGCCTAATCTTCTCCAAGGACGAGCAGAACATGTTGGACATTGAGAATGGTTCTAGAAAAGTTAAGAGAGCACCAGTTGTTTGCCAAGTACTCGAAGTGTGAGTTTTGGCTAGACGAGTTGCTTTTCTCAGGCATGTGGTCGCTGCCAAGGAGTAGAAGTGGACCCGGGGAAAGTGAGAGACGTGCTTTCTTGGAAATCCCGACTACGGTCACGGAAGTGAGAAGTTTCCTAGGTTTGGCTGGTTATTATCGGAGATTCATTGAAGGGTTTTCAAGGATTGCCAAACCCATGACAGAATTGCTAAAAAAGGAAAGAGGTTTGAATGGAGTGACGCCTGTGAGAAAAGTTTCATGGAGTTAGGAAAAGGCTGACTACCCCACTGTGTTGATCCTTTTCCGGATATCAGGAAGACTTGAGGTATCTGTGACGCATCCCGACTAGGCATAGGCTGTGTGCTTATGCAGGAAGGAAGAGTGGTTGCGTATGCCTCAAGACAGTAAGACCCCATGAGCTGAACTACCCGACCATGACCTAGAGTTGTCAGCAGGTAGTGCATGCCTTGAAGATATGGCGACACTACTGCGTTGGAAACCGGTGTGAAGTAGACACCGATCATAAGAGTTGAAGTACATCTTCACTCGGAGACGAGCTTAATCTCAGACAAAGAAGATGGCTTGAGTTGATTAAGGATTACGAGCTTGGAATACATACCCACCCTGGCAGGGGCAAATGTTGTTGCCTTACGCCTCAGTCGGAAAGTCCATTGTAATGCATCTTGACCCCGCCCTTCAACCCGAGCTAAGTCGAGAGCTGGAAAAGCTAAGGATAAATATGGTCAAGCCAGGAACGCTGGCGACTTTGCTGATTCAGCCTACCTTGGAGACCGGATCAGAGAAGCTCAAAAAAGTAGATGAAAAGATTGTATCTCTAAAGGGAAAGCATGACCCAGGGAAAAAGCCCCGAGTTCTCCATCACAGCAAAGAACTGTTTGGTTTGGGAACCATTTGCGTGCCCGACAGAAAGGAAATCCAAGACTTGATCTTGAGAGAAGCCATGAGTCCGCTTATTCCATCCACCCACCAAGATGTACAAGGATATTAAGGATCATTACTGGTGGCCTGGAATGAAGCGAGATATTGCCGAGTATGTCGCAGTTTGTGACATTTGCCAAAGGTTAAAGCAGAGCATCAGAAGCCAGCAGGATTGCTTCAGCCCTTAAGATACCGAGTGGAAATGGGAAGAAAATAGGAATGGATTTCATCGTTGGATTACCTAAGACCCCGGCAGGACATGATTCCATCTGGTAATAGTGGATCGACTGACCAAGGTCGCCCACTTTATCCCGTCAAGACAACCTACCCGGCAAGAAGCTAGCCGAGCTGTATCTGACCAAGGTTATCTGCCAACATGGAGTCCCAAAGAAGATAGTGTCTGACGAGGAGCTCAGTTCACCTCCCACTTTTGGCAAAAGTTGCATGAGACAATGGGCACTAACCTGAATTTCAGTACCGCATATCACCCCCAGACGGATGGGCAAACGAGAGAGTCAACAGATCGTAGGAAGATGCTAAGAGCATGTGCCTTGGATTTTGAAGGAACCTGGGATCTCTGTCTGCCTTATGCCGAGTTCTCCTACAATAACAGCTATCAAGCCAGTATCCAGATGGCCCCCCAATGAAGCTCTATATGGACGCAAGTGTAGAACCCCACTCTGTTGGACAGACGTAGGAGAAAAGATGGTTTTTGGACCAGACATTTTGAAAGAGGCAGAAGAGCGAGTTAAGGTTATCCGAGAGCGCTTGAAGACAGCCCAAACCCGGCAGAAGAACTATGCAGATAATCGGAGATGAGCTCGAGTTTCAGATAGGAGACCATGTGTATCTCCGAGTATCACCCCTACGAGGAACAAAGAGATTTGGAATGGGTGGAAAGCTAGCGCTCGCTATATCGGACCTTACCCTATCGTCGACAGACGCGGAGTAGTAGTGGCGTATCAACTGAGGTTACCGAAGAAACTCTCTGATGTCCACGACATGTTCCATGTGTCCCAGTTGAAGAAATGTCTTCGCATCCCAGAAGAGCAAGTTCCGTTGGAAGAGATCAACGTACAACGCAACCTTACATACAAGGAACGCCCTATTTCGGATTTTGGAGACAAGGGACAGACATACAAGACGAAAGCAATCAAATTCTGCAAGGTGCAATGGAGTAACCATTCTGAAAACGAAGCTACATTGGGAACGAGAAGATCGCCTTCAAGCTGAGTACCCGGAGCTCTTTGCCAAGTAGCCGAATCTCGGGACGAGATTCTGTTAAGTGGGAGGTTTGTAACGACCCGCTTTCCTTTTCCCTGTTGTAACTGGTTTCTGGATCTTAATCTTTTCCTATCCTGTCAGCTGTGCCTCCGTTTTCCCCTTCCCCGCCAGCCGACTACCTTCTCTCTTGTGCCGAGTAGAGTTGCTACTCAGTCCTTGTATCCCTGCCTTCTCCTTGTCTTACTCGGACCTCTTTGCTGCGAGTGAGCACGGTGATGTGACCGACTACCTTGTTGAGACCTGTTGCTTCTTTGTACCCCGAGTTGCACCCACCCGTTGGACGCCGACTACCGAAGTAGTGAAGAATCAATCTTCACCTAACCGCAGTATCGCTTGGACCAGTGGTCAGTCCGAAGCCGGTCAGTGAGATTTCTCCAACCTGTCCTAGCCTTGACCTTAATGTCTCATCGCAGCTACAGTGCCTGCCAACTCCTCTGACCAGTTGGACTCCAAAGTCACTTCCTGTCAATATCCCTGTCAGTTCATCTTGACTTCCTTGCTCCACCCGTTGCCCAGCTCCACCGTGCCTCAACCTTGCACGTCGGCTATATATATATGGCCAACCGTGCCCCCTTCTTCCTTTGTTTTGCAAACCGGCCAGCTCCAGCTCTGCTAAGTTTTCATCCTCTCAAGCTTTGGAGCTCTGTCGCCTGGTTCGCAAGCCTGGTTCAGTCCGACTGCCCCCTTTCTGCAGCCGACTACTTCTTGATCCTTTTTCTTGGTGTTTTACTTCTCTTGCTTATCAGTTGTTTCTTTCTGCTTGTTCAGAACCTGAACCGGTGGACGATCCCGAAGCCACTTGCGCGAAGAAGACCCTCTTGGAACAAGGCAAGCCTCTTTGATCATATTGTTTCCATATATGCAAAAACTATGTTGTTTGGAAAATATATGCATGCTTAGTTACACCTTTTTAAACTGTTGGCCTCGGTTATGCAAGCGCAACCGATGGACCCGCCCAGTAGTAGCACTTATTTGGTAGGATGTTGTTATATTCCCCCTTGAAGAGCCCCACAAATGGCACGCTAGCATCTTATCTGAGGATACGATGCCGAGTAAAATGGCTTAGCTCCGCAACGTTGTTTGTCGTTGGGAAAAATGATGGGTTTTACTAAACAGTTTGGAAAACCCGATACCTTGTGTATCGGCGTGTTTTGTGAAATAAAGGAAAGATTTGTGAAAATCTTGATGTACAGAGACAGTGCATGTGTGGCTTGGCTATGTATTATCATTAAGGATCGATTCCCATGGCGTAGATTTGTTTGTCAGTGATTTGTGAAAAGTGTTTGATGGAAAGGGAACCGTGACCTGAGTTTGCCGAGTAAGCAAACGGAAGGCCTGTGTGGCCAGAAACGGATCTGTGTGGTCCGGGGTGTCAAGCACCATAAACAAGTGTATGAAAAGTAAACAGGATGAAGATCATGCTCTCGGGTTGTAGCCAGGGCAGCAAAGTTTAAGCCCCCGGGTTGTAGCCAGGGCGGCAATTCAGTCTTCGGGTTGTAGCCAGAAGACGGTGATGAGCACGCTCCCGGGTTGTAGCCAGGGCAGCAGTGTTCTAGCTAGCTGGTTGTAGCCAGCCTAGCGGGCATTTAGTGCCATGATCATGCTCCCGGGTTGTAGCCAGGGCAGCGATGATGAGCCCCCGGGTTGTAGCCAGGGCGGCCGACTAGCTAGCTGGTTGTAGCCAGTGTAGCGGGCATCAAGTGCCACAGCTGAGATTTGGTTGTAGCCGAGTCTCAGGGTCAACGAGTGGTTGTAGCTACTCGGGAGATAAAGGACCAACAAATGCAAAGTAAAAGATAATAAGAACATGTATGATTATGCTTGATTCTTTAAGTGGTGAGTTGTTGAAAAGCAACTTGCGGAATGGATGGAGGCGTGAGCCTCTGTCCGCCAACTAAAATTTGGAACTCACTAGTGTTTGCAAAGAAAAGAGTTTAATAAGGCAGTCTTTCGCAAATGAAACCCTTAGCTCTTCTTGTCTAACCAACATGGCATCATTCCCGGCTTGCTGAGTACGAAAGTACTCACCTTGTTCATATATATGTATAGTAGGTTTTGGAGTGGAAGACGAAGATCCGACTGCTGCCGAGTTCCTCCAAGACCAGGCCGACTACGAAGACCTCTGAAGGTTTCGAGCCTAGTTCCCAACCGAGCCTGTGGAGTAGTTTTTGTCCAGCTTCCGCCCTGTTCTGCTGTTTCGCTAGTTTACCAGTTGATTATTTTGCCCATCCCGGGTCTGTCCTGGATGGATCTCCTTGTACGTATATGTAAGTACTCTGTTATGTATTATTGTATCTCTGTGTTGTATCATTGTTGTGCGTACCCGACTACTGATCCTGGGATCGGGTGCCTTATGCACATGGTGGCCTTCCACCTAGTCGGGAGGCGCCACAGCACCCCTGACGCCCTCCCGCACGATCCACAGTCCAATGGCATGCAAAGCGTCCCTGAGAGGCTAGTTACTCAGTCAGGGGCTTCCCAATTCATCCATATGGTTGTACTGTCATATGCTCGGATGAAATTCTGAAGGGATAGGTCCTTAAAGCTACCACACAGGCATCACACATCGGACCGGCCTTGTGTCGCGAATTTCCATTTTTGAAACTCATTTTTCTTTCACAAGGCACTGACCCAAGTGTCGGGTTTTCCAAACGTTTCGCAAAACCAAGTTTTACCTAAGAAGTGTCTCAATTTTTAAGTTTAAAGGAGTGACCGTCAGTACTCGTACAATAGTGCACGAATATTGAGGCACGGCAGTGGTGGTTACAAGGGAACAGGGCACATCAATCATCAAGGAAGGATGTAAATGCAGCAAGGTTGGGTAGGTCCACTAGTCTGACTCGCAAACGGGACCGCATAGATTAGTGCACGCCTATCGATGTGATTTCACAAATAAAATAATTTAATTTCAATTATAGGCTCGATTGATCAAAGGTGACTTGCCTTGCTCTGAGTCATCACGAGTCTTCAAGAAATCTCAGCGAAATCCACTCCGAACGAATATTCCGACGATCGGTTACTATGCGCAAACAATCAAAATCTACACAAAGTCCAAGGTACAGACCCTATTTAGTGCTATTAATAATTCCATTAGATAGATCTCAATTTTAGAAAATTACTGGAGTTGGAACGGAGTCAATCGGAGTCACAGATTAAAAGATATGATTTTCCAAAGATTAAATGGATTTATGGAATAAAGAAAAAGGTTTCTGCAATTTTAGAGGGAATATTCTCTAGAATAAACCCCTGAAGGTCACTGACAATGGGCCCTACTGACATGGGGGTCCCCATGTCAGTGGGTGGAGAGGGGGGCTAGAGAACTGTGGGCCGAGGTGGCAATACAATGGCCCATGTGGTAGTGGTTCAAAAGGGAGGTGTGTCACTGGCAAATGGGGCCCGGTTGTCGGTGATGAGAGAGGCTAGATGTGCTGTCGGTAGCGGGGTCCAGTCGTCAGTGGGACTGGGGGGTTCATGGGGTTGGTCCGCGGTAGGCCGGGAACTCAAAGCCCACAAATCAGTGATGGGGGGTGCATGGACCGAGTTTGTCATGGGTTAGGGAGTGTGAGGGGGGGGGTGAGGGCCCTTGATGTCAGTGGAGCGAGCGGTGTCTCACGGATGGGTCTTGAGGTAGGGCCACGGTTTTCGGGCCCATATGGCAGGGACAGGAGGAAAACGGGAGAGGGGCGTAGCGGCCGATCTGACGGCTCACGGTGGTAGGACCTTGTCGACAAACGGCGGCGTCTCGCAGCAAGCGGTTGCACCAGCGGAGGGAGGAGAGCATGGTGAACATCGTGAACAGCTCGGATCCTCGAGGAACCGAGCGGTGGTGGCCAACGGCGAGGGTTCGAGAGCGAGCAGAGAGAGGAACGGAGAGGGACGGCGGCTATGGTGGCGCCGAGGGGAGCCTAAAACGACGGAGAGAGAAAGGGTAGGAAAGGCCGACGCGCAACGACGAAGGAGTCACGGCGGCGACATGTTCAGCCCGTGCTTGGGTGAGTCCCAGCTCTCCGGGTCGGAGCTACCGTAGTGCCACTGGCAAACAGGGGGTGAGGAGGCGTTTGTTGGGCTCACAATGGGCGGGAATGGTACCGTGGCGATGGACCGAGGATGGTGTAGACGGCGGTTGGGGCGGGAAAGGAGAACGCCGACGGGGCATAGAGCCGGTGCGGCGGCGTGGGATTAGGGAAGCCGACGTAGGCTCAACCAGTGTCGAGGTAGAGGCGGCCGGGCGGTGAGGAACAGATGCCGGCTGTGGTGGGGTCCTGAAGACGGTGTAGACCGAGTGGCAGTGTCCAACCGGAGTGGGTAGCGGCAGAGATCATGCTGTCCCGAGTGAGTTGAGCCTAGGGGAGAGGATGGGGGCTCGGGAGGGGATTTTATAGGAGCGGAGGAGGGGCTCTAGGTCGGTCGGGTTCGGGCTCCAATCATGGAGCTCCAATGATTGAGGGGCGACGGGCGGGATAGACCGAGGCAGTGCGAGATTCTCCCGGGCGACGAAAACTTGTGGATGGCGATGATTTGATGGGCAGCGGAGGTGGTCTATCGGACGGCCGATTTTGAAGTACGGTGGCAGGTTTTCCCGGTCAAGGAAGGGCACGGCGGTGATGCGCGGTGCATAGGCAGAGGACAAGGTAGAGAGAGATGGGAAAAAGGGCGGCAAGGCCATCCCATCCTTGACGGGTTACGGTGGGGGGAAATGGAACAAGGTGGGCTGTGGCGCCTCCCGACTAGGTGGAAGGCCACCATGTGCATAAGGCACCCGATCCCAGGATCAGTAGTCGGGTACGCACAACAATGATACAACACAGAGTTACAATAATACATAAACAGAGTACTTACATATATGTACAAGGAGATCCATCCAGGACAGACCCGGGATGGGCAAAAATAATCAACAGGTAAACTAGCGAAACAGCAGAAACAGGGCGGAAGCTGGGCAAAAACTACTCCACAGGCTCGGTTGGGAACTAGGCTCGAAACCTTCAGAAGTCTTCGTAGTCGGCCTGGTCTTGGAGGAACTCGGCAGCAGTCGGATCTTCGTCTTCTTCTCCAAAACCTACTATACATATATATGAACAAGGTGAGTACTTTCGTACTCAGCAAGCCGGAAATGATGCCATGTCGGTCAGACAGAAAGGCTAAATGTTCATTTGCGAAATTTGCCTTAAGAAACTCTTTTCTTTGCAAACACTAGTGAGCTTAAATTTTTGTTGTCGGACAGAGGCTCACGCCTCTATCCATTCCGCAAGTTGCTTTTCAACAACTCGCCACTTAATGAATCAAGCATAAACATATATGTTCTTATCATCTTTTGCTTCGTATTTGCTGGTCCTGTACTTCCCGAGTAGCTACAACCACTCGTTGACCCTGAGACTCGGCTACAACCAAATCTCAGCTGTGGCACTTGATGCCCGCTACACTGGCTACAACCAGCTAGCTAGTCGGCCGCCCTGGCTACAACCCGGGGGCTCATCATCGCTGCCCTGGCTACAACCCGGGAGCATGATCATGGCACTAAATGCCCGCTAGGCTGGCTACAACCAGCTAGCTAAAACACTGCTGCCCTGGCTACAACCCGGGAGCGTGCTCATCACCGTCTTCTGGCTACAACCCGAAGACTGAATTGCCGCCCTGGCTACAACCCGGGGGCTTAAACTTTGCTGCCCTGGCTACAACCCGGGAGCATGATCTTCATCCTGTTTACTTTTCATACACTTGTTTATGGTGCTTAACACCCCGGATCACACAGATCCGTTTCTGGCCACACAGGCCTTCCGTTTGCTCACTCGGCAAACTCTGGTCACGGTTCCCTTTCCATCAAACACTTTCACAAATCACTGGCAAACAAATCTACGCTATGGAATCACCTTGCATCGCCCTTAACCGTGGGCACGGCTGTTCGAACAGTTCTGCTAAACTCTGCAGAGGGTGTGCGCTTTACCCATCCGACACGAAAATTACACCGAGTACTGGCCTGTACCCAGAAATTCGTGACAAGGCCATTTCCAAAGCCAGTCTAGAGTCATCCAATGCCAGCCGAAAGATCCACACAGGATTCAGTGGTCGGCACTGAACTTCCCTAAACCTACTATTTACTCGGCCAGGGGCATCCATAATACCCGTCTGGTCGCACTGTATGATGCTCGGATGGAATTCCCAAAGGAAACGGTCCTTAATGATGATACATAGCCAAGCCACACAGGCACTGTCTCTGTATATCAAGATTTTCACAACTTTATTTGTTTCACAAACACGCCGATACACGGAGTACCGGGTTTTTCAATCAGTTTGGTAAACCCAACGTTTTTCCCAACGACAAACAACGTTGCAGAGCTAAGCCATTCTACTCGGCATCGTATCCTCAGATAGGATGCTAGCGTGCCATTTGTGGGGCTCTTCAAGGGTGAAATATAACAACATCCTACCAAATAAGTGTTACTACTGGGTAGGTCCATCGGTTGCGCTTGCAAAACCGAGGCCAACAGTTTACAAAGGTGTAAACTAAGCATGCATAATATTTTCCAAACAACATAGTTTTGCATATATGGGAATCAATATGATCAAAGAGGCTTGCCTTGTTCCAAGGAGGGGTCTTCTTCGGCGAAGGCGGCTTCTGGATCGTCCACCGGTTCAGGTTCTGAACAAGCAGAAAGGAAACACTGATAAGCAGGAGAAGTAAAACACCAAGAAAAAGATCAAGAAGTAGTCGGCTGCAGGAAAGGTGGCAGTCGGCTGAACCAGGTTTGCAATCCGGGCGACAGAGCTCCAAAACTTGAGAGGAGAACAAGAACTCAGCAGAGCTGGAGCTGGCCGGTTTGCAAAACAAAGGAAGAAGGAGCATGGATGGCTCAATATATAGCCGGCGTGCAAGAGTGAGGCACGGTGGAGTTGGGCAACGGGTAGGGAGAAAAAGTCAAGGTGAACTGACAAAGGATTTGACAGGGAGTGACCTTGGAGTCCAACTGGTCAGAGGAGTTGGCAGGCACTGCAGCTGCGATGAGACATTAAGGTCAAGGCTAGGACAGGTTGGAGAAATCTCACTGACAGGGCTTCGGACTGACCACTGGTCCAAGCGATGCAGCAGGTTATTGTCCATCGGTCCAAGCGGTGCTGCGGACAGGTGAAGACTGGTCCTTTTCCACTCCGGTAGTCGGCGTCCAACCGGCGGGTGCAACTCGGGGGACAAGGAAACAACAGGTCTCAACAAGGTAGTCGGCCACTTCACAGTGCTTACTCGGCAGCAAGGAGGTCCGAGTAAGACAAGGGAAAGGGCAGGATATAAGGACTGAGTAGCAATCTACTCGGCTCAAGGGAGAAGGTAGTCGGCTGGCCGGGGAGAAAAACTGAGGCACAGCTGACAGGATAGGAGGGGAGCTCGGGAAAACGAAGACTAGCGGAAAAAGGAAAACGGGTCGTTACATGGGCGCTGAGTGACGTCGGGGTATAGGTGTGGCGCCTCCCCGACTAGGTGGAAGGCCACCATGTGCATAGGCACCCGATCCCAGGATCAGTAGTCAGGTACGCACAACAATGATACAACTCAGAGTTACAATAAATACATATCAGAGTACACATATATATACAAGGAGATCCATCCAGGACAGACCCGGGATGGGCAAAAATAATCAACAGATAAACTAGCGAAAACAGCAAAAACAGGGCGGAAGCTGGACAAAAACTACACCACAGGCTCGGTTGGGAACTAGGCTCGAAACCTTTAGAAGTCCTCGTAGTCGGCCTGATCTTGGAGGAACTCGGCAGCAGTCGGATCTTCGTCTTCTTCTCCAAAACCTACTATACATATGTAAACGAGGTGAGTACTTTCGTACTCAGCAAGCCGGGAAAAGATGCCATGTCGGCTAGACAAAAGGTTAAGGGTTTTGTTTGCTCAAAACTGCCTTTAGGAACTCTTTTCTTTGCAAACACTAGTGAGTTAACTTTTGTTGTCGGAAAGAGGCTCACGCCTCGATCCATTCCGTAAGTTGCTTTTCAACAACTCGCCACTTAATGAATCAAACATTTGCATACATATTCACATCATCTTTTACTTCGCATTTGTTGGTCCTGTATCTCCCGAGTAGCTACAACCACTCGTTGACCCTGAGACTCGGCTACAACCAAATCTCAGCTGTGGCACTTAATGCCCGCTACGCTGGCTACAACCAGCTAGCTCAACCGCCGCCCTGGCTACAACCCGGGGGCTCAAACATTGCTGCCCTGGCTACAACCCGGGAGCATGTTCATGGCACTTAATGCCCGCTACGCTGGCTACAACCAGCTAGCTCATCTGGCTTCCCTGGCTACAACCCGGGAGCACAACTTGATCAACTTGCTGCCCTGGCTACAACCCGGGAGCTTGATCAATCCGTCTTCTGGCTACAACCCGAAGTCAACTGCACAACTGCCGCTCTGGCTACAACCCGGGGGGCTTAAGTTTGCTGCCCTGGCTACAACCCGGGAGCATGATCTTCATTCTGTTTACTTTTCACACACTTGATTATGGTGCTTAACACCCCGGATCACACAGACCCGTTTCTGGCCACACAGGCCTTCCGTTTGCTTACTCGGCAAACTCTGGTCACGGTTCCCTTTCCATCAAACATTTTCACAAACCACAGGCAAACAAATCTACGCTATGGGAATCACCTTACATCGCCCTTAACCGTGGGCACGGCTGTTCGAACAGTTCTGCTAAACTCTGCAGAGGGTGTGCGCTTTACCCATCCGACACGAAAATTACACCGAGTACTGGCCTGTACCCAGAAATTCGTGACAAGGCCATTTCCAAAGCCAGTCTAGGGTTATCCAATGCCAGCCGAAGGATCCACACAGGATTCAGTGGTCGGCACTGAACTTCCCTAAACCCACTATTTACTCGGCCAGGGGCATCCCATAATACCCGTATGGT
Source organism: Oryza meyeriana var. granulata (assembly GCA_003991445.1). Lineage (NCBI taxonomy): Eukaryota > Viridiplantae > Streptophyta > Magnoliopsida > Poales > Poaceae > Oryza > Oryza meyeriana. The sequence goes on along the minus strand of RYFJ01002502.1, from coordinate 167,171 downwards.
CGCACTGTAAGATGCTCGGATGGAATCCCCAAAGGAAACGGTCCTTATCGGTAATACATAGCCATGCCACACAGGCGCTGTCTCTGTACACCAAGATTTTCACAAGCTGTCTTTATTTCACAAAGCGTGCCGATACACAAGGTATCGGGTTTTCCAATCAGTTTAGTAAAACCCAAAGTTTTCCCAAACGACAAACAACGTTGCAGAGCTAAGCCATTCTACTCGGCATCGTATCCTCAGATAGGATGCTATCGTGCCATTTGTGGGGCTCTCAAGGGAGAAATATATCAACATCCTACCAAGTATGTGCGGCTACTGGGTGGGTCCATCGGTTTCGCTTGTAAACCGAGGCCAACAACTTAAAAAGGTGTAAACTAAGCATGCATATATTTTCCAAAACAACATAGTTTTGCACATATGGGAAACAATATGATCAAAGAGGCTTGCCTTGTTCCAAGGAAGGGTCTTCTCCGGCGAAGGCGGCTTCTGGATCGTCCACCGGTTCAGGCTCTGAACAAGCAGAAAGAAACACTGATAAGCAGGAGGGTTAAAACACCAAGAAAAGGATCAAGAAGTAGTCGGCTGCAGAAAAGATAGCAGTCGGCGGAACCAAGCTTGCGAACCAGGCGACAGAGCTCCAAAGCTTGAGAGAATGAGAACTTAGCAGAGCTGGAGCTGGCCGGTTTGCAAAACAAGGGAAGAAGGAGCATGGATGGCTCAATATATAGCCGGTGTGCAAGGGTGAGGCACGGTGAAGCTGGGCAACGGCTAGGGAGAAGAAGTCAAGGTGAATTGACGGAGGATTTGACAGGGAGTGACTTTGGAGTCCAACAGGTCAGAGGAGTTGGCAGGCACTGTAGCCACGATGAGACATTAAGGTCAAGGCTAGGACAGGTTGGAGAAATCTCACTGACAGGGCTTCGGACTGACCACTGGTCCAAGCGATACAACAGGTTATTGTCCATCGGTCCAAGCGATGCTGCGGGCAGGTGAAGACTGGTTCTTCTCCTCTTCGGTAGTCGGCGTCCAACAACTCGGGGGACAAGGAAACAACAGGTCTCAACAAGGTAGTCGGCCACTTCCCAGTGCTTACTCGGCAGCAAGGAGGTACGAGTAAGACAAAGGAAAAGGGCAGGATACAAGGACTGAGTAGCAATCTACTCGGCTCAAGGGAGAAGGTAGTCGGCTGGCCAGGGAGAAAAACTGGGGCACAGCTGACAGGATAGGAAGGGAGCTCGGGAAAGCGAAAACTAGCGGGAAAGGAAAAACGGGTCGTTACAATAGGGCAATGGGGCGGCCGGTGTCTTGCGGTCATTTGACCGAACAACAGCTGGGCACGAATGGAGAAAGACAAGATGGGAACGGGAGCTTGAAGAAGCACATTGCTCAGGGGATCAATGGTTGCGTGCGGGAAACGGTGACACGCGGTCGGATCTAAGCGGCGCGGGGTGCTCACGCGGGCGAGCGAACGAGCGTAGGGGATCAACGGCTAGCATGGGAGTGGGGCCACGCGATGGCCATCGGGGCTAAAAGCCCGTTGATGTCGCCTAGAGGGGGATGAATAGGTGTTCCTGAAAAAATTCTCAAAATGCAGTGGTAAAATTCTAGTAGGAATCTCCGACCAAAATGGTAGGAGTTTCCGACTGGCTCTCTCGGGCTGGTCGAGAGATTCCGACCCTAATGTTCTAACTCTACCAAGACACTTCAATAATGGATAAATTGACAGAGATCAAGTGTAGTGCAAATAATAGGGTAGGAGATAAATGCAGCCAAGTGTAGAGACAAATTAAGGCAATAATGAGCAAGCACAACGAAAACATAAAGATTTTTTCCCGAAGTTCGGATCACAAAGATCCTATATCTCCGTTGAGGAGCTCCAAAGAGCCAGGTCTCGATCGAGCCCTTGCCTCACCAAACGACCATGAAGATCAACTTGGTATCCATTAGAATTTATCTCTTTTTCTTGCGTAGGTGAGGTTAACCTTCACAAACTCTTCCCGGGACAATCCACAACTCGAGGAAGCTCGCGGGCGACGCCTATCCGTCTAGGAGGTTTCCCTCCAAGAGAAATAAGCTCCAAGCAGCTGATCCGCGTCCTCCTCAAGTACACAAGATCCTCCTAGCCTTCTCTCAACAAAACTCACTCAATTCCCAACTAGATTCTCACAAGAACCACAAATGTGGCACTAGAACTAGTTGGGAGAGCTCAAAAGACCTTAGGAGAGGCTAGAAGACAGTGGAATAGAAGTGGAATGGCCAAGCAAAGGCTAGAAAAGGTTTGGGTATTATAGGCATTGGCATACGTCACTTAGCCGTTACTCACAGATTTTGACCAGGAGGTTCCAACCCCAGGGGTAGGAATCTCTGGCCAACACTTAGTCTCTGGCCGAGAAGGTTGGTCGGAGCCTCTGACCCTAGGGATAGGAACCTCCGACCCTGACACTGAAACTAGCCCAACCCAAGTGTATGTATTGTGCCAAAATGATGGACTCTCAGCAATTTGGATCTTAAGCACTTGAGTAGTCTTGAAACATTGTTTGCAACCCCTCTTAATAGTACGGCTTTTCTACGACTCAAAAGAAAATTCAAAAAAATTTAAAATAAACTCCAAGTCGCTTCGCAGCTTTGCGTCATGTTTTTGTGGGGTCTCCATGCACCACACCAAGCAACCTAGGACTAATCTCTGTATAATTCTTGATAAACTCATTAGTTCCTTAACCGCTTTGTCATTAATCCACCAAAACCCATTTAGGGGCTAGATGCACTTTCAGGGGCGTGTGGGCGGGGTGCGCACGGTTAAGGGAATCCGACGGCGGGAGGGAGCCTGGGGGGTACGTGGCGCGATCGGCGCGGCTCACACGCGAGGTACGCAGTGCTGGGCCGAGAGGATAGACATGTGGCCTAGTGACACGGTGCCTTTTTCCCAGGGATTTATTTGAGGGATTTTGGGGAGGTTTCAAAGAGGAAATTGAATTCAAATTACATGTTTTAACTTAGAAATATTCAAGGAGTATAGGGGGTGGAACCCAAGGGTATTTTGTGTATTTTGGAATTGGATCTTTTTCCAAGGATATTTGCAAGGAGAATCCAAGGAGAGGATTTCAAGGAGAGAGAGAGGGGATTCAAATTCAAATTATAATATTTAATTTGAATTTGGGGAGTGCTCAAGGGAATTTGAGGAGTTTTCAAGGGGTTGAGGATGGAGACATGACTCATATAGGTGGTTATATATATATATATATAAATATGTATATATATATATATAAATATGTATATATATATATATAAATATGTACATATGTATAAATATATATATAAATATGTATATACATATGTATAAATATATTTATATGTATATACATATGTATAAATATATTTATATGTATATAAATATATATATACATATTTATGTATATGTATATATATATATATATGTATATATATATATGTATATGTATATGTATATGTATATGTATATATATATATATATGTATATATATATATATATATATTGGTGGAGTTGAGTGTGGGGGTCGATATATGTATATACATATTTATATATGTATGCATATACTTAGGTGTATATATATATATATATATATATATATATATATATATATATATATATATATATATATATTGGTGGAAAGGATTTTGGATAGAAGTTGGATGCCAAGCTATATGTTTAACTCGAGATTATAAGGATTGAAGGGAGGAGAGAAAACAAGGGGAAGTTTTAGGGAGAGGATCAAGGGAATATCTTAGGGTTCCGACTTGGAACTTCGGAATGGATATCGAAGTAGGAGTCTTCTGAAGGGAAGATCGGAGAACTCGTCGTTAGGGTTTTTGGAACGAAGTTCGATAATGGCGATTCGAACTCGGAGATTGTTTCGGAACAGAGTTTTTTGAGAGGAAGGATTCGAGATCAAGGACAGGAAGACCAATTGAGATCCAGGCACGACATATAACACAGCACACAAAGATCAAAATTTTCACGGGTAGTTTTTAGCAAAATAATGTTTAACGTCTTGCGGAAAGCGGGGCATTACATGGGTCTGATAATATTGAGATGGATGTTGACCATGATGTGATGGATGACGCTGATGGTGGCGGTGATAACAATGAATTCGATTTGGAGCAGATGTTGCGCCACGCTGAATTAGAGGTGCTAATAGGGTTGGCAAGAGGTTTGGATAATTTTGAGACGTTACAAAAGGCAGCGAAGGAACTTTTATATGATGAGTTAAAGGGATGTTACAGTATTGCGCTCGGTGCCAAAACTTCTGAGGTTGAAAGCCTGGAATGGTTGGTCTGACAGTAGTTTCAATAGTTTGTTGGGTCTCTTGAAAGACTTACTTCCGAAGCCCAACTCTTTACCAACCAACACATATCAAGTGAAGAAACTTATATGTCTACTGTCGCTGGGTGTGCAAAAGATTCATGTTTGTGTCAACCATTGCATCCTGTACCGCAAAGAGCACGCTTTGTTGGATAGGTGTCCAACAAGATTCCTGCCCCCAGGAGCTACAAGGTGTGGCCACAACTACACAAGAGCATCTACCGGAGGAGCCAAAAGCTGTGCCAGTTGAAAATATTGTTTGGGAGGACCTAGAACCTGACGTGCAGAAAGAAACAATAATTCCCAAGGACAAACCCAAGGAAGTGAGAGTGCCAAAGAAGGTTCGCAGGCACAACCCTAAGGAAAGGAACAAGGATGCTAAGAAGTGGATGATATCCGCCTTTCCTGGTAGAGGGAAAAGGAAGAAGGATGCCAAATATGACAAAGAAGGTTGATGACCTTATTGGTGATTTATTCTTCCCAACAGACGACGTGTCAGCAGACTACAAAAATGGCAAAGCCTTCTTGCATGACCACACTCTCCAAGACGGGCCATGGGAGATGAGAAGATTGCACAACCGGTACATGTCTGCCTCTAGGAAAGGCCTTAGGTCGCTAACGGTCAACGTCCCGGCCAATGCTTTCATGAGCGGCCCTGGTATGTTGTATATCACCTTCAATGACCTGCACGCACTGTATTGCCACAACAAACTGGATATTAATCTCGTGGCCGCGTGGTGCCTGTAAGTGAATATACTACATTTTATTTTATATACAATATCTAGATAACTTCCTAACGTTTTTGTCCCTTTTAGGTATTAAGTCATGGATGTACAGAAGTTGGTTGAGCCCATCGGCTTCTTGGACCAACTAGAATATGCGAGCCCCAGCATACAGTTACCATAAAAGATGACTTGGATGAGCTGAAGGATAAGACTCTCGAGAAGAGGGCCGCTTACAAAAGGGAACTCCACAATACCAAGAGGCTAAAGGTGGCTGCCTATGTCGGACAAGCTATGCTATCATTTCAAAATAAAAGATGCATAATAGCTGCGTACAACTTTAGGTAACTTTTGTTTTGATGCTGGTCTATATATTTATCATCATTATACTTAAATAACTTCCTATTTATATAGCAACCATTGGATATGTTTCCTTATTTATCCGAAGCATGGCTCGGTTACAGTCCTCGACCCGCTCGATTACTCTTGGAAGAAATACAAGGAATTCCTTAGCATTTTACAGTTGTAAGCAACAAAATACTTATCCATGTGAAGTTAACTATGGAGTATTATTTTTTCATTTATAACACTAAATTTAAATGTTTGAACAGTGTCTATAGGTTCTACAAGGCAAACGGTGGGGAACAAGTGGTATCAGTTCATCACTACATACTGGCCGGTAATGTGCAATGCACATGCGAGTACATGCTTATTTCATGTGAGGACATGATTATAACTAACTTGCATTCTGTGTATGTTTATTTCATGAAGTGCCACAAGCAACCTTCTGACACTATGCTCTATGGATACTATGTGTGCGAGTACCTCAGGGTTAAAAGAAGGTATTGTACCAATTCCGAAGATGTAAGTCTATTACAATTTGTCATTTTAAATTTCACCGTCTAATATTAATTATATATGTTTGATTGTTGCTAGCTAGGACATAAGTACTAACATCCTTATGCGCTCTCGATGCAGTTGCCTAGAATCGAAACTACTAAAAGAGAATTAGATGGCAAAAGCATCGAAAACATACAACAAGACATGTACCACTTCCTCCACTACAACTGTCATCATCGTAAAGGATTACATGACCCTGGCCTCCAACCCCGCCATCCGCCGCCACGAGATTTGGCAGGCGCAGCCGGTAGGGCAGTTCCGCGACACTGCCAATCCTTCCCTCCCTGACGGTGCCACTGAGCCACCCACTCCGCTCTCCAAGTTCCATGCCCACAACCGGCTGTCTTCGAGTGGCACACCTGCGACCTGGATGACAACACCCTCCTCGCCCACCAACTATGTCGAGGACGATGAGAACATGTTCCGCTTCAACTACCTGCCTTCCTCCACTGGGCAGTAGCACTCCACCCCCGTCCTTCTTTCGCGCCTAGCACAGTGGCTTCCGTGCCAAGGAGTCCAAGAAGTCCATCACCTTTATCTCTGATGATGATGCCAAGGGGATGCAGAGAGTGAGAAGCTCAGCCAGTCCATTGACATGTAAGCAGCACTGGATTTGTTTGTCGACTGTTTGATTAAGTTGGATGTCCTTCGTGGTTAATTGTAGCGGAATGTGTATTTGATTCAGATTGATACGATCTCGAAGCTGCTAGGTGGCTCCTTGGAGGACATGTGGAGAGCAAAATGAGAAGTAATTGTTCACATTTCTTCTATATAATTCCAAACTGACAATAGTCTTTACTGTCCAACTGATACTCATAATGATTATGATTCTGGTCTTTATAATACAGCAACGTTTGACGATTGTAGGACATTGCCATTTCAATTGAACCTAAGTGGTTTTTCTTAGCTTGGTATCTTCTGCTGTTTGTTTCAGACACAAGAGGTGGATTAAAAAAAAAACCTTCATTCTTCTTAGATTGTATTGGGATTATTTTAGCTTGACAGATTACATGAAAATCCATCAGGTTGAGCCTATTATTGTTGGTCTACTGAAGATCTGATGTTTGGAGGGTTGAAGTGTTATTCTCAGCATAGAGGTCTTGGTGAATTACCTGGAGCGATGAACGCAGAACTCTGGACTGAAGCTAATGCATCCCATCATAGCCTCTTGGTTAAGTATTTTTTGGTTACTCTTTAATAGGTTGGGAATAAACATGGTACAGTTCAGTTCTCATTTTCTGTTCCCTTTTGTTTCTCTAGCTGGCCACCATAACCTGGCACTGTTTCCTGCTTTGATTTTTTGGGTGTTGCTGCCTGTAAATGCTTTATTACACTACCGAATGAAAAGATGATTTATTATACTACAAAATATAGTCCTCACATGAATTATAGAGATAATCTATGCTTCGTCTTCTGTTGGGCAATTTAATTAAGAAAAGAGTAAAATAGTATTGCCAATTGTGTGGTTCTTCCCATTCATTATATTTGTTTATGATCATGACTTTCATAACTAATGTTCCATGTTTATTTCTAAGCTAATCTCAGTTAATCATTACACACAGCTTCAATTTCAGTTTAGTCCTCGAACAAGGTTGCTTCAGAATTTTTGCAAATACACTTGGAAATGATTCATAATATTACGGTAATTTTTATTTAAAAAAATTCTGCTGCAAGCAATTTGCTTCCACGCCGCTGCCTCACTTTAGCACCACGCTCTCTCTCTCTCCTTGGCTCTCTCACCATTTCTTTCCGTTGCAACACACAGACACTAGGCTAGTATATCATAAACTATGTAGGGTAGCCCACGCAGATTAATTATGCGGCTAGCTTACAAAGTTTTCTCATATAATAGTACATATGCTTTTGCACTTTATTACGAGAGAAAATATTAAAAGTGGTAATATAATCAAACTTGTGACATTTGGACAGGTAAATGATCTCAAATGAAAAGTTGTCGACTATAGATCTCGTTGAGCTATGCAAGTTTGATATAAAGTTTATCTTCATCCGACTTTATATGAAAAGTCGTCTAAAAACCAACTTTTATGACTATGGAACAATCATTGTCGTGCCTTGTGACAGCGTCTGTGAATTAGAACAAGTTTAATAATAAATGTGACTACTACCTCTAATTTCATCTATGTCATTTTCTTATTAATTAAGAGGTAACATGAATATAGAATATATCACCTCTAATACACCAACTCCAACACTATTTCATTTGTTTACTCTCACACTAATATTTTACACTTTTCTTGGAGATTGTGTAGAGATTACCTCGTGACAGGTGGCTCATCATCTCTCTCTTCACTTCTCTCTTCCACTCATCACGTAATCCTATATGGCACTTTTAGGAGACAACATCTTGAGTCTTACTGTACTTACTCTTATGAGTACTCAGAAATGCAGATGTGTCATGCATCTGTGATAAATATAAGGGGCGCTTTCTGTAGATCCGCTTCTGGGATGATGGACCTCATTCACATATACGTCTTCTTTGGATGTGCCTGTGACTTTTGACCTCCATATTACAGACGTGTTTTATTTAGACGTGTTTATGATGATTGGTCTGCAGAGATCTGGCCTCATCCAAGCGAAATTATCATAGACGTATCGGCTTTTGACACGGTTCTAATGTCATTTAAAGATGCGGATTGTTTTCATATCTATGGTATACGCGTCACCTTTCTTCATTTCTGTGGCCCGAGATGCATCATGCATGCATGTCACGTGTAGAGATCGTTACTTGTAATTTCTTCTGCTTCTAGAATTCGTTATATAAAAATGCAATACTCGGTAACTGTAAGAACATAACTAATTTGACTACATGCATATATGCATGGGTCAAAAAAATTAATCTGGCCCTATATGAACGCATCTTTTAAAAAAAAAATTTGGGATGCTCATATATATCAATCTTGATGCATGGAGAACCGATGACAATTCTCCTTAAATCTATTTTGTCATTGTGATAGCAGAGGAGCTGAGGAAGAGAGACTATTTGGCTTGGGCTCTGCTGAGGGAATTGATCGAATCCTCAGGGCCCATCTGCTTGGCTATCAGCTGGGTAGTTTGCTGATCCGGGCTATAGCTCGGCTAGGCAAACCAGCCCATGTTAGCTAAGCCTATCTTGCCTTCGCTTGTTATTTGGTTTTTTTGCTTTTCAAACTAGCTTTTCGCTCGGTTGGTTGCACAAAACGTGCCCGCAAGACGAGCTTGCCGTCGGAGGCGAGCCAAATAGGCTCTCCCTCGTGAGCCAGTTTTTCCTCGCCCGTTAAGGCTAGCTTGCCACCGTAAGCTAGATTTTTTTACCGCTACCAAACGCCTCTCCTCGCTAGGCAAGGCTAGGATAGCCCTTGACTAGGATTCAAACATGCCCTCACTCTCCCCTTGAAGCTATTTTCACAGACCTCACGCATCAGCCCACTAAAAATGCCAACAGCTAAAACCTTTTTATTTTTTAAATATGAAATTTCACTAGCATGGTGCCTATGTGTCGTAATGGGATCGGATTGGATTAGGAATTAAAGGTGGTGGTGGGATCTAGAAGCTTCCAATTCTAGTCACACGCGGTTTGGTTAGATTGGATTGGAAACTTGAAACGGGGAGGATTGGGCATGGCAGAGCCCATGACACCAACCGCTGCCGGATTCATCCATGTTGACCTATGCAACTGGGTCTCGCATCACACACAATGTTGGACAAGGATGACAACGTAAGTGATCCATATTGTTAAAGCAGGTATATAAGAAAAAATAAGGATTATGACGTTGGGGATCTGCATTGGACTAAATTGTTCTAACCAATCCATCCCCATCATAGTTTCCCAATGTGAGGAGTCTAAAATTACTGGTGAAAAAATGCCCCTGCATACACCATTGGCAGTTGGGGATCTCCTTCATACACCTCATGGCACCACCGTCTGCTACTCTAACAGTCACAGGATGAGCCAGGGATTGAATGACCTTCAGATTGAGTCCCAGTTGTTCATCCACAAAGGAATGAGTACTGCTAGAGTCCACTAACATGAGAATTTCAGTGCCCTGCAACCAGCCTCTGAGTTTGATGGATTTAGAGGATTCAGTTCCCAATACAGCTTGTTGTGAAATTGCCATTAGGGACCTTGGTCTTCATCTTCAGGTTCACTGCTGGTTTTGTCACTGCTGGCCCCAGAATTCACTTGCATAGCCTCAATCAATTCTTCAACAACATGCAATTGGACTGCAGAAGCACATTTGTGGTCCTTACCACAACGTTCTCCACAAGTAAAACATAGACCCTTGGCCCTTCTATAGGATTTCAGAGTGGCCAAACGATCTTCTCTGGCTCTAGCTGCTTCAGTACCTCTCTTATCTTCAGGAGTACTAGATATTGCGGTCCTAGGAGTAGATTGTATCCCTGGACTTGCAATTCTCTTGTGATTCCCCTTGGGTACAGCCATTTGATCAAACTTCTTGATTCTAGTAGGTTTACAGCCTTCCAAAGCTTCTTCCTGAAGTAATGCTAAGGCACAAGCTGTATCTAGATCCTTGGGCCTTTGAACCAGCACCACTCCCCTGATATCATCTCTCAAACCTTCAATGAGCTTGGTTACAAAATAGACAGGAAGCACTGTATTGTCATAAGCTAGGAGCTGGTGCATAATGCCATCAAAATTTTCCACATATTCATGAACTGAGCCCGTTTGTTTGACATGAAACCATTGTCTAATTAAAGCTTGGTGTCTGTCCTTAGCGAATTTCCGACAGACTCGATCACATAACGCCAGCTAGGTAATGCCCGCTAATTCACCTCTAACTGATTGTAACCAAAATGCATCGTTACCACAGAAATTGAGTGTGGCTACCTTGACCCAATTGGAGGGATGCACTCCATAAACATCTAAGTATGTTTCACAATTGTGTTTCCACATCTGGGGGTTGTCTCCATCGAATTGAGGGCAAGTCATGGGGGCAACATGGCTACCAACACTAGCAGAACTAATTCCAGTCAAGGGGGGAAAGGGCATGGTGTCAAAAGTAGATTGCATAGAAAAACCCAAGGGAGATTGGCGATTACCATCCAGCGGAGATTCGAGGGCATGGGGTTTCTAAAGTTCCTCCACTTTGGCCTATAGATCCACCAACGAAGAGTGGAGATCCTCCACCCTCCTTTCCACCGCAGGTATGCGGGCTTCCACCGCCGCCTTGAGAGCTCGGAGCTCAACGCGATTCTTCTCCTCTGCTTCCGCACGCCGTTGCTCGTTCTCCGCCATAATCTTGAGTAGTAGATCGAGTTTTGCGCTTGGATCCATGGTTTGTGCTAGTGTCTACCCAGATCGTCGCCCCCGTGTTCTCCTCTAAATTCAGCCAACCGGATCGAGGGAGCCGAAACTTTCGCGGATTATGCTGCCTAGGCGGCCTAATCCCACCTCTTTCCTAGGAATTTTACAGCCAAATCAAGAGTATGATGGAACACGAAGGGCTCTGATACCAGATTTGTTAGCTACTCGAGAAAATTGGACAAGAGATGGCAACAAGGATGATTAGTTCTCGAATCCAACAGGACCGAGCCACCGCCGCCTACGCCACCAATTGCCAGTTCATAGTCTTATCGCTATTACAATAGTTTGATTAATAAACTCTGCTGCATCTCAGCGCCACACAGGGCAACACTCATGCACGCGATTCCCTTACAAGGCCCAGTTCGGACCAGAGTATTTCTTGTTGGGCCTTCGTTCGCGTGTCAGGCGCCATACTGGTAACTTGTCCGAGCTCATCGTCAGGTCGCCATGGCCAGAGTAGTCTTCCTCAGACCTGACAGAGCTGTATCAAACATGCCCGTAGTTTCGCCGGCCGCACATACGGTGGCCGCACGGGGAACCAGCGTGCATGCATGCTTGAAGCAGCTAGCTGTCTCTAGCTACTTCAACCAACCGCTACTTCCCCCAGCGCCGGATCGCGTTGGCCGTCGCATCGCCTCTCTTGACATTTTGTTTCACTTCACAACCTATAACTACAATGATGTTTCACTGAAGATCAACTAAAGCAGTTTGGTCGTCCGATTTTTTTCCACAGATGGGACGCTTGACGCGTTCAAGAAATTTTGCTGGGGTGAGGCCCATAGAAATTAGGCCCGAACCCATACTAGTTGGTCGCTTACTTTTCAAACAAAGTTTAAAACCAACAAGGATTTTTCGAACGAAGGAAGTGTACAACTGGAGCTGGAACATGAATGCAAGTACATATACAACTCACGTAAGCCACGTTCCCTCTGCTTCTGCTTCCCTTTTCGCTTAAGCATATAGGAGTATATTGGATATGCAGTTGTAACAAAAGGCAGCTGGTGCCAACAAATTACAGGTACAATCCAAGAAACAAATAACAAAGGAGAGCTAGCTAGCACTCGTACATGCATCGATGACCGGCAGAGTGGCCTCGGTCAATTTATTCTCAGTCTTAATTAGCTAGGGAAATAGCCAGTAACTTAACAAAGAATTACGTAAGTACGTTGCCGTCGATGGCATGCTATCCATGACAGATTATTCGTTGATCACTTGGGACTCTGCAGGGCGGCATTCCTTCAGCCCTCTCGCTTTCACCACCCCCTGCGCAAACGCAAATGAGATAGTTACTGACAAATTACTACTTGGGAGATCATCGATCAGAGGAGGCAATCAGTAAGCAAATGAAGCGATCCATAATATATAGATGATTAATTACCTTGTAGATTTTGGTCATCATGCCGTTGATGTCTTTGAGAGATACGATGTTCTTGTATTCCTCGTTCATGTAGTAGGTGTCGTTGTCGCCTTGCGTGAACAGCTCCAACGGTGCAGGATCCACGCAGCCGTAGTCGCACTCGTCGTTGATCCCCCGGCTCACCATGATCGCCACCTGCAGCGTCATGCGCACCTCCACCGTCAGGAACCCGACCACCACCTTCTCCGGCGACCCCATGGCCGTCGGCCGCTGCGTCTTGTAACCCGACACCCATGAAAACATGTGTGCCTCCACCAGCCGCTTCTCCACGATCTTCGCCACCGCGGTGACCTCGTCTTCGAGGCTTCCAAGATCGAGGCCGACCCAGAACTGGTGCTCGAACAGGAACGTCTCCCACCTCTCCAGCAGCTTGTTTCCAACGTTCTTCTCAACGATTTCCGCCGGAGTGTAGGCCAGGATCTCTTCCTCGATGAAGCGGTCGACGATCTCCAGCCATTTGAACTGGACGATACGGTTGACGACCATGGAGAAGGGAACCTTGGGCAGCACGGTGACCCATGGCCTTTGCACTATCAGCACGTCTTCTATCTTAGCTTCGATGCCACTGTAGTCGAGGCTGGCGACGAGGAGCTTCTGCTGGTGGCAGCAGACGTCCTCCAGTGCAGGGTCAACTCCAGCAGCGGGCACCTCGAGGTGGACGACGAAGGTCTTCACCTCGCCGGCGTAGAGGGCGCCGATGGTGATCTCGCCGGAGGTGTTGTCTTCGGCTTTGATGAAGCTGTAACCCCCGGACCTGATCCTCGCTATCTTCACCCCGCTGTCGATCACCGGCTTGAGGCTGACGCGCGTGCCGACGGCGGCGACCGACTTGACCCCGCCGAGGCACAAGGCGAGGGCACCGGAGATGTTGTCGATGTGGTCGTCGTCGAGGAAGGAGTAGGTGCCCTGGGATTTGTGGGCGATCAGGCGCAGCGACCTGGCGTCGTGCGACGCGCCCAACCCGAACGTGTACACGGGGTACTTGAAACTCTGGGTTATGTCGTTGAATCCGCTGCTGTCGACGTCCGTCACCAACACGATGAACCTGGCGCGGCCCTCGAGAGAGCTTTCCTCCTCCTCCCCCAGCATCTGCATATATGTCAATTTAATTGCAATCAATGATCCGTTAATTAATTTTTGTTACCGATCAATTCTGTTAGTAGATGAGAAAACAAAGCAAAGCCTTCAACTAAAAAGCCAGCATAAATACTTCAACAAAAATATTAAGCTGGACTAAAAATCAACTTCACTACTCACAGATTTAATATTTAAATTAAGGACCGTCTATTGTTCAAACGTTTGAGAAAAATAAATCCATCAATCAATTTTTTTCTATATCCAAAGACCAAGATACGAACCATTAGATACAATTGCATATTTTTATAACTGAATTACACAAATTTATAACTACAACATATTGAAAATACAACTTTAAAAAGTTAAAAGTATAACTTAGAACTCTCTTCCTCCGTCTCGAATCTTAGAGTTACATCCAACGGCCAACGTTATTGTTTGACAAAATAAAAAAATTAAATATTTGATCAATAGTAAATCTGTTTAAATTATATGTGCTGTCACCCAGTTTGACAAATAGACAGTAAAACAAGGTACCTTAAGGGTGTCGCCTAAGCTTCCCTTGGGGTCGTCGCCACGGGCCTCCAGCTTATCAACCTTCTTCTCGACACTCTTCCGGTTACCACCAAGAACTATAGAAGAACTCTTGAATTCCTCCAGGCTATTGGTCGGCCGCACAATGGCGAGGCGGTCGGTGTCGTTAAGCTGCCGGATGATGAACTTCATGGCCTTCTTCACCGCGGCCAAATTGTTGTCTCCTGCGACGTCGACCACCGCGACGAGGTCGATGGAGACACGCCCCTTGAGTGCCGACGCCGGCGGCGCCTCGACACGCAGAAGCATCTGGAAGTCCTTGTTCGGTGCCCGTGTGATCGTAGGGAAGATGGGCGTGGTGCTCACTTTCACCTCCATGCTAGCCGCAGCACTCATCGTCACCTGCATATGCATGCGTCTCATCAAATGAATTAAGATTTTGAACGTAAATATATCCATTCATGAATGTATACGTCACTTTCGCTACCGAATCACTCGATCGAGTGGAGACTTGAGAAACAACTTCTTCATGAAATTACACTCACGCCACTTATTAATGATCCTCATGCATGATAGGTATCATTTTATTCTTTTTATTACGTTGAAGACATACATGCGTGCACGTACCACGAAATACATACATACGAAAGTCCCCCTCTCTAACAAACGTTGAAGATCGAGACGGGTCAGGGATAACTTTTACTGAAAGTGCACCGAAGTTTTTTAATTGTTGGTATCAAAATTTAAATTCATGTCTCATGGTGAATAAAGTGAAGCACTCACAGCCAGCTCCATTGTCGCACTAAAGGTTGAACCATTTCCCAATTAGTATGTTGGATTACTTCTTTAACATGCCAAGCAAAATGCTAATTAACACTATTTGTTTCCCTTTTTTTTGCCAGAATACACGACAAACCTCTGCTATATATACACATGTATGTTCTTCGTTCCATGGTCTTAGTCTGATACATATACCATGAAAAAACACAAATATCCTACGCATCGCAAAACAATATGTTTGTCGATCTTATAAGATTGAAAACTTAGGAGGCACTATACTTTAATTTCTCTATTATTAGTTTTGTTGCATGTGAAGTAAGACATGGTTAATATATCACCAAACTATCTGCATTCTGTATTTTTGTCCACAAACCTAGCTTAGGACCCCTTGTAACAGAACTTTGGACAGTAAAATGTATATAATCAGAGCGAAAATGGCGATACTAACTATCGTGTTATGTGAAAGAAAAAGACACTCAGTACTATCTTCTTGCTCATAATCAAGTGGAAATTTGCCAATAGCATGTTTCTAGTTGAAATCGCAAGCCTATATTTTTTTCCTTTTTCTTGCAGTCGGACGTGGATAAATATATAGTACCAGATCGCTATTCATTTGTGAAAAGAGATATCAAAATATAGCATCAATATTCTGACAAACAACAAATTTATTAAGGTCAAATAATGAGCTCTAGTACAATAAGCTAGGTAAATTAACCTCTGCAAGTAGTAGTGCGGAGAAGAGGCATGCCAACAAATTAGGCATCCCCTGGAGCCCCATCGTCTCCGATCGATCAACCAATCAAGCTTAAGCCTAGGCCTATCTGTGATGTGATTCTTGTCGTGTAGCCCAGTCGTGTTCAGGTTAACCGATGAGCTCCAGGGCTTTGATCATTAGGTGCCGTTTTATAGGCTGGCACCAGCCCGTCAATTAGTGTGTTAATCTCAGTAAAACGAAATTAATCTAGGTGTTTTAACCATGTACTTGACCTAGGCGTTTTTTTAACTAGATCTAGCTAGGTGTGTCTACATAAATAAAGCTACCTAGCTAGCAAGCTCAGAGAAAAAGAGCTTCTTCAAATCAACAGCCGGCTACGTTGTTAAATTTGATCTCATGTATTCAATCATGGTATCCTTTTGGCGCCAGTATTTTTTGTGCATGTGTGCCGACGGTTTATACTGTGCTCCAGTATTTTTAGGATCTCCATTCTCCCACACACATCCACCCCTCTTTCTATCGTTTGTTGTTCGTTTGATAATTAATGGTTTTATGGTTGTGTAACTGTCCATGGTATCATGTGATCTTGAAATTAACATTATATTAGAGATTAATTGAGTGTTTTGTATTTACAAGAAAAGAGAAAAACTGAAAGCTGCTAGATTAATGCTAAAAATGGTATAATGTAAGCTTGAAACAGTAGAATATATGTGGCTTTTATTTACAGAAAGCCTGAAATTAAAGCTAGACTAATTTGAAGAAATACTTTCTTGCGGACTTGCTATAGGAATTACCACCAATGATATCGTAGGATTGGAACCCGATCATTATAGAATTATTATGCATGGAACCATGTCGAGTATTTGACAGATAAGTCTTTTTGCCAGGATGGCCGAAGGAGACCATCCAAATGGTATTAAGATTGAGAGAAAAAAGTTACAAATACACGACAAGAAGCTGTCGAGGTTGGTTGTGCACCTAAGTGCACGCCTAGGACCCACGCGCCAACCATACAAACACATGTCACTGAGAGTGGAGTCTAGCACCAAACCGTCCACCACTATACGTGGGAGATCGCCGCCAGGCCAACAAAGCACCACAAAGCAAGACCACCGCTATACCCCGCTGCTAGCGCCCTCTATCCCCCGCCACTTCCCCACGCACTGGCTCAGGCCTCCTCTGCCCCGCCGCGCTCCTCGTCGGATCCGGCCAAGGAGAGCCTGGAGCTGGGCGGTGTCGCCTCAGCAGCCCAAGCCTTCTCTTGTTAATCGGCCACCGCCTCCACCCTTCCTATAAAACTCCCCACAGAAGAAGGGAAGGAGCTCCACAAAGAGAGAAGGTGCTCGGCCGGCATCGAGGGAGACGACCCACCCCATCGCCAGTGCGTTCAACCCTGCCACCACTCCCCTATGCGCTGTCTCAGGCTTCCTCCGCCCCGTTGCCCATCAGCCTCCTCTCCGTATCCGGCCAAGGAGATCCCAGGTCTGGGTGACGTCACCTCGGCAGCCCAAGCCTTCCCTTGTTGTCCTTCCGCCGCCCCCTCCCTACCTATGGAGCTCCCTACACAGGAGGGAAGGAGCTCCAACAAGAGTGAGGGTGCTTAGCCGGCATCAAGGAAGACGACCTGCCATCACCCTCCATGCTATCACTACTCCCAACTGCCACCGACTGCGGCAAGTCATCGTCAAGGGAGACCTGCCACCGTTCGAACACCTGCCATGAGCCTCTACTGCTAGGGGCTCCACCGCTACGTCATCCGGCCCACCTGCCGGTGGCCTCTAGCAGTCTGCACTGGTGCGGATCCAGCGCCACTGTGCCGCCGCCTTTCCGCCCTAAAATCAGGCCAGGGGGAAACCGGATCCTGGCCAACCTCCTCGTGGCCTCCTCCTCTCCACCGCCTCAGGCTGCCGCATCATTGCCACCGCCCCACCTAGCTGCTGCTTTGAGAGTCTGAGGCGATGTCAGATCTAGGAGGCTGGATCTAGCCCTTGGGTAGCTAGATCTGGCCTTCCCCGCCATCGCCGGTCATGGCCTTCGCCCACCATGCAAGTTGCAGGATCCGCCACCGACTGCCATGGACGCTGCTTGCTTTGCCTCGTGTCGGTCATCGTCGCTGTCGCCATCGCTCGTGTGCCGCCCCTCTCCGCATTACAAGTGGGGGGGGGGGGGGGGGGGGCAAAGCGAGCTCCTACCCCTCCGCCACCGTCATAGGTCGTCACTCGATTTCCGGGCAGCTCTCTCAAGCGACGGCAAGGCTCGCTTTTGGTCACTGCCCGTGCCGCCCACGTGGGGGCCGCACTCTCTCTAACTCTCTAATAGTGCTCTCTGACAGATAAGTCAGTGTGATGTCCCCGACATTCGAAATTTGGAGTGAGCTCCTGGCCGGATTTACTTTAGAAGTGCAGTAGTGCTAGGCAGGATCTGTGTAGCGAGGGATGGGAGCTATGATGATGTAGCACTGGTATCTTTTCGTATTCCTCAATTTCAGAACGCATGTAGTTACTTGTTATCTGCCACATGAAAAAATATTGCGATTTAATATTCAAAATTGACAGTAGGTTAGTCATAAAAATATTTTCATAATGCAATGTAAATATGTAACTCTTCATGTTTTGTAAATATATAATTTTGAAAAGTAACGGATAGTACTGTGTCAATAGAGAGAAAGTAAAAAAACTAAACAGAGTAGGCTATAAATTAAAACTAGTAAAAAGTAGACTAACCGTTAAATCCGGAACCTTTATTCTTTTTCTTTTTTCTGTCAGGAGTGATCTATTTCATTAATCAGTAGTTTGTGTATAATCTTTTTAAGCATTGTATAAGAAAATTAATCTGAGGCCTGATTAAACCAGGTACTTCATTGAACTCGTAGCCTGCTTACTCGTAGATGAGCAACAACATTGGGGGACACTCGCAGACGGAAACAACAAAATTCCTACTGAGCTCCTGAATATATATAATATCACACTGGAAATCTCTGTAGTTTAGTGCGGTGAAATCGCTATCAGGGACAGAAAGTCAGGTTGTTGGCGAAATGCATGTGGGTCATGTCGATCGATTTGGGAATTGGGTTCGTTCAAAAGATTTGGGAATTTAAAATCTCACCTTTTACTTTATTAGGACAACATCATGGAGAGCAAATTAATTGTGAGATTTCTTGTACTTTTGTTTACTTCAGGATCACATCATGAGACGGGGCAAATTGCAACATTCCTTTTCGTACTTTTCCTTTCCTTCACTTCAGGGAAACACATCATGAGAGCAAATTGCAACATTCCTTTCACTTTTGTAATCGTCATAAAAATTAGCTGCTACCAGGATGCATGTAATCTTTCAATTAATATAGGCTTAGCATGTGTGTAGGGACGACTGACCCTCCTACTTTACTCTGGTATCAAGCAATAATAGATGTTCTCCGACCAAATACTATTTGGCCCAGCTTTTGTTAATTTTTAGGCAAGCCTAAGCGGCTAGGCCATCAACTACAACAAAACCTTTGTCCATGTTGTGATCATATATGCATGAATTTTACAAGAACATAGGCTGGGTTTTGTTAACCACATAGTAATTAATTCTTCTATATGCAACCTAATTACTCCATCCAGTAAAAAATATTTGACCTTTAAAACAATATCCGATCAAACTTTTGAAATTATGACGCCAGCCAACGCATTCTTCTCATTTACACCAACCGGGTTAAGGCTAATTGATGAGCTCCAAGGCCTTTGATTAGCTAGGTTCCCATTAATTAATTAATGAGAAATTTTATGTTTTGTCATTGATATGTGACTGGTTCTATAAATTGCCATGGATGAATACAAGTTATATAAATACCGCCGTGCAAGCATTTTTGTCCCTTTTTTGCCACCGTCATTAGGCTTCCATCACTAGGCCTTCCTTAGGTCCTCTAAACAAGACCATTTTGCCCCTAAAATATGTGTGTTAAATGGCAAAAATGTTTGCGCATTTTCATATGCAATTTTTTAGATAATTTTTCATGTGTAAATTTGGCATATAATGGGTGTAAATATGTTGTTATTTTTTTGCCGGTGCAGAAGAATTGCTCACAGTGCTTGATTGATTCTAGGGGTGAAATGGTGTTTTTAGATAATTTAATGGAAGTCCAGTGATGAAACCCTAACAGCAAAGGCAAAAAAAAGGGCAAAACGCGCACACAGTGGCATTTTATAAAACTCACATCCGTCGATGGTAATCCGGTCGTTTATCGATGGACAAAACGTATAATTTATCTTATACGAAGTCTCACACCAGCCACTAATTATCATGTTATTAATCTTAAATAGTTAATGACCTCGATCTCTCGGATCCATGCCCGACTTGAACACGCCACACTTGTACCATTACATACATGCGCGCACATACGGCGGGTACATCCATCCCTACACACGCTAAAGAAATTAATTGAAGAGCCCTACGTCTTCAGTGTATGGGTATGACACATGCAAGCGTGATGTAATTAATCTTGAAATGGTGATGAAGAGAAAAGTGTGCAAACTAGGTACTAAGAGCAAGCCCAACCGACCTCTCAAACAGACTCTTATCTCAAATTTAGAAGTTTTTGGATGAAAAAATATCTCAAATCAAACTCCTACGTGACCTCTCATCTGTAGGGACCCCTCATCCAGGGGCAGCCAACCCCCCAGATGTAGGAGCCCCTCATCCCCTCGCCCGAGTCGCCTCGTCCCGAACCACCCCGCCTTCATTCTCTGTGCGCAAGCACGCCGCCGCTCGGGTCTGCCCCTCTCCCGACCACCCCCTCCCCCTGCCGCCGGCGTCTCCGCCTGCGTCAGCCCCCTGTCCCCTTCCTCTTCCCCCCAGCCGCCGGTGCCTCCCGCCTGCGTTGGCCCCCCGCCCCCTTCCTCTTTCCCCCGGCACGGCGCTCGGGTGGGACACCGGCGACCTGACGGGGAAGCTAGCGCCCCCCTGTGCCCTTCCTCTTCTCCCCGGCCGCCGGCGTCTCCCGCCTCCCGCCTGCGTCGGCCCCCCGTCCCCTTCCTCTTCCCCCCGGCCGCCGGCGTCGGCGCCCCCGCCCCCTTCCTCTTTCCCCCGGCGCAGCGCTCGGGTGGGACACCGGTGACCTGACGGGGAAGCTGGCGCCCGAGGTCCGCAACCTCACTGCGCTCGCCCGCCTCGAGGTCTTCGAGAACTCCATCTCCGGCGAGCTCCCGTCGCTGGTGAGGCTCGGCGCAGCAGGACCTCCTGCCCCCCGCCGACAGCCTACGAGCGCCGACCCCGCCGCCCCCACCACGTCGAGCCATCGGCCCCGCCGCCCCCGTCGCCCCGAGCCGCGTCGGCCGAGAAGAGGAAAGTGAGAGAGAGAGGAGAGAAAGGGAGAAAAGAAATGGGTGGGCCACTGACAAGTGGGCCCCACTTAAAAATATGAGGGGTCGGTTGGAGTGTGGAGTGAAATAGGAGGTTAAATATAGATGAGAGAGCTCCTATTCTAGCTAATAGGGGTTAAATTTGAGAGTTCGATTGGAGTTGCTCTAATAATACCATGCAACTGATGTCAAATATAAAGAAAAATGGGCCCTACTTCTGGCAGCCAAGTGTGTCAGGGCAATGCAACTGTAGAAGCACAACACATTAAGTCGCCTACAGATAGTCCGGGACATTGGTCGTCATTGCTTTGCTTCCGGTTCCAGTTCTAGCTGATTTTGCAGCAGCAACTCAAGATATTCGACATTCTGTAATCAAGATAAAGAGGCGGGAGTCAGGGAGACAAACAAAGTAGTAGTAGCAGATAGACTTGCTAAACAGGCACGACAAGCGGACACCACCCGATCACCTTGTCTGAACTCCTGTTAAGCAATAGTTCTTCACTCACCCCCAATGTAATGTGCAACAGTCACTCCAAAACTTTGAATGGGACGTGTTTCGTCCCATCTCTGGCACGTGCTTATAATTAATACAATCATCATTTACAACCTAAAAGAATTGAAGTGAATGAAAGTCTTGAAAAACTAGAAAAGCAAAAGAGAAATGGTTAGTGGGCCGAACTGGGCCGTCTATAATCGGGCGGGCTTTCGGCTCTCCATTAATCCCACAACCGCAACACAGACAGATGCACCCTAGATCGGTGGATGGGAGCTACCACAACGCACAAATCCTAAGCGCATGCCCGCACAGGCGCACACAACCTCTGCGTCCCACGCCGCGCCGTCGCTGCCATGAAGTCACCACCCATGGTCAAGCAAATCCTCCAGCGGCCGTACGATTACATCGGTTCGGTGGAGAAGCACACCCGGACGCTGTAGGTGTACGAGAGCTTCCCCATGACGTGGCACCCGGTCACCTACGTCCCTGGCCTCCACAGGATCTTCGACGAGGTCCTCCTCTACGCCGCCGAAACCATGCAGATGGATGTTCTTCATGTCGACATCGACGTCTCCGACTGCCGGATCTCCGTCTACAACAACGGCGAAGGCATCCCCGTTGAACTCCACCAGGAGGAGGGCGTCTACCTGCCGGAGATCATCTTTGGCCACCTCGTCACCACTACCAACTACGACGACACCTTGAACATCAAGCTTGCAAACGTCTTCTCCACGGAGTTCATCGTCTAAACCGCCGACGGCCGCCGCCTCAAGAAGTACAGGCAGGTTTTCTCTGAAAACATGGGGAAGAAGTCGGAGCCTGAGATCAGTGACCGCAAGAAGGGGGAAAACTGGACTAGGATCACCTTCAAGCTTGATCTTGCTAGGTTCAACCTGACCCATCTCGAACGAGATGTTGTAGCCCTCATGAGGAAGAGAGCGTTTGATGTGGCTGCAAAGCTCGGAGAGGCTGTCAACGTTGTGTTAGATAGCCAGAGGTTATCTGTTAAGAACTTTGCAAATTATGTCAATTGGCATATTATTTCTGCTAAAAAGAATAGACCTGTACAAGAACTTCCAAGGTAAGGTATTCTTTTTTTATAGTTTCAGACAAACATCATCAGTTTTAGACTTTAGTGGTGTCTATGAATGAAAGCTCTTCTTACGATTGTACTTTTGATAATTAATTCTCACATGTTTCTTTTCAGGATTTGCGAGAAGGTAAATGATCATTGGGAGGTGTGTGTCAGTCTAAGTGAGGGGCAGTTTGAACAGGTAATTAATTATATGAAAATTTTATGCTTCTTAAGAAAGTATCTTGAGGTACTAAAAATTTATATTAAATATTATGATATAAGGTATCTAGTAACTAGAGATATCAACTTTTACACTAGAAAATATGGTACCTTTCGGTACCATCTCAAGGATGGTAAAAATACCCTTAATTACAACTATAGGCTAGGCTTCTCCTGATGTGGTTATAGTTTGCGTTTTAATTACATGTTTATATGTGTTTTAGGTTAGCTTTATGAATGGAATTGCAACCATCAGGGGTGGGTAGATCTCATGTTGATTACATGGCGAACAAGATCGCCACCAACGTGATGAATGTCATGAATGATAAAAGCAAGAACTTTACTGTGCAAGTGCATGATGTGAAAAGACATCTGTGGATCTTTGTTAATGCTCGAATTAAGAACCCTGCCTTTGATTCACAGACCAAGGAGTTCTTGACGACTCCTCATGAAAGCTTTGGGTCAAACAATTATGCCTTTTCTGATATTTTCTTGAACAAGGGTATGAAATTGATTAACTTTGGTAGATTGGATTTGTGCAATTAATTTGACTGTGCCACTGATGCTAATTAATCCCACTTGTCACAATTGCAGTTGTTAGCTGTGGTGTTGTCGGCAATATGCTCCTTGGTTTCGAGTCAAGCAAGAAAATGAGCAAGCCTTCGGAAGGAGGAGGCAATGGTGGTGTTTGAGTTGGCTTATTTTTTTTTATAAACCGCACTTAAAACGAAGAATATCATTAGCACGTAATTAATTAAGTATTAACTATTAAAAAAATTAAAAAATAGATCTATTTGATTTTTAGAGATACTTTCATATAGAAAATTTTTTAAAAAACACACTGTTTAGCAGTTCGAAAAGCGTGCTCACGGGAAACGAGAAAAAAAAAAAAAGCTACTGGGATAACTCCTGCCGAACAGCGTGTAATTGTCCTACGGCTTAAGTGGCTTGTAATAAGATGATAGTTCTGTAGTCTGGGCCTAGGTTGCTGCCTGCTGGTTTCCAGCCGAACAAGCAGGTTGGTGTTTAGGCCCAAAATTCAATGAAAAAACACTAAAAAATAGTCTAAAATTTGAGGCTCAAAATATTTTACTTGTTGGGCTCAAAAATGCTACACCCTCCGTTTCAAATTACTTGTTGTTCTATGATTCAATTTTTTTACTAAAATACTTATCATTCTTACGTTACAGAGCATTTTTAGATGTGAACTTCCCTCTCTGCCCTTCATCAATATAGCCACACATTAATACACTCACATCTTTTATTGGCTCATCTTAACTAATTAGAATTAATGATTACTTTGGAAATATAGCTACAATATATTTAATAAAGGTAACAATATAATTTGTCATAGCCTTTTGGTTAGTGTGAGATAAGTAATTTAAAACGGAGGAAGTATATGGGTGGCCCAGTTACCTGTTGTGGGAAACCTTGTCCTAATATCTGCTGTGGTTCTTGAGTTTAATTTGTAGCCTTAAAAGGCCTATTAGCACTAGCCCAGCCTGTCGTGAAATTGGGTCGCTACCATTAGAATTTTTACTGTTATTAATTTAATTTTTTTTTAATTTACAAAACTAATTTTTGATTTCGCTTTTTTCAGAAGTAGCCTCTTGCCGCCGTGGGGCAGGGCGGTGTTTAAAAACCGCCATGACCCAGGGCGGCGAATGGCCTAGGCCCACGGCGCCGTCACGGCCTGCCGACGGCGTCAACCGGCCGGGGGTTGCCCGCGCCCGCGCCGGTCCCCGCGTCCGGGCCCGTCCCCGTGCCCCGCGCCCGCGCTCGTCTCCCGTGCTCGTGCCCGCGCCCGCACCCTGCGCCCGTCCCGTCCCGCGTCCGCACCCGTCCCCGCGCCCACGCCCGTCCCCGCGTCCGCGCCCGTCACCGCACCCCGCGCCCGCGCTTGTCTCCCGTGCGGGCACGGGCATTTTTGCTCTAGGCCCGGGACCATTCACCGCGGCCGTCACGGTCTGGTGACGGCGCCGTGGTCTAGACCATTCGCCGCCCTGGGCCACGGCGGTTTTTAAACACCGCCCTGGCCCACGGCGGCAAGAGGCTACTTCTGCAAAAAAGCGAAATCAAAAATTAGTTTTGTAAATTAAAAAAAATTAAATTAATAACAGTAAAAATTCCTACCATTATTAGCGAGCGTGGGCCCGGCCCATCACGAAATAGAATGGTTGAGTCAAGCAGGATCGGCCCTAATTGTGGGTCAGATTGCGCGACGCTTTCTCGATTACGGGCCCCCGCCTGCCAAGACATTGGAACCAATCAATTAACAGGTGTGGTTAAGTGGAAACCGTCGTGTGACGTTCTTCAGAAGATTTAACGTGGGTATGAATGCTGACTAGTGACTAATTAATCTCAAATTCTACTGCAAAGAGCAGTACTTGTGATCACGAAATCATGATTCAAGAATTTATACAGCTCTGATGCAAAAATCCTTGGCCTAAGCTAGCTTTCAGCATGATTTGCACATAAGATGTTCATGATTTGCGGATAATACCGGTGCAGCAATCTCTGTTTCATTTTCCTAGCTGAATGTTGAGGAATCAGGACTGTTCTTGGACTGCATTACACTGCAAACTTGGCTACTTAATTATGCAGCGTCAGTTCAGTTAACTAAGCTCGCTTCGAAGTTACTAAAACATTGCGTGATGATACCACAGTAAGCAACAGTATCAGCTGGGAGATATTCAATGGGGTAAACATAAATCCAAACAATTACAGGATAAATCTATAATAAATCTCCGACCCCAAAGAGAGTGATGGGCGAACCTGTTATTGGGCCGTTTAGTCTGACCTGGCTATTTGGTGTGACGACTGTCCTGAATTAGTTCCGGTTCAGTATAGGACTGAAATCGATGTTTCGTTTTCTCAGCTTGTTTTGCAAAAAATTTCTATATAGAAGACGCGTTTGTGTACTGCAGCGACTGTATGGGCCTTTTCAGTCGGAACTGGATCAACAACCGGCCCAACACGGCCTTCTCTCTCCGTCTCGCGCACAATCATCTCCATCAATCAATGACCGGCCCACCGAGCAAACACACGTCGTCGAGAGGGGAAGAGCGGCGCGGCGCGCATGGCGGCGGCGTCTGGGAGAGGAGTGGGACAGCAACGGGGGGAATGCTGCGAGTACGAGGGGGAGCTCCATCTTCGGCGTGTTCCTTCTTCTTCCTCCGTCCGTACGTCCGCCTGGTGGGTCCTCGACCGTGCCCGCGGACGACGGCGACCAGGAACTCTCGCCTGCATCGCGCCGTCTGATTCAGAAGAGCCACACACGGTGACTGCTCCTCCTCCTTCTCGCGGAATATGAATTACTGTATGCCTTTGCGGTGTTGTCCTATTGATTTGTTGCATGTTGCATGCATCCTGGTGAGAACAATGATCTGTCAGAATTTACAACTTGGGAGGTTGTCTGTATTTTGACCGATGAAAGCATACTGGTTGAGTCATCATGCGTGTTTTTACATTTCTGGGAAGGAGTAGTCGTCGTTTAAGTTTTACTTCAACTTTTTTTTTTGGTTTCGTAAAATTGAAGAAATTTCATGTACCAATGTTTTGTACACAACACACTCGCTACATAATTTGGGTGTCCCAATATATACCAGCTCCATTTTACAAACAGGATAGATTTAACTCTGCAAAAGGTCAATTTTACACCTCAAATTACAAAACAGGTTATTCAAGCATTAAAAAAGCCTGTTATTTAACACGGTGAAGTTACAAAACCAGGTCAATTTACACCCTAAACCTACTGCCTGCGGTGATTTTTGGACCAAAATCTCATGTAATATATGGGCCTCAGTTATATGGCGTCCTGTCCTGTCCTGTGTCATGTAGTAAGACAAGTTAACATACTGGTTTCACTTCCTTCAAACAGACATGAACTCGCTCAACGTAAATAAAGCTCTAAGCATGCAAAGATCCACGCTTTATGTAACTAAACATGGTAACTGCAGGTAGTACACATTACACAACAAGTGAGAAATACAAAAAAATGGACCACGTAACAGAAGTACTAAACAGCAATATACATTGCCAAGTCTTTGTTGAAAATTTTGAATTGTCTTTTAGTGCAGTCTTCTGCAGTTGTATACATTTGCTAGAGATTTGCCAATGAAGGCTGAGGTGCTGCTTCAGCGGCTGTTACCACCACCGGATGACCGAAGAACGATCACCTGAAGCTGTGAAGAAGAAGGCTCTGAAAGTCTCATTTTCTTAAGACTAGAATCCAGTCCACCATCTGTACTTGTTGATTGGGCTACAGAAATTTTCCTCTTCTCCCCTGTGGCAGAAGGTTTTTCCGGTTCCTCGCTTTCCATTGCATCAACCTTTCCGAACAACAAAACTCTTGGCCTGTTTAGGTGGTTCTTTGCTGCTTGTTCCCAATCTTGTCTTGTTTGTACAGTCACTGCAGAATCGATAGTGATTTCCTTGAGATGTTTCAGGTGTCTGATCTCGATGCCGGAAAGACCAACTAGACCTTGACAGAGCAGCTGAAGTGAGACAAGGTTCGGGAGAGCTCCTTGCTCAATTGTTGGCAGAGCTGAAGTCCCACTTTTCATGACAAAGCACAGGCGTCGCAGGCTTGGGAATGCCCCAATTTTTATGTCATAATTCTCAAGCTTGCCTGCGATCAGTTTGAGGTAGAGAAGTCTGTTCAGATTGATTAGTGCTGACAGATGATCTTGTGTCACCCGGTTCATAGCTTGGGTATCATGATATATACCAAGTCCATTTTACAAACAGGATACATTTAACTATGCAAGAGGTTAATTTTACACCTCAAATTACATTATTTATTGCAGTCTATCTGCTGAAGTCGTATAAATGTGTTGGAGATTTGCCATGGAAGGCTGGGATGGTGCTTCGGTGGCTGTTACCGCCACCGGATGCGAATGTCTGATCACCTGGAGCCTCCAAGAAGAAGAAGAAGGCTCTGCAAGTCTCATCATCTTAACTCTAGAATCTGGTCCTTCTTCTGAACTTGCTTGGCCTACGGAAATTTTCCTCTTCTCCCTTATGGCACAAGGTCTTCCTGGTTCCTCGCTTTCTACCGCATCAACCTTTCCGAGCAACAAAACTCTAGGCCTGTTTGGGTGGTTCTTTGCAGCCTGTTCCCAATCTTGCCTTGTTTGTGCAGTCACTCCAGAGTCAATCGTGACTTCCTTGAGATGTTTCAGGTGTCTGATCTCGATGCCGGAAAGACCAACTAGTCCTCGACAGAGTAGCTGAAGTGAGACGAGGATTGGCAGAGCTCCTTGCTCGATTTTTGGCAGAGTTGAAGTCACACTTTTCACCACAAAACACAGGCGCCACAGGCTCGGGAATGCCCCATGTTTTATCTCGAAATTCTCGAGCTTGTCAGCGATCAGTTTGAGATAGAGCAGTCTGTTCAGATTGGTCAGTGCTGATAGATGATCTTGTGTCAGCGTAGCTGATGAAATGCACAGCTCAATGAGACCTGACAAAGAGGTAACAAATGGTGAAACCTTAGATGGTATTTGAAACCTTCAGAGCATGGCTCCAAATCAAGTGAACTCAGGAAATTTTCCGAGCATTCTTCCGAATCAAGTGAGAGAGAACGGTTCCTGTCCCTGTCAATGAAGACCTTGGTAAATTCCTGAATGGCCTGTGAAAGATCAGTGATGGGATTACTGCTACCTGCAACATGCTTGCACCATATCTTAACCTTCCTCAGTTTTTTCATATGACCAATAAGTTGCAGAAATCCTTTCCTCTCGTCAGTGATAAATCCTGCTAAAGTTTGCAGGTTGCTCTTATTTGATGAGAAGAATTTTGGTAGTTGACCTCTCTTGTTCGCATTCTTCAGGTCATCTTTATGAAGCATAAACTTTCCAAACAGGTGAGCTAAGTGGGGCAGCATGATAGCTTCAATGGGCAAAACCTGTATCTTTGTTCTCCTTAAATCCAGTGTCTCTAAGCAATGCAGTCCTTCAACACTCCTTGGAAGCTCACTGATATTGCCCCCAAAGCTCAGGTATTTCAGATGCCATAGTTTGCATATGTGTTTCAGATGATCGTCATCCAAATCATTGCATTCTTGTAGATCCAAGACTCGTGTCAGCTTGCACTTGCGGAAATATGAAATTGCATCACCTGCATCCCCAAAGATTGTTAGAGATCGGACACGTGATAATTCTTCATCAGATGCCACGCATTCAGTCAGTTCACCAGCTTGGACAGAAAGGTGGCGTGCATTAGTACTGACACTGAATGCTGGATGATCACGAGACAATGTCGCGATGAATCTCTGAGCCAAGGACTTGTTCAGCAAAAACTCATGCATAATTCCATGAGTTTTGTACGTCTTCACATCAGAATTGTTTCTTGTGTCAACAGGCTGAATGATATTCCAGTCAATAAGATTACTGAAATTCTCATCTGCAATGTCCTCTTCGCTGCGAAGAGAGTCACTTCTTGCATATCCTTCAGCTAACCACCTCCTGATCACAACTTTTTTCTTCAGAGGACGATTGCTTGGGAATATACCAAGATACAGCAAGCAGCTCAGAGCATAGCCGGATAAACTGTCATAGTTGTCAAGAAGCACCTTCCTGAGTTCTGAAAAGCTGTCGTGGCCATGCTTCTCTTTCAGATGAGAGCCCAGGTTACGGCACAACTTTGCACACAGCTCTCCTGTGGGCTCACTTGAGCTCTTCAGATAATCAGAGACACTGACCAGAGCAAGAGGAAGACCATCACATTTCCCCAATATGCTTTACACATAGATGCCTAACTATCCCTGAAATTGAGAATTTTACATGTCAACGCTCAAGCTTCACATGATTTACATATAAAGCTACTGATGATTATCTGAGAATTTAAAAAGATATCAATACTATTCAGAAGTTTGTGTAAAAAAAAGCATGTACTTATCTGATTTTGCACTCAGCTGGGGGTATCCGCGCATAAACTGGTATGAATGGTGTCGTTGACTTAGTTGAAGACTTTGTGTAGTAGTCATTATTTAAAGTGTCCAATCCAACAGCTACACAAATGGCCTCATCGTTTATTCTAAAGAAAACTTGCCGATCGCCAATCGCCGGGAAGGGGACAGTGTCGGACTTGGAAGCCAGGAAATGCAGCAAAACGGAACAACTCTCCCCCGAGTCCGACCGCTAGGAGAGCTTCTCTGATCATCTGATGCCTCCAACTTCTAGCTAGGTTTAGTAATCCCTCTTCTTTGTTTCAGTTAACCAATTGGAGTATTTGCTTCTTCTTCAGCATCTTCATTTGTTTGCAGTAATCTTATGCCCCATGCCCTGCAAATCTGTAACATGCACTTGATTTGTCTATTTTGTCTTCAGAGAAGGTATCTATATATGGAGGGCGCTATGTTGAACCTCCCCGGAAGGCTGGAGGAGCTACTGCTTCGTCATGGCAGCATGCTGCCCAAGGGCGCAGACGAGGAGATACCACTCATCAAGCGAGATCTCGACGAAATAATCTCCATCCTCCATGGTCACAGCGAGCCAAAGCTGGAGGATCATGCCATGGTGGTCAGGTGCTGGATGAAGGAGGTGCGTGAGCTCTCTTACGACATCGAGGACTGCATCGACCAGTACGAGCATGCCGCCGGGTCTCGGAGCGGACCTAATATTTGCCGCCGTAAGTTCAGTCGGCGGAGGGGAAACAAGATCCCGTGGATTCCCCAGAAACTGAAGCAGCGGTTGTGGATGGCCAACAAGATCAGAGAATTCAGCCTGCGCACCCAGGAGGCACTTCAACGCCACGCCATGTACAACAACCTCGGTGGCTTCGCCAGTACTTCTTCTACTACTAGAGGAGATGTATGCTCTACCACACCTCTCCCCCCTCTCTCTCTCTCTCTTCATCTCTTCTTCTCCATATATCCTCCTCCTCGTGAAGATTGGTCTATCATCGATAATTAAGATCCGTGGAGATGGTGCTGCAGAGGAGCAGCAGCGGCATGGCGTGCCACCACCGCCCCGGGAAGGAGGAGCAGGAGGCGTCGGAGCTGCCAACTGAGCTCCGGCGGCCAACTGGGATCCGGCACGGGCAGTGGACCGTCGACGAGGACCTCACCCTCATGAACTACATATACTACCAGGGCGAGGGTCACTGGAACTCGGTTGCACGCGTCACCGGTACGTACCTACCTACCTATCTACACTTAATTACTACTCATCCATTCATCAAAACTCTAGCTAGCTACTTAGAGCATCTTCAAAAAAATGGCTATTTGGCTCTCCAAATTAAAATCTAGTCACAATAGGTAAAAAAGGAGCTCCAACAGACTCTCTATTCGGCTGGCCAAGTCATCCGGCTAGCTAAACTTGGCCAGTCAACTCTAGCTTGTTAAATGGTGGGGCCTACCTTTATCTCTCCGGTCAAGTCACCCTCCCTAAGAAATCTCTCTTAAAAATCTATATATACATATCTATATGTATATGTATCAAGAGTCCCTTGATTCCTAAAATTCTAATATCCAAAACAGTATCCAACCCTTTGGAATTTATTATCTATTCCCTCCAAAATCCCCATCCTTTTCCTTCCAAATATATATACGTCTCAACCATGGTGGTAGAAATCCTCCTCAGAGAATTCTGAGAATTAAACTCTAATTCTAAAATCCCTTCGAGATCTCTCTTCCTATAATTCCTCTCTCAAAGATTCCCAAAAGTCCCAGAAGTCCAAATCTCAAATCTGAATTTAAATCACCAATTTATCTTTTTAAAAATTCTCTCTCGAAACCTCCCTTTCAAATATATATATATATATATATATATATATATATATATATATATATATATATATATATCCAGATAAATATCCCAAGTCCACCTAAAAAATTTCCAGAATTTTGTGGGCCCCAAAAATCAAATTTTTATTTGAATCCCTATTAGAAATCATCCCAAAAACCCTCCAAATAACCTCCTGAGAAAATACCAAGCTCCACTATTCCTTTGGGCCATCCCTCTCTCCTCGGCCCGAACCAGCTCGGCCTCGGCCTTCTCTCCCGCGCGCGCCCCTGTTGGCGAGCCGGCCCACGGGCCGCATGCGTGCGCAGCGCTCGCGCTGCGACCGCCCGCGAGCTAGCGAGCGCTCGGCCGCCGCTTAGCCCGCCTGACTGACCGCCCGGACCCACTGGTCAGCCGCGCGACGCCCACCCGCGCGATGGCCGACAAACGGCCATCTCCTTCCTCCGACTTCCCTAGCACGAGCACCACGTGCTCGACAGAATGCCTCGACCGTTGCGCTAAAAAAAATCGTCCTCCCGAAGCCCACCGTGGTCAATCATCGCCTCCCCCATCCTATCCCATCGCCTTGCCGCGCCATTCCGCCTTTCCTCCTGCCCGGCTAACACGTCGTCATCTTCTTCCTCGGCCTCTCTCCGCTCTCTGTTTTCTCTCTCTCTCTCTCGATTCTTCTCATCTTCTCCCGACACCGGGGAAAATATCTCCCATGCGCCACCAAGGTCAACTTCGCCTCTCCGTCCCATCCCATCCATCGCTGCACCCATTCCTCTCGGTCTTCCCTTATCTCCTCAGCACCAGAGCTTGACGCCATCCACAGTGACTCGCCGTAGACCAAGCTTCCATCACATCGCCTCAGCCATGCCCCGCTGCCGCACCGCCTCTGTTCTCTGTCGCGCTGCGCCGCACCTATAAATCCTAGCCCCACCACGCCATGTTCGGCCCCAAGCTCGAGCTCTCACTTTCTCTCTCCACCGCCATTAAAGCCGCTCACACCAGCTCCAATTCCGTCACTCCCAAGCCTAATCATCCAAGCCGCCACCACCACTGAGTTCCTCGTCCCCTCATGAACTTAGCCAAGCCCCCGATTTCGCCCAAGCACCGCTATAGGAGAAATCCCCAAATTTTTCCACCACCGCCCCGCCATCGTCACCACCTCGGAGCTCGCCTTTGCGCATGGTAAGAGCTCGGTTTTCTCCCTCCGTTCTCCTCCTCTTGTCCCACTGCACCCAAACAAATCCTTTCCGACCCCTTCCGCCGCTCCCTGGTCGCCGACGACCGCCATCCGCCATGCCACCTCGCTGCCGCCCACTGGATGCCGTCGCCTGCTGCCGTCGACCACCCCAGCCTCAATCTGAGCCGCTCAAAGTCTTCCCCAACCCCTCCGCCTTCCATTTCTATGTTCCGTTCCTCCTCCCTTGCCGCCGCTCGCAAGCGTCCTCTTCGGCCGCCGTGCGTCGTTGATCGCCGGCCGTCTCCTATTCCCCGTCCGGCACTCCTCTCCCTCTCGGTCCTTGGCATGCGGGCCCACGCGCTAATCCCGCTGACCCTCGGGCCCCGCTCAATATACCCCTGTACACTGACAAGTGGGCCCCGTCCCTTAAAGTGCATAGTACTATCTCCTTTTCACTGCCATGTGGCCCCATTTAATTAATCCTCTCCAATTAACCCTGAGTCAATGACATATGGGCCCCTTTTATATTTAATCCTTCTGGTCTTTGACAAGTGGACCACCTCCTCTTCCATTTCCATCTCTTCCATGTGGGCCCCAATCCCTGTTCCTCTCCCTTGCACCTATGACATGTGGGACCCCCCTCTGTCTCCCTGCTCTCTTTTCCTCTATGCCAATGACAAGTGGGCCAGCCCTTCTTTTTCTCTCTCCTCAGTCACTGACCAATGGACCCCACCTGTCAGCCCTATTTCTAGAATTTATTCCTTTCCCAATAATTCAAATAAATCAATTCTTATTCCAGAAAATCCTCAAAACTTCCAAAATTCATATCTCTTCAACCGTAACTCCGATTGAGCCCGTTCAAGTCTCTAAATTTTTCTAAAAATGAGATCTGTCTTATGGCACTATTAGTTATTAATAATAGTATATTATTTCTAGGGTTTTGTGTATTTTTCTCTCATCTCGCGCGTAGTCGACATTTCGGAAATTCGTCGGATGTCGGATTCTCGCGAAGTTTGAAGATGAAGACTGAGGCAAGTCACTCCTTGACCATATTGCTCCTAAATTTAAAATGTTTTGTTTGCAAAATTGCATGATTAGTATGCACGTTAAATTGATCGGCCTCGGTTTGCATGACAAACCGACGGATCTCCCTAGTAGTTGCATAAATCCGGTAGGACGTTGATAACCTATTCCTTGTCGCTCCACCTCATGTACCTTGGTGACCATGCTCTCCGAGCATGGATTTCGATGGTTCCACCTCCAGCACAATTATTTGTCGATTTAGCAAAATAGGGATTCCAAAGGTTTTCAAAACCCGACATGCGATGTCGGTGAAATTGCAAAACAAAATTATTTGCGAAAAT
Organism: Oryza meyeriana var. granulata; assembly: GCA_003991445.1. Classification (NCBI taxonomy): domain Eukaryota; kingdom Viridiplantae; phylum Streptophyta; class Magnoliopsida; order Poales; family Poaceae; genus Oryza; species Oryza meyeriana. The sequence continues at coordinate 132,956 of RYFJ01002502.1, read as the reverse complement.
CTGCGGTGCAAAGTGATCGCCTGTGTGGTGGCACTTCGTATTCGCATATAAGGACTGATTCCTTGGGGAATTTCATCCGAGCATCTCATAGTGTGACCACACGGGTGGAATGGGACACCCCTGGCTGAGTAACTAGTGTTCCCAAGATGGTTTTCGGTTGCTAATAAATGTGGGAGCGGATTGGGTGCCGAGAGGGCGATATACCCCCGTCCCTGAATACAGGAAGTGAGTTCCTGGTACTTGGTCAAGAGGACCCATTTATAGGGCAGTGTGCTATCCTAGGAAGGCTTTGGAAAGGCCCTGTTGCAAACCTTCCCCACTGACGAGTGCAGGAAGTAAGCTCGCGTCGTGTGGGTAAAGCGTGCAACCTTTGCAAAGGTATACAAATTGTTCGAACAGCCGTGCCCACGGTTACGGGCAATGTGAGGTGATTCCTCTAGCGTAGATTTGTTTGCCAGTGTTTTACGAAAGTGATTTGTGGTTTGGGATTCGTTACCAGAATCGGCCTCATGGGCTAATGGATGACCTGAGTGGTCTAAAACGGGGCTGTGTGACCCGGGATGTTGTGACGCCTCCCGACTAGGTGGAAGGCCACCATGTGCATACGGCATCCGATCCCAGGATCAGTAGTCGGGTACGCACAACAATGATATAACTCAGAGTTACAATAAATACATAACAGAGTACACATATATATACAAGGAGATCCATCCAGGACAGACCCGGGATGGGCAAAATAATCAACAGGTAAACTAGCGTGAACAGCAAAACAGGGCGGAAGCTGGACAAAAAATACACCACAGGCTCGGTTGGGAACTAGGTTCGAAACCTTCAGAAGTCTTCGTAGTCGGCCTGGTTTTGGAGGAACTCGGCAGCAGTCGGATCTTCGTCTTCTTCTCCAAAACCTACTATACATATAAGAACAAGGTGAGTACTTTCGTACTCAGCAAGCCGGGAAAGATGCCATGTCGGTTACGCAGAAAGGATAAGGGTTTTATTTGCGAAAAAACTGCCTTTAGAAACACTTTTCTTTGCAAACACTAGTGAGATTAAATTTTTAGTTATCGGAAAGAGGCTCACACCTCGATCCATTCCGCAAGTTGCTTTTCAACAACTCGCCACTTAATGAATCAAGCATACATTTATAAATTCATATCATCTTTTACTTCGCATTTGTTGGTCCTGTATCTCCCGAGTAGCTACAACCACTCGTTGACCCTGATACTCGGCTACAACCAAATCTCAGCTGTGGCACTTAATGCCCGCCACGCTGGCTACAACCAGCTAGCTCAACCGCCGCCCTGGCTACAACCCGGGGGCTCAACATTGCTGCCCTGGCTACAACCCGGGAGCATGTTCATGGCACTTAATGCCCGCTACGCTGGTTACAACCAGCTAGCTCATTTGGCTTCCCTGGCTACAACCCGGGAGCACAACTTGATCAACTTGCTGCCCTGGCTACAACCCGGGAGCTTGATCAATCCGTCTTCTGGCTACAACCCGAAGACAACTGCACAACTGCCGCCTTGGCTACAACCCGGGGTCTTAAGTTTGCTGCCCTGGCCACAACCCGGGAGCATGATCTTCATCCTGTTTACTTTTCACACACTTGATTATGGTGCTTAACACCCCGGATCACACAGATCCGTTTCTGGCTACACAGGCCTTCCGTTTGCTTACTCGGCAAACTCTGGTCACGGTTCCCTTTCCATCAAATATTTTCTCAAACCACAGGCAAACAAATCTACGCTATGGGAATCACCTTACATCGCCCTTAACCGTGGGCACGGCTGTTCGAACAGTTCTGCTAAACTCTGCAGAGGGTGTGCGCTTTACCCATCCGACACGAAAATTACACCGAGTACTGGCCTGTACCCAGAAATTCGTGACAAGGCCATTTCCAAAGCCAGTCTAGGGTTATCCAATGCCAGCCGAAAGATCCACACAAGATTCAGTGGTCGGCACTGAACTTCCCTAAACCCACTATTTACTCGGCCAGGGGCATCCCATAATACCCGTATGGTCGCACTGTAAGATGCTCGGATGGAATTCCCAAAGGAAACGGTCCTTATCGGTAATACATAGCCATGCCACACAGGCGCTGTCTCTGTACACCAAGATTTTCACAAGCTGTTTTAATTTCACAAAACGCGCCGATACACAAGGTATCGGGTTTTCCAATCAGTTTAGTAAAACCCAATGTTTTTCCAAACGACAAACAACGTTGCAGAGCTAAGCCATTCTACTCGGCATCGTATCCTCAGATAGGATGCTAGCGTGCCATTTGTGGGGCTCTCAAGGGAGAAATATATATATATCAACATCCTACCAAAATAAGTGCTACTACTGGGTAGATCCATCGGTTGCGCTTGCAAACCGAGGCCAACAGTTTAAAAAGGTGTAAACTAAGCATGCATATATTTTCCAAACAACATAGTTTTGCATATATGGGAAACAATATGATCAAAGAGGCTTGCCTTGTTCCAAAGAGGGGTCTTCCTCGGCGAAGACGGCTTCTGGATCGTCCACCGGTTCAGGCTCTGAACAAGCAGAAAAAGAAACACTGATAAGCAGGAGAAGTAAAACACCAAGAAAAAGGATCAAAGAAGCAGTCGGCTGCAGAAAAGATAGCAGTCGGCTGAACCAAGCTGGCGAACCAGGCGACAGAGCTCCAAAGCTTGAGAGGATGAGAACTCAGCAGAGCTAGAGCTGGCCGGTTTGCAAAACAAAGGAAGAAGGAGCATGGATGGCTCAATATATATATATAGCCGGCGTGCAAGGGTGAGGCACGGTGAAACTGGGCAACGGGTAGGGAGAAAAAGTCAAGGTGAACTGACAAAGGATTTGATGTCCACGCAGGGATTGACTTGGGAGTCCGGCGTGGTCAGGGAGTTGGCAGGCACTGTAGCTGCGATGAGACATTAAGGTCAAGGCTAGGACAGGTTGGAGAAATCTCATTGACAGGGCTTCGGACTGACCACTGGTCCAAGCGATGCAGCAGGTTATTGTCCATCGGTCCAAGCGGTGCTACGGGCAGGTGAAGACTGGTTCTTCTCCACTTTGGTAGTCGGCGTCCAACGGGCGGGTGCAACTCGGGGGACAAAGAAACAACAGGTCTCAACAAGGTAGTCGGCCACTTCATAGTGCTTACTCGGCAGCAAGGAGGTCCGAGTAAGGCAAGGGAAAGGGGCAGGATACAAGGACTGAGTAGCAATCCACTCGGCTCAAGGGAGAAGGTAGTCGGCTGGCCAGGGAGAAAAACTGGGGCACAGCTGACAGGATAGGAAGGGAGCTCGGGAAAATGAAAACTAGCGGGAAAGGGAAAAACGGGTCGTTACAGATGTTGAATGGTATTATAGTTTAGGCTTTCTGAGTGGAAGCGGTATATGTTATGAGTTGAGATTATGGATGGCTCGAGGAGCCACTGAGACAAGATATGAGATGAAGTCCTGGATAGGACAAAAGTGAAAAGAAAATAATAGAGAAAATGAGATTACGTCCTGGAGTAGACGAAATTGAAAATAAAGTAATAGATGAGTATACAGTGGGAAGCTGCTTGAGTGCAAACCCACTGAGCCACTGTCGTGATTTGATAAGCGGTGTAAGAATACTTAAGATCAATTAAAATTTGTTTCGTCTGCTCAAATTGTTGAAAAGCAATTCGCGGACAGGATCGAGGCGATAGCCTCCTTCCAGTCACCTTGAGACAACTCACACTTAGGTTTTCGAAAATGTTTTTAAAGGAAAAAGTTTGCAAAATAAACCCCAGCCTATCTTTGATAGCCTACATAACTCACGTTCTTCCGTGACTTGCTGAGTACGTAAGTACCCAATCTATTTTTTTTCTTTGCTCCTTCAGGAAGAGTGAAGTTGAAGCGAAGATTAGGGTTTCTTTCCTAGTCCCAAGCTGTTGCTTGTGGATGGGTTCTCGCTGCGCTGTCGTTCCGATGCTGTTGTTCTGTTTGTAGGTTGCTGCTCAGGGCTTGTCCGAAGCCGCAACTTATGAAGGTATAATATATTTATTTATTTATTTGCTGTGGTACATCTCCGTTGACCGTGGGTACCAGCAAGGTTTCCTAGGACTGGTACCGGCATCGCGGTTCCGTGGGAGTTGGTTCACACCAATCTCCTGCGACGCTTCCTCTTTGGTATCACTGTAGGTGGTGCCAGGGCGGGAGGCGTTACACTGCCGTCTACCTGCCCCGCCTGCCGCCGGCCTCCCGCCGTCGCCTGCCCTGCCGACGCCTGTCTTCCCCGTCTGTGGTAGTCAGAGGAAGAAAAGGAAAAGGTAGAGAAAATAACATGTGGGATCCAGGGAATTTGGAGAGTGGGAGATGGAGAGACTATTGAAGCATAAAAAAAATATGGAGGAATCTTTCTTTTTGGCTGGCCAAATGGACAAATGGAGAGAGAGATTTGGCTATGTTGTGGAGTTACTCTTAGCTGCTTAATGAACTTTGATTAATTTAATCTGTAAGATATACCTAGATATACACGTAAATAAGAAGGATCAGTTATCGATCACGAGCAAGATAGAAAGCTAGCTAGAACGGTAAGCATGAGCAGTGGGATTAATTAATTATCGGGTAGGGAATTGTACTACTCTCTCCGTCCTTAAATATAAGGGATCTTTTTCTTTTTAGAAAGATTAAGATTGAGAAAAAGGACTAGTATGTCCCTCATTAAATAAGTGATGGTTTGGGTAGGATGGTAAATGAGGGGTAAGATGGAAAGAAATTTAAATAGAAAATGGTTGATGAAACAACTAGCACTATAAAATCTCTTATATTAGAGGGCAAGTTAAAACCTCAAAATTCCTTATAGAAGAGGGTGGAGGGAGTATTAACCAACAACAACCAACGACCTGTTTATAGACTAAGGCTGAGTTCGGAAGTACCGAAAATTTTCCCTCGTTTTTCGCTAGTATGCTTCCTAAACTGCTAAACGGTGCGTTTTTTGTAAAAATTTTCTATATAAAAGTTACTTTAAAAATGATATTAATCCATTTTTTAAGTTTAAAATATTTAATACTCAATTAATCATGCTTTAATGCTTTAATGACTCACCTCATTTTACGTGATCTTCTTTCTCTTCCGCTTTAAACTATCCCTAAGTTAGCTAGAACGGAAATTTCCTTTCCAGTGCAGCCACCGGCGACGTCGATCGGCCAGTCAGTCAGTCACAAGTCCAATCATTTCCTCCACCAGTGTCTTAAAACTATGTGCCCCTGCAACCACATAAATCACTAGCCATGCACAGTAATCTTCTCCTAATAATCACTTAAAATTAACCAATCTCTAACACCGGCGCTAACCACGATCGACATGTGTCTCACATGTACTACAACTAACGAATCAACCAACTGTGAGATGCTACTAGTAGAGAGATTAATTAACAATTTTTGTGCATGCAGGTCTGAAGAGGACAGACGAGAGCTGCCGGCTCCGGTGGCTGAATTATCTCGGGCCGGACGTGAAGCGCGGCAACTTCACCTTCGAGGAGCAGCTGCTCATCCTCGACCTCCACTCCCGATGGGGCAATCGGTAATGATTAATTAACTCGCTCATCATTATTTAATTAGTTAATCACTTTCTTAATCCCATCTTCGTCTGCTAATAATTAATCACCATGCTCAACATCGAGCAAACCTCGAGGCAACACGTGTCCTACACTGTAGAGAAGAGACTAGCTTAGCTGGGAGCTTTGGCGTGTTGGTGATGCAGATTAGACTCGTGTAGATGCAGCTAAAGGTGGAAGGGCATGTCACGCTCGTAGGAAAGTACAGACTCCTGATGTGGACGTGGACATGGCCCCTCAACATATGTCAACTCGTCCCTGCCATGTACATATGCACATACGTGACGTGACACATTCACACGCTAACTACTTTCTCCGTGAGTTTTAAAATTGAGCTTAAATATTAAGAAAATTGTTAGAATTAAATGAAGGAAGATTGTAATGGGCTTATAGGAGAGTACAGACTCCTGACGCGGAAGTAGACATGGCCGCTCAACCCATGTCAAGTCGTCCCTGCCACGTAGTACATACACACGTACGTGAGGTGACACGTTCACTTAATTATAATTAGCAAGGCGCAGCTCCAATGGCCAGCTAATATTATTCCCCCCAAAGAACGGATCGGTGGCACTGAAAGGTGTACCACCAGTTTCGAATTTGCATGCTTCTTCCCTTCTCATTTCTACCCTTATATGCAACCATCCATTTTAATTCTTTTTTCATACTTGCAATTTAGTTTACACATGTATTACATAATTAAATGGTTTGATTTCTAGCTTGGGTTTCTCATTTGGTCAATGTTCAAACAACAGGTGGTCCAGGATAGTTCAATATTTTCCTGGAAGGACCGACAAGGAGATCAAGAACTACTGGAGGACTAGAGTGCAAAAGGATAAGAAGATATCTTTGGAGGGAGCTATGTTGACATCCATGCCTGATGTGGTTGGCATCAATGCCACCATGAACAAGATCAAAAACTGGCTCGCTGTGTGTGATGGAGAGGAGAAGCTCAGGGTGGTGTCCATTGTGGGAGTTGGAGGAATCGGCAAGACCACACTCGCCAACGAGCTGTACCGCAAACTTAGGTGGCAGTTCGAGTGCCGGGCATTTGTGCGGATATCGCAGAAGACTAATATAAGGAGGCTTCTCATCAATATCCTCTCGCAGGTTCGCCCGCACCAGCCACATGACAATTGGAAGGTGCATAGCCTAATTTCCACTATCAGGACACATCTGCAAGATAAGAGGTGCGTACTATGTTTCTGGGCGTGAAACTGACTTATTCCATGCTTTTGTTTCTGGCTGCTGCAAATAGTTAATCAGTGCATTCGCATGTTATATTGATAGTATAGCTATCTTCATAAGTATAAATAGAAATTTTTAGTCAAGGATTGAACACATTGGTTAAATATTTTTATTGGCTTAAAAATTTAATAGGAATATATTAGCGAAAGGGCCTGTAGCCTAGCGGTTACAATGCTCAAGTAGCACCTCTAGGTCCTAGGTTCGACTCCCCACGGGAGTGAATTTTAGACTTGGTTAAAAAATGTCACTTGCTGGCCCCTCGAAAACACGTGTTAAGAATCGACCTATGGAGGGCCGGGCTCTCATGTACGGGGCAGGGGTCTCAAAGCATGTGGAGGGCTAGAGTTCGTGGTCTTTCTCAGCTGGTTTGGTTGAGGTTTCTTCTTCATGAAAAGCCGTGGGGGCGATCATTCCCCTGCCGGTCAAGCTTTTTTTTAGGAATATATTAATATAAATGATGCTATGAATTATGTCAGATAGATAAGACAGACAGATACCGGCTCCTCCGAAGTCCATACTAAATTATGTGTAATCTGTCTAACATAATAATAGCGGGGTCCGTCTGTTGCTTGCTATCCCTGGTATCAACCTCAGCCACAATTAGGGCTCATTTGGCAAATAGGATTGGGAAAAGATATCCCACCCATCAAAGCGTAAGGTTCAATCCTAGCCATCCATTCTTGTCACCTCATTTTATCCTAACCATCCACTCATTTCCCTATCCTAATCCCACCTCTTACCATCTATTTGCCAAATGGGGCCTTAGGGGCAGTGCCTGATTTGTAATCCTATATGATTATGCAACCCCCTTCCACACAAACGCGTGCAATGGCCCAATCTATGAGCTAGTGAATAATAGTCTTTTTGTTGGATCAAGCCATGTCTTTTAATAATCTTTAGCCTCACGATGGCTGTTCTAAGTTGCATATTGTACAAAATCCAGAGAAGAATTCGTCTTGCACCTAGTGTTTACCATTTCATCTTGCAAATTCCCACAACAATAAGTGGAGCTTCCATCTAGTTATGTTAAAAACTCCCTCCTTAATCGCAGGTACTTGATCATAATTGATGATTTATGGGCTACATCCACATGGGATATTATTAAGTGTGCTTTGCCGGATGGTAATAATTCTAGCAGAATACTAACCACAACAGAAATTGAGGATCTAGCTTTGCAATCTTGTAGTTATGACTCGAAGTTTATTTTCAAGATGAAACCTCTTGGTGAGGATGACTCGAGAAAACTATTTTTCAGTATAGTCTTTGACTCTCATTGTAAATGTCCTCCAGAAGTCAGTGAAACTTCATATGATATTGTAAGGAAATGTGGTGGTTTGCCACTAGCTATTGTCACTATTGCAAGTCTTTTAGCAAGCCAGCTTGAGAAACAAGAGCAATGGGATTATATAAACAAATCCTTAGGTTACAGTTTGATGGCAAATCCTACTTTGGAAGGGATGAAACAACTACTGAACCTTTGTTACAACAATCTTCCTCAGCATTTGAAGGCATGCATGTTGTATCTTAGTATGTATCAAGAAGATTACATAATTTGGAAGGATGATTTGGTGAGTCAATGGATGGGTGAAGGCTTTATCTGTGCAATTGAAGGGCATGACAAGGAAGAAACTTCAAGGGCCTATTTTGATGAGCTTGTTGGTAGAAAAATCATCCAGCCTGTACATATCGATGACAATGGTGAGGTTTTGTCTTGTGTACTTCACCATATGGTACTCAATTTTGTCACATACAAGTCAATAGAAGAAAATTTTATTGTTGCAATAGACCATTCACAGGCAACTACAAGATTTGCTGACAAGGTTCGACGATTATCTATTCACTTTGGTGACTTAGAAGATGCAACTCCACCTACTAATATGAGATTGTCCCAAGTTCGGACAGTTGCCTTTTTTGGGGTCTTGAAGTGTATGCCTGTCATTATGGAGTTTCGATTTATTAACGTTCTAGTTCTACATTTTTTGGGTGATGAGGATAGCATCAGCAGTTTTGATCTCACTAAAATTTCTGAACTTGTCCGACTGAGATATTTGAAGGTCACCTCTAATGTCACCTTAAAACTGCCAACCCAGATGCAAGGTTTACGATATTTGGAGACACTGAAAATAGATGGAAAAATAGATGCAGTTCCATTAGACATCATTCATTTGCCAGGCTTGCTGCATCTTAGTCTTCCTGCTAAGACAGTCCTGCCCAATGGAATTGCCCACATGACATCGCTTTGCACACTTGGAAATTTTGATCTCAGCTGTAACAAAGTAGAGAATCTATTGAGCCTTGGTGAGCTGACAAATCTCTGGGATCTTCATCTCACCTATTCTGCCATCGATTCTGACAATCTGGAGAATAATATGCAAGACCTTGGAGACATTAGGGTTGCATTCCTTGGATTCATTATGGGGAAACTCCGTAACCTCAAGTCTATAACTCTATCACCTGCAGGCTCTTCTTATGCGAATACTCTACATATTTATAGTGCTACAATCATGGGGAGCTCTGTTGATAGCTGGAGAAGTGCACCAGCCCTTCTTCAGAGGTTTGAGTTGTCACCATGTGTTTATATCCTTTCCAGCCTCCCGGATTGGATTGGGCAGCTTGGAAATCTCTGCATTTTAAAGATTGGGATTAGGGAAGTAACATGTGATGATGTTGATGTTCTAGGAGGATTACTGGCACTCACTGTTTTGTCACTTTATGTCCACATGAAGCCTGCAGAAAGGATGGTCTTTGCAGGGTTCCCAATCCTCAAATACTTCAAGTTCAGATGCAGTGTAGCGTGGATGAAATTTGAGGCGGGTGCAATGCCTAATCTTCGGAAGCTGAAGCTAGGTTTTGATGTCCATAGAACATATCAGCATGATGTTATTCCTGTTGGAATCGAACATTTGTCAGGACTTGAAGAGCTCTCTGCAAAAATTAGGGTCGCTGATGATCTTTGTAGAAGATATGCAGTGTCAGTTTTGACTAACGCCATTAGGATGCATCCAGGACGGCCTAGTGTCAACATACGGTGTATAGATTGGAGCCTTGGTTCTTGTGTTCGATTCTACACCTTTGATGGTGAGGATGATGACAATGTTGGGACACGAGAGGAAGAACATAGGACTCTGCAAAAACAACACCATATCGTGAAAGAAGGCTTGAATGAGAAATCTGCAGTTCTACTAAAGGACCCTAGGGAAACACATGAATCTGTTGACAGCAGGTATGTATTAATTTGTCACAGTAAGAATACTCTAGCTTTTAATATAACATTTCCGGTTTATTGTGAGCAACGCTAAATATAACTCTTGTTGACTCAAGCATAACTGACTGACTAGTGGGCTAGTGGCAGACCCAAGAAGTTTTCACTAGATGTGCCCATACACATCTGAAGAACAAAATCCATAGGTCTTAATGTACACAAATAGAAATAAAGATTAAATCCAATCATTTCAACTTAGTGTAAGCCTACAAATAACAAATGCCATTAGTCCTTAAATTCCCGTCTACTGTATGGACCGGTAAATGTAAAGCTGATATACCCAGCATGACACTTTTATCAGCTTTCAAATGTAATCTCAGTCGATATATATGACCTTTCCTCTAAAAAAATCTTTAAATTCCCACTGCAGTGGATATTTAGGGACATTAATGCATACTTGATCTTAAAAATCAATGGGTGAGATCCTCTATTCCTCTTCTAGCAGAAAAACTCTGCCCAGGACTCGGGTGAAGGTGAGTTTTATGGTGGATGATGGCTTCAGCTGGCGTAGGTACGGGCAGAAGGACCTCTTTGGCGGCATGCACCCAAGGTACTGTGCCAGTTAATTCAACGAAGCTTAGCGTGTGAATGCATGAGTGGGAGTATCTGATCGACCGGAGCTTGCTTAATTGAACTAAAAGATGGTTTTTCATCCCCTAAGGGAATGTTTCCTTTTTTTACATGCCATCAAAATAGTCATTAAAAAATTAAAATGATAAATCAATATGTGATATATCAGTTACAAACATACATATTTGTGTGGACTATTCATAGTCATATGTGTTCCTCTTTTTTTGATTTGTATAGGAAATATTTAAGCTTGCATATTTGTATTCCGTTAAACAAAATTTATAATTAGGTAGATGATATACAAAAACGAGGAGACACCCCCTTAGAGAATGAATGACTTTTTGATCTCTTGTTGCAGAAGTTATTTCCGATGCACCCACAGGCAGACGAAGGGCTGCCCGGCGACGAAGCGGGTGCAGCCCACCGACGGCGACCCGCTGATCTTGGACGTCATATACTACGGCGAGCACCGCTGTGATCAAAACGCACATTCCGACGTGCGACCAGCAGTAAGCTCTAACCTGCAGGAGCCGCAACCTGCGTCGTCAGGGCTGGAGCAGAGACCAGCAACTCCCAAGGTCAGGAAGACAATGATAAGGAGGAGCACACAGGTGAGGACGAGCTCCGTGCTGGACGTCAGCCCACTAGACGACGGCTACAGCTGGAGGAAGTACGGCCAGAAGGACATCCTCGGCACCAAGTACCCAAGGTCAGTGACCAACGACTACTGCCCCTGAAACGTACTGATGATGACACTACACTGGCTGCATGCATCTAGGCTGATTGGCTAAATAATCGAACTCGATCTTGCAGAGCTTACTTCCGGTGCGCCCACCGAAACACCAAGGGCTGCATGGCCACCAAGCAGATCCAGCGCACCGACGGCGACCCGCTGCTCTTCGACGTCCTGTACCACGGCGACCACATTTGTGATCAGATTCAGATGGCCCGCTTGAACGAACAAGTGAGATGGTCGCCATCCTCAGCCAGCCGACCAGAGCAGTCGTCTGATCTCGAGCAGAACTCCACTATCACCTATACGACGAGCAGCGTGGACGAACAAGACGTCACCTTGGCGGCCAACTTCCTCTCGATGGACGACATGCTGGATCTGAGCAACGGCGGCGTCATCGACGAGGATTTCCTTTCATTTGACTTCGATGCGATCGAAGCGTCGGACACGGCGTCCATCATCCATCTGATGGCATCGCAGGCCAACGCCAGCCAGCACACATCGGAGCAGCACCCTATATGTATATAACATTTTATTAAATTTCAAATGACTTTTACTCCTAAATTATTTATTTGATTTGTGATCTGATCCGATTACACAGTTGTATCCATTGTAATTAGATCTTTATAAAAAGATCTCAATTGATTATATTATGATAAAAGAAAAATATATGTTTTAATCATTACAATTCAATGTTTCATATGTGAGAGCGGAATGTTTCAAAAGATAATTTTATTGTGTTTTATATTTTAAAAAAAGTAAGGAAAGCATCTAAAATATTTTTCACTGAATATTGAAATATATGAAAAATTTTTTATTGAAACTTTTTCATTGAGTAGTCAAACATCTAAAATATTTTTTATAGTCTTCCCCCGTACTCTACAGCAGCTGCTTAGCTTAATTAGCAGCCGACCCCTCTCACCTCGGCCATCTCAGCCAACGATAGCTGCATTCGAGTTCAAAGCAGAGAAACTATGGCTAATGCAAACTGTTGGGATGATCTCAGGGCATTTCCGGCCCGGCCCATTCGTCCTTACCACGGCCCAAATCCCAGGTCTACTCGTCCGTATTCCTCTGCGGAATTTTTACTGTTGCTAATTTAATTTTTTTTAATTTATAAAACTAATTTTTAATTTTGTTTTTTTCAGAAATAGCCTCTTGCCGCCCTGGGCCAGGGCGGCATTTAAAAACCGCCGTGGCCCAGGGCGGCAAATGGCCTAGGCCCACCCCGGCGTCACCAGGCCGTGACGGCGGCCCACGGCTTCAGCGAGCCGGGGGCCACGTGGTCTTGCCGCCCTGGGCTAGGGCGGCGAATGCCCCTAGGGGGCAGAATGGAAAAATGCATTCGCCGGTCCGGACAGGGATGAGCAATCGGATTTCGTAATTTCCAAATGGCTCCAGGGGGCGGAACGGAAAAATGCATTTGCCGCCCTCGGTTCGGATAGGGTGAGGACGGTCCGGACTATATAATGCAAAACAACAATTTGTGAAATAGCAATTTGTACAGTCCGGACCGTCCGTCTTTCATCTACACGCTTCACAAAATTTAGTTTTAGTCGTGGTTTAGGGTATGTTTTTTGAAGTTTTTTTTATAATCCGACGATGGTGGGCGTTGGTTTGTAAAATCATACTGATAATTTTTTCAAGTTTATTTTCGGTAATACTTAAATAATGACATGGTAATAGGCCGGTCCGTTTTACGTGAGGGGCTTAGGGACCCTAAGCGAACAGAATGTTAGGGCCTATGAATGTTTTTCCAAATTTTTGGCAATGTACGTACTGAATGATTTTTAATTCGACATTAGGAGACGATATATTGTATTATTCGTGATCTACTCGATCAATACTTAAGGCAGTGCACGTACAATAGCATAGTGATTGTAACGACCCGTTTTCCTTTTCCGCTAGTCTTCGTTTTCCCGAGCTCCCCTCCTATCCTGTCAGCTGTGCCTCAGTTTTCTCCCCGGCCAGCCGACTACCTTCTCCCTTGAGCCGAGTAGATTGCTACTCAGTCCTTGTATCCTGCCCTTTCCCTTGTCTTACTCGGACCTCCTTGCTGCCGAGTAAGCACTGTGAAGTGGCCGACTACCTTGTTGAGACCTGTTGTTTCCTTGTCCCCCGAGTTGCACCCGCCGGTTGGACGCCGACTACCGGAGTGGAAAAGAACCAGTCTTCACCTGTCCGCAGCACCGCTTGGACCGATGGACAATAACCTGCTGCATCGCTTGGACCAGTGGTCAGTCCGAAGCCCTGTCAGTGAGATTTCTCCAACCTGTCCTAGCCTTGACCTTAATGTCTCATCGCAGCTGCAGTGCCTGCCAACTCCTCTGACCAGTTGGACTCCAAGGTCACTCCCTGTCAAATCCTTTGTCAGTTCACCTTGACTTTTTCTCCCTACCCGTTGCCCAACTCCACCGTGCCTCACTCTTGCACGCCGGCTATATATTGAGCCATCCATGCTCCTTCTTCCTTTGTTTTGCAAACCGGCCAGCTCCAGCTCTGCTGAGTTCTTGTTCTCCTCTCAAGTTTTGGAGCTCTGTCGCCCGGATTGCAAACCTGGTTCAGCCGACTGCCACCTTTCCTGCAGCCGACTACTTCTTGATCTTTTTCTTGGTGTTTTACTTCTCCTGCTTATCAGTGGTTCCTTTCTGCTTGTTCAGAGCCTGAACCGGTGGACGATCCAGAAGCCGCCTTCGCCGAAGAAGACCCCTCCTTGGAACAAGGCAAGCCTCTTTGATCATATTGATTCCCATATATGCAAAACTATGTTGTTTGGAAAATATTATGCATGCTTAGTTTACACCTTTGTAAACTGTTGGCCTCGGTTTTGCAAGCGCAACCGATGGACCTACCCAGTAGTAACACTTATTTGGTAGGATGTTGTTATATTTCACCCTTGAAGAGCTCCACAAATGGCACGCTAGCATCCTATCTGAGGATATGATGCCGAGTAGAATGGCTTAGCTCTGCAACGTTGTTTGTCATTGGGAAAAACGTTGGGTTTTACCAAACTGATTGAAAAACCCGGTACTCCGTGTATCGGCGTGTTTGTGAAACAAATAAAGTTGTGAAAATCTTGATATACAGAGACAGTGCCTGTGTGGCTTGGCTATGTATCATCATTAAGGACCGTTTCCTTTGGGAATTCCATCCGAGCATCATACAGTGCGACCAGACGGGTATTATGGGATGCCCCTGGCCGAGTAAATAGTAGGTTTAGGGAAGTTCAGTGCCGACCACTGAATCCTGTGTGGATCTTTCGGCTGGCATTGGATGACTCTAGACTGGCTTTGGAAATGGCCTTGTCACGAATTTCTGGGTACAGGCCAGTACTCGGTGTAATTTTCGTGTCGGATGGGTAAAGCGCACACCCTCTGCAGAGTTTAGCAGAACTGTTCGAACAGCCGTGCCCACGGTTAAGGGCGATGCAAGGTGATTCCCATAGCGTAGATTTGTTTGCCAGTGATTTGTGAAAGTGTTTGATGGAAAGGGAACCGTGACCAGAGTTTGCCGAGTGAGCAAACGGAAGGCCTGTGTGGCCAGAAACGGATCTGTGTGATCCGGGGTGTTAAGCACCATAAACAAGTGTATGAAAAGTAAACAGGATGAAGATCATGCTCCCGGGTTGTAGCCAGGGCAGCAAAGTTTAAGCCCCCGGGTTGTAGCCAGGGCGGCAATTCAGTCTTCGGGTTGTAGCCAGAAGACGGTGATGAGCACGCTCCCGGGTTGTAGCCAGGGCAGCAGTGTCTTAGCTAGCTGGTTGTAGCCAGCCTAGCGGGCATTTAGTGCCATGATCATGCTCCCGGGTTGTAGCCAGGGCAGCGATGATGAGCCCCCGGGTTGTAGCCAGGGCGGCCGACTAGCTAGCTGGTTGTAGCCAGTGTAGCGGGCATCAAGTGCCACAGCTGAGATTTGGTTGTAGCCGAGTCTCAGGGTCAACGAGTGGTTGTAGCTACTCGGGAAGTACAGGACCAGCAAATAAGAAGCAAAAGATGATAAGAACATATATGTTTATGCTTGATTCATTAAGTGGCGAGTTGTTGAAAAGCAACTTGCGGAATGGATAGAGGCGTGAGCCTCTGTCCGACAACAAAAATTTAAGCTCACTAGTGTTTGCAAAGAAAAGAGTTTCTTAAGGCAATTTTCGCAAATGAACCTTTAGCCTTTCTGTCTGACCGACATGGCATCATTTCCGGCTTGCTGAGTACGAAAGTACTCACCTTGTTCATATATATGTATAGTAGGTTTTGGAGAAGAAGACGAAGATCCGACTGCTGCCGAGTTCCTCCAAGACCAGGCCGACTACGAAGACTTCTGAAGGTTTCGAGCCTAGTTCCCAACCGAGCCTGTGGAGTAGTTTTTGCTCAGCTTCCGCCCTGTTTCTGCTGTTTCGCTAGTTTACCTGTTGATTATTTTTGCCCATCCCGGGTCTGTCCTGGATGGATCTCCTTGTACATATATGTAAGTACTCTGTTTATGTATTATTGTAACTCTGTGTTGTATCATTGTTGTGCGTACCCGACTACTGATCCTGGGATCGGGTGCCTTATGCACATGGTGGCCTTCCACCTAGTCGGGAGGCGCCATAGTGATATTAGCTAGATGCGAGCCCTTCGCATTGTGGCATGATGAAGGTGACAGCCATAGTACGAATTACAACAACGGATACAACTTGTGAGCAGTACAATGTATCCGCTCGTTATAGTCACCGGTTCCTAGAAAAGCGGGTGATTCGTTCATAGTACGATCTAGACAGGCTGTAGTCGGCTGGTGATTCTGGTTGCATGTTCTAGTGCCGTGATAGATCTGGCGGCGTGAAATTGTCAATCAATTGTCTGAATTGACACCTCCTTGGAGGATCCTGTGGGACGAGTTTGATTAGTAAATTCGTCACGTTTGGTGCGGATTGAACTTACATCGAAATCGTCGTCAAGAATGTTCGGACAAACAAAGCTTCTGCGTCGCAGAGTTCCTGGCCTTCTCGACCTGACGACCTGGCAACGATCACCACAAGCGCACGTTGGACGGTCCTGCCATCGCGGCAGTCCGAGAGATCGATTTCTCCAGTCTGCCCCTTCTAGCTCTAGACGTTGCTCGTGCTCCGCCCTCCTGGCCATGTATTGCGCCATGCTTTCGTCCAACGGGAGGTAGTCATATTCCGGGTTGTCGTTGTCAATCCACTCGATGAAGCCGCAATATCTTCGCTCGGTCTGTTAAGGTAAATTTCCTGGTGTAAGAGTCATGGGCGTAAAAACGAATATGATAAAGACTTGACTGAAACACGTACCTGGGGACTCCGGTGCACGCACTCGAAGTATCTGCAGCCGTAAGTCTCCTCCTGATGAGATACGCGTAGCCGGCAACGGTCACCATAAAGGCATATCGAGCGTTCAGCCCAAGGTGGCAGTACCAAAACGAAACCTAAATATCGCCAGTTGCAATTCTCCACGAAAAGAGGTGTATGAGGCATTGTTCGATGCTGCTACAAGAAGAAAAGGAAATTAGTGATGCAGGTAGTGGCCATAGTTCATAAACGGTGCGAAGTTTGCCCGAGGGGCTGGGTGAAGGCCCTCTGCTACTATGATGGTGCTTTTATATAGGTTGTCGTGCGTCTATTTTTCTATGAGACGAACATGTCAAAATATAAGGGACATGCATATGCAAAAAGCGATTGAAGTGGCCGACCATGTGTTCAGAATGCCCGTGACGACGAATGCTGACCCTGTCATGCACTACCACTTGGACCAGCCTGATCAATGCTGACCCTGTCATGCACTACCACTAGGATGCTAGGTGCCCATCCTCGCTGCAGTGCACTCTCCACAAAAAATACCTAGCTGGCCGTCGAATCTATTGGCATCAATTCCCACCAAAAACCTTCCACAGCCCAGCTAACCAGTGCGTACACCGTAATTGCATTTACTTGAGGATCTACTCCGAATCCCCTCATTAACCAATTGTAAACTCCAGGAAAATTTCTCTCAGCTGGAGCTATAATTCCCTTTTGTGCTACGTTGAACTCCAATAAATCTACCCCATATTGTCCTTCTCTGACATTTCCTTCACCGTGATATATCGCGAATACAACTCTATTTGCCATTTCTGTTGATAAAAAAGATTTTCACTACAGTTATTAATCTGTACTAATCAATATTCGTTCCATAAAAAGGCTATAGGTATGAGTCAAACAATTACCGTTTCTATATTTTATAAACTAACCCAGTGGCGCTAATAAAGTTATATGCTAGGTTTATCTAACGTGTCGAAACGACGTATACCAACGATGGCCATGGCGGACCATATTTATTTCTAAAATATCTACAATTTACTACCTGTCCGCTAATGTTCTTCTAGTACGGTCAAATAAATTTAACACTAACGATGGTTAGGACAAACCGCTAATATTTTCATACTATATCGGATATTACACTACGCGTCTAGTACTAATTAACACTTGTCTAAAAAATTGACTACATGACGGAGGGAGAGCAAAAAATACCTAGGTTCGGCTCAAAAATCCGCGAGGGCTTCGCCGCCATACTGCTCCTCCTTTCTCTCAGCTCTATTGGATGAACGCTGGAGGCGGAAGGAGAAAATGACGCGCCGGCGAATGTGCGAGGGCTTTTATAGGGGCGGGCTAAAAACCGCCCTCCCCCAGGGCGGCAAGGCCACGTGGCCTCCGGCTCGCTGACGCCGTGGCCCGCCGTCACGGCCTGGTGACGCCAGGGTGGGCCCAGGCCATTTGCCGCCCTGGGCCACGGCGGTTTTTAAATGCCGCCCTGGCCCAGGGCAGCAAGAGGCTATTTCTGCAAAAAAACAAAATTAAAAATTAGTTTTATAAATTAAAAAAAATTAAATTAGTAACAGTAAAAATTCTTCCTCTGCGTCCCTGAAAATGGAAAACAAACACAACACAGATTATCCCTTCTTGCTGCTTCCGCTATCGATCCCTTTCTTCTGCACCCACGTTCTTCAGCTCATTGTTCGTCGTTATGTACATTCTAACAGAGGGAGTGCATCGTAAAGTGCATTTTGCCTTGTTGAGATCTTTTTTTTTTTTTGAGATAACGGAAATGGATCACAGTCACAGTTGTTGAGATCTTCTAAAGGATTTTTTTTTTTGGTTAACATAGAACAAGTGGAACCAATTATGAAAATCACTGATGGTATCTATCATGTAAATGATGGGAGCTGGATTGGACATCTGCAGGTGGTTTCCGAATGCCATTGATGGCTGTTCTTGTGATTGTGTCCATCTTGACATGTGTTAGAGCCTTACTGGGCTTGTGAGTTCTGGCAGTCGCTTTCTTGCAACTGGTCCTTTTTATCCAACAAGGGTGTAGCTTGCAGCACGCAACGACATGTGCCATGCTATAACTGAAGTCTACTGTTATCATGAACTTTCTTCGTGTTAAAATATAAAGAGTTTTATAGTTAAGTATGAATATTAAGAAAATTGTTGAAATTAAATAGAGAAAGTTTGTAATTGGTTGAGAAGATAAGCTAGTTGAAAAATTTTTATGTTAAAAGCTTGTGATTGGTTAAAAAGCTAGTTTTGTAAATGAAATTGCAACCATTAGGGTGGATCTCAAGTCAATTACATGGCAAACAAGATCGCCACCCACGTGATGAATATTGTGAATGATAAAAGCAAGAACTTTACTGTATAAGTGCATGATGCGAAAAGACATCTGTGGATCTTTGTTAATACTCGTATTGAGAACCTTGCCTTTGATTCACGTATCAAGGAGTTCTTGACGACTCTCATAAAAACTTTGGGTCAAATAATTGTGCCTTTTCTGATATTTTCTTAAACAAGGGTATGAAATTGATTAACTTTGCTAGGCTTGTATTTTTGCAGTTTGACTGTGCCACTGATTGTCACAATTGCCACAATTGCAGTTGTTAGCTGTGGTGTTGTCCGCACTATGCTCCTTGGTTTCAAGTGAAGCAAGAAAGTGAGCAGCAAGCCTTCAGAAGGAGTTGGAGGCAATGATTGATTGACGGCCTGCTTTCCAGCCGTACAAACAGGTTGGCGTTTAGGCCCAAAATTCAAGAAAGAAAAAAGAGAATCTAGAAACGGGTGTAAAGTTTCAGGCTCAGAATATTTTACTTGTTCGAATAAAACATGCTAGTACTTGGGTAGGCCAGTTATCGGATCAGGGGAACCTTGTCCAAATATGTAACTCAAATGAATTTGATTCTGGATGTATCTGTGCTTCTTGAATTTAATTTGTAGTCTTGAAAGGCCCATTCGCAACCTCGCGTCCAAATAGTGAGAAGCTGTGAAGTTTCCATGCAAGTGCTGAACAGATCCGTGCCTATCTTCACACTAATATTGGATAGGGGATAGCAACTAAATAAATTAACAAAGTAACTGCTTTACTCTAAGAGCAAGTTTAATGGTGGATATGATTGATGCCTCTAATTTTATTCACCTCATTTGGTAATAAATTTGGAGACAATATATACAACACATTACCTCTTGGGTATTGCCTCTAATATTCTAAAGTTCTTTGTCCAATCAGCTTTTCCTATTTATTCTTTTTCTCTCTTAAAGTTTACGTAGAGATTGCCGATTGCATAAGAGGCAGCTTCTCCTCTCTCCTTGCTATAAGGTAATTGCAGCTACTGTGTGTTGGAATAACTCTAGCTGCTTTCTTCAGTTCCCCTGCTATACTCTGTTTTTTATTTTCTGCTCTGTTTTATTTGAGTGTGTAATCTCGAGTCTTGCAAGTTCAGGTCGAGGCGGATCTTTAGCTAGTTGTTTTATTCTTGTTGGAATAAAAGGTTGTGCAGACATCAGGCTTCAATATATGCAAAAATCCATGAAAATTGTCAGACAAGTAATATATCTTTAGTATTATTTTTTTAAACTCTTATGGCACCTAATTTGCAAGAGACATAAAAAGTAGTTAAATGTAAGTCGAAAAACATAGATTTGGATATCAAAATTATGAAAACCACTATTAAAATCAGGTTGCATTTTCTCTTTTGGGGTATTTTGACTGGTTTATAAGTTGAGGGCGCTTTTTTAAGACAAACCCAATACTTCATAGGTGTAATCATGCAAAAAGCCTTAAAAAGCAGGAGCATTGCCAACACATAAAATCGGTAACAATATATCTCTGTCCACTTTTATGTTACATAGACATAATAGCTATATAAACATAAGATTTCAACCATTTTAATTAGTTCGTATGGTAGGTACGAAAAATTAAGATGCGATCTCAGTTTTAATTAGTTGGTTTGTAAGATTTTTTTTATATGTACCATTTTCCTTGATGTTGATAGGTGCATAAGCTAATCCATGCAAGTACGTCTACGCGGTAGTGCGGCATGGGGCGTAGGAGTTAAGTGCTCCTTTGGATTGAACGATTTTCAAAGGAATTTTAGAGGATTGAAAACCTTAGAAATTTTTTTCTATGAGACCTTTTGGAACGAAGAAATAGAATGTCAAAATTTCTATGGATTAGTCTTCTGTACCCCCAATTTCATAGGAAAATAACCATGAGCTCAAACCTCATGTTTTTATTTTTTATTTTTCTTTGAAAGTCCAATACACTTTTCTTATCTCTCTCTAATTTCTCTCTGTATGTCATGTAAGGTCCTTTAAAATTCCTATGCTTATTTCTTGCAAACCATTCAAAGTCTAGTGTTCATGTATTTTAGAATTTTTTAGGATTCTATGGAATATGACATTCTATTTGTACGTTTTTTCTGTTCCAAATAAGTTTAATGCATAGAAGCACTGTCAGTACCTACCTGGAGGCGCTGCATTCGCAGTCTGGGCTTTGGTTGCTGGTTTCCAGCCCAACAAGCAGGTTGGGGTTTTAGGCCCAAAATTCAAAGGAAAAAAGGGTGTATAAATATGTTACTCAAATGAGTAATTTTTTTTATTTTTATATTTATTTAATTAAATATTTATAAAACTACATTTTCATTTCAAAAATTTACAAAAATATACTCCCACCGCCCTCTGGGAGGGCGTTTTTTATGAAATCGCCCTTCCAGAGGGCGATTTGATGACGTGGCTGACGGCCGTTGGTCGGGCGGCCCACGGCCGTCAGCCATTTTGCAGGCGGCCCCCCGGCCTCCAAAAAACCACTCTCTGAGAGGGCGGCAAGGGGGTTGCCTGCAAAATTTCGGCCGGGGGGCCTGCCATTTTACAGGAGGCCCTCTTGCCGCCCTCTCATAGGGCGGTTTTTGGGAGGCCGGGGAGGCCGCCTGCAAAATGGCCGGCCCCCCGGCTTGATTTTTGCAGGCGGCCCCATTGCCGCCCTCTGCAAGGACGGTTTTTAGCTGCCCCGGTATAAAACCCTCTCCCAGACTCCAAAAATATCATAAAATTCACTGAAATCACAGAAAGAAAAAGAGAGAACTGAGAGTGAAGGACAACGGAAGCGCCGAAGCCCTGCCGGTTTACGGATTCGTCTGCATGTAAAATTTATTGTCTCTTTGCAATTTCTATTTATATTCATCAAATAATGTAGTATGTGTAGTATTAAACCAATTTTTTCACAAATAAATAAATGTTAGGTTTGTTTCACAGAGTGTAGATCTATTATAATTGAGCATAACAGCTAAGGACATTGATAGAGCGCATGAGAGAAGTTAGCTTTTTTTACTAGATGAGTAGCACTAGTTTGAGAAACGCTCGGGAGATGGAAATATGGACGATGATATTTCATTTTTTGTAGTCATGTGTAGTATACCCTAGGTAAGTAGTTGTATAAGATATTTTTGGCCTAGTGAGTTATAACTTGCGCTTATTTGGTTATAATGTAGGTTGCTATGGATGCATTCGGTATGTCCATTCATCTACGACCTCCGATTGAGGAGCCTCCGCCGATGTGCTAGTGTGGAGATAATTGCAAAGTTGCAATAAGTGAGAAGAATTACACATACCGGCAAAGGTATTGGATGTGTGCAAATTACGCCTACTCCCCGGAGAAGCCGAAACCACAAGGGAAGAAGGGGAAGGCGAAGAAACCAGTAGAGATAATACGAATTATTTGAACCTTTGAGCTAACAAATTTGTATATGTCAAGGCACCGAAGCCTCCTCCGCCTCTGTGCGACTTTGTGCAGTGGATAGATACGGAGATCCGTCCACAGGACGCACAGTATCTTCGCATGTCGCAGGAATGGCACAGGGACCACCTCGAACGTCTTTGGGCGGCAGAAGAAAAGTGGGAGGCTGAGCAGAAGAGGAAGGAGGAGAAGGAGCGGCTAGAGAAGGAAGCCCGTGAGGCAGATAGGGAGAGGAAGCAGGAGAGGGCACGACGTGCAAAGGAAGCTGGGCCGGAGATGGCGAGGAAGGGGAAGTACCCACGCTGCACACAGTAGTTGCATCTCTAGTTGGTTATCTGTTTAAAATTCCCTAAGGCATGTAATAACGATAACTAGAAACGTTTGATGTGCCGTTTGTACTCTTTGGATGGATAATTTCATTATGTTCGTAAGCAATTAATGTGTGTTCGGTTGTCACCGCTCGGAATATACTTTCGCCATAAAATTGAAACTCGAAAATTCATGTTTTTGATCAGTTTCGTCACAAATATAGATCGTGAGGAGCACATCGTTTGATCGACGAGCATAAATGAAGTAAAGGGGTTTCTTTAGAATACATAGAATTAATAAAATATGATATACAACAGACAAACTATCACTGATACAACGTACTACGGGCCCTGACCGTAACCTCTAGCTCTCTTTGTCTTCCTACCGTGCGCTCGCACTTGGCCCTGGGAGTACGTCAGCCGGTCTGGTGGTACGGCACGGCCAGTGCGGGTCGTCTGCACGGGTGTGGCAGCTGGTGGGTCCTGTGTCTGTGGTGGCGGAGCTCCTTCGAGCTGCGAGACTGCTAGTATCTCCTGGATCTCCTCGCCCGAGTCCTCCAAGTCGTCCCCTTCGAAAGGATCCGGTGCCCAACCGCTGCCGCGTGCGCCCTGCGTAGAGGAGCCAGCGCCAGCAAACATCCCCGGCGCTGCAGAGTGGAACCCTGTACACCAAAATATTGATAATTGCAAACCAAAATTTTGCAATGCAAAAATAAACTTTGATATAACCTGAAGGACCTCCTGTGGTGGCTCGGGGGGCAGTTGTCATGCCCAGCTGCGCGTGTGGTCGTGTGTGGTACACTCCATGCGTCGACGTGCTAGCTCCAGAGGGATGTAGGTACGGTGTAGTGAAAGCTGCAGGGAAGCATATTGATGTACAACGGTACATGTCGTAGAAGGAAACATGTTATGAACCGATGGTTAATCGAATTTACCTCTGGAGGGGCTAGATGGCTGACTGGAACCCTGCGGTCGCAATCCTGCTCCTGCTCCTGTTCCTGCTGGCCGTGGCTGTTGCTGCTGTATAACTACGGGAGGTACCGCATCGACCGCACGACAAGTGAGCGCACGAATCACTGTGAGCATCGCCTGACGAATCCTCCCGAAGGTCGTCCTCTGCTCATCGGCATTCAACACGATCCCACTGTCCAACCGTCCGAACGCCGCGTTTACATTAGCCTGAACCTGTCGCGCTGCATCGGCCTATTTCAAATGTGACATGAACATGTGTTAGAACCGTGGACACGTACAAAGGGAATAGCAAAGTGCAAAGATAATGTGATGTACCGCGCGGAAGTAGTCCTGGTCACGGTGTCTAGGATACGTGTCCGTCGTAGTGGCGACGTGTGGCTGTGGATCATCTGGGGTGAACGTTACGCGTGTGCGGGTACGGGCCTGGTACCACGTGAGGTATGCTAGGTAGGTCTCCTCAGTGTGTGGATGTATCTCGTCGATGACCTCCTCCATCACCAACAACCAGTCCTGCACGTACTGCTGCAGTCGAGGATACCACTGAGCGCCGGCTGCCTGTCCTCTACGATTATATCTATTTGCAGAGAGTGCATTAGATTACATTAAATAGTTGTAGTACTAAACAAAGATCATAGTTGTACTAACCGGTGTACATCGCGCGGCACAACGATCTCCACGGGCACAGGGGAGTGCTGACGTAGTCCGAACTGTCGCATCACGTGCTGCGGAGACTGGGGCTCGACGAAGATGTCGAAAACCAACGGCACTGTCGTCATCCAGTACGCCTGGTCGCGCGTGCAAAGAGTAGAGAGTCCGAGCGGTGCACGGGCCGCGATGGCCTGTGGACTATACGGCTCCCAGACAACGTCGCTGGGCAGCAAGCGGTCGAACTCCATAACGAATTCGGAGTAGGCCCTCCTAACCTGCCTGTGGGCGTAACGACGCTGCAAAATAGGAAAAGCTTACACGTCAGATATGCACAAACGATCACAGAACATAGATATTCGTACAGCTCTTACCTCTCACGGAATCGAGGGTCTATCCACAGGAGGTGACGTGAAGGCCGTGGACGGAAGGTGGCTAGGTGGGCACCCTCCACGGCTGACAGGTAAGACCGGTGGGACTGGTCGACACCTCGGTCCAACAACTCCGGTGTATGGTACGCCATATCTGCATGCAAATAGAGAGTTACAGTTAATTATTGTTAAAGTTAATAGCATTATTACATGATAATAAAAAACAACAGTACGGTACATATCCTTATATAATAAAGAACTAGTATAGACTTACACTACACCGTAGCACCACCAATTGTTCGAGAACGCCTAAGACGGGGTCGTCTTGAAGTTGTGCCTTCACCCGTAGGACGACTGTCATCAGCGGCTGAACCTGACGGTCCAGCTTCTGCCGCACTTGGACCGATTGCATCCTTTGGACATTTCTTATATGTATGACCTGTTTGGTCATATTATGAACAACGTTTATACCTTTGACCGGCTTCTGACTCATCCATATCATTACGGATGCGTCTTGTCTTGCAGTGACCTGCTTTATCCCTCAGTTTTGTTGGATCAGGAATGTACATAGTTTGAGGATGCTCCATAGTAAATGTACCTGCAATACCGAAACCGTATATCTCTCTACTCCAGGTATTATAGATTGCTTCTTTCTTGAAATAAGGTGAGACAAAATAGCGTGCTTCTATCCCGCACTCACCGCTCGCGGCAATAACGTGAGAGCATGGCTTGTGGAGCAGAGTAGGTTTTCGGCACGAGCACTTGCAGGTCCCGTCTTCCTTCAGCACACACTCTTGCACAACTCTTTTACAGTAGATTCCGCGCATGCCCTTGTCGACACACAATATTTCAAATCTGTGTTCTTGTGTGCCTTGAAGTAGAGCACGATGTCTTCGGGCCTTTTTACTTTTATCTTGCAGATACTTCGTCAGTAGTGTGCCAAAGAAAAGATTATTGTCCATCATTGAGGGTCCAGCTGCTCTGAACCGATCTCTGAAGTACTTGCATGTGCCATGCAAGATAAATTCAACTATGCCAACAAGTGGGAGCCCTTGAACACCACGCATCACCCAGTTATAAACCTCTACCAAATTTATGGTCATTATGTCAAACCGAGAACCATCCTTGTCATACAATAATGCCCATTTCTCCTTTGGCTCATTCTCAATCCAATCTGAAAATTTTCTAACTGAGGATGTAGACCTTCTTTTCATATGTGGTCCGTCACTTGATAGAGGTCCAAGAGCTTGTGGAGCATCATCCCCTCCAATGTAGCCCTCATGGATTGCTCATCTGTTAGTTTAGAGGTCAGCTCATCCAACCTCCTCCAAAGCTCATTGAATTTTTTCTCTTGATTCTAGGCGCAAAGCCTCTTGAAAAGATCCATAAGGTGCTTATTCTTAAATTGTCTGTAGAAATTAGCACCCATATGACGTATGCACCATCTGCTTTGGACATCAGACCACCTTGGTGGGTATCCCTTCTCAACACATCCATATCTCAATTCCTCAATTGCACGCAGCAAGCCAGCGTGACGGTCATGTATAAGGCATACGTCTTGTCTCATCCGTACAACTGCAGACTTAACTCTTTCTAGAAACCAATACCAGCTGTCGCGGCGCTCCCAACTAGGTGGAAGGCCACCATGTGCATACAGCTCCCGATCCCAGGATCAGTAGTCGGGTACGCACAACAGTCATAAGTGATACATCTCAGAGTTACAATAATTACATAACAGAATACATACATATATGTACAAAGGGATTCCATCCAGGATAGACCCCGGATGGGCAAAAACATCAACAGGTAAACTAACGAAAACAGCACAGATGGGGTGGAAACTGGACAAAAACTACTCCACAGGCTCGGTTAGGAACTAGGCTCGAAACCTCAGAACTCTTCGTAGTCGGCCTGGTCTTGGAGGTACTCGGCGGCAGTTGGGTCTTCGTCTTCTTCTCCAAAACCTACTATACATATATATGAACAAGGGTGAGTACTTTCATACTCAGCAAGCCGGGAAAAGATGCCATGTCGGTCAGACAGAAAGGCTAAGGGTTTTATTTGCGAAAAACTGCCTTTAGAAACACTTTTCTTTGCAAACACTAGTGAAATCCAAATTTTAGTTGTCTGAAAGAGGCTCACGCCTCGATCCATTCCGCAAGTTGCTTTTCAACAACTCGCCACTTAATGAATCAAATATATTCATATCATCTTTTAACTTGCATTTTGTTGGTCCGGTGTGTCCCGAGTAGCTACAACCACTCGTTGACCCTAAGACTCGGCTACAACCAAATCTCAGCTATGGCACTTAATGCCCGCTACGCTGGTGTTAACGCCAAAATTTGGCACGGCTCATATCAGATTCGGTAAAGAAAGAAGCTATATCAACCGGAGGAAATTAATCCAGAAGAAGCCGGATTTGAGAAGGAATCGTGAGGTCCACGTTATGGCAGTTATTTATCTTATCTATTAGATAGTTTTATCTTTTAGGAAACCTGATCTCTTGTCCGATCGGGTCTGTTAGTTTTCCTTTTCTAGTTAGGAAAGTCCTGTTCCGTAGCCGATCAGGACTCTATCCACCCGGGCTATAAATATGTGCGCCCGGAAACATTGTAAATCATCTCAACGATCAATAAACTTCGGCGCATCGCCACCCTTTCGACGGGTTCTTGCTTCTCGAGCGGGGCTGCATCGGTTAGGTCTGAACTCCTGCGAGAGGGTAAGACTCGTCACCCTTTACCCAGGTGTATCTGCCCTGTCTACGGCTGCATCGGTTCGGTTCGATCTCTTAGGCCGATTAGGTATAACACATCACGCGTGCGTAGATCTTATCAGCTTACTGGGGGCGGTTTATCATCAGTTTGTGCTGCATCGGTTCAGTCCGACCTACTAAACTGCCAGTGATAAATCGTTCCTTCTAGGTTAATGGTTTTTGCGCAAGCGTCTTATCGGAATGTATAGCCGATAAGTTATCTTATTACATCACAGTTGCATTAGGTCTATCGGCTCGTTGAGGTTCTTTTATTATTATCAATCTGTGCTGCATCAGTTAGGTCTGAACTACTAGATTGATAATAATAGATTTATCCTTGTCAAGCCGATCGGTGTATATGTGACGTTCTATCGGAGTGCTTAGCCGATAGGTTATCTTTTTATAAAGCCGACTGTATTATCTTTACTATTTTGGTCATCTATATTATCATCGGTTTTCTAGCCGATGCACATGTGTTTCCTCCGCGGTCGGCTGGCTTACCATTCTGCCTATCTATTTCATCATCGGCTTCTGGCCGATGTACATGTTATACTGACAGCTTATCTATTTGTTTATAGCGTTATCGGTTTCCTAGCCGATACACAGGTGCTATCCGCCATCGGCTACGAGGAGCCTATATCAGTCCGTATCGGCCGATAGCCGATGTGCAATTGCTGCTGGGAGCCGGGCACAGGCGAGGACCCGGGCACGAGGCCCCGGGCACAGGCGCGAACACGGGCGAGGGCCCGGACACGGGCATTACCTTCGGTACAAGAGCCAGCGGCGATTGGCTGGAAGGAATCCGTATCGGCTTCCTGGCCGATTGGATCAGCGACCTAACTTTTCATCTCCTTGTCAATTGCTGGGTCAAATTGACTGGCACACCCGCGAACCTCAAGATTTTAGGACCTGCACTGGAGCTAAGCAGATCTCCCAGGCCTTCGCGTGTCTCTAGGCGCCGAACCAGATCGTCAACAAGCGTTTTTGGCACACCCGGCGGTTTTCGGCGTCAACAGCTGGCTACAACCAGCTAGCTCATCTACCACCCTGGCTACAACCCGGGGGCTCAAACATTGCTGCCCTGGCTACAACCCGGGAGCATGATCATCACCGTCTTCTGGCTACAACCCGAAGACTTAACTGCCGCCCTGGCTACAACCCGGGGGCTTAACTTTGTTGCCCTGGCTACAACCCGGGAGCATGATCTTCATCCTGTTTACTTTTCACACACTTGCTTATGGTGCTTAACACCCCGGATCACACAGACCCGTTTCTGGCCACACAGGCCTTCCGTTTGCTTACTCGGCAAACTCTGGTCACGGTTCCCTTCCCATCAAACTTTTTCACAAACCACAGGCAAACAAATCGACGCTATGGGAATCACCTTACATCGCCCTTAACCGTGGGCACGGCTGTTCGAACAGTTCTGCTAAACTCTGCAGAGGGTGTACGCTTTACCAATCCGACACGAAACTTACACCGAGTACTGGCCTGTACCCAGAAATTCGTGACAAGGCCATTTCCAAAGCCAGTCCAGGGTTACCCAATGCCAGCCGAAGGATCCACACAGGATCAGTGCTTCAGAATGGCTACAACCACCTTTAGCACCATGGCTCACGAGCCACAACTCAGATGAGTCCACTCCAGTCGGCACTGAACTTCCCTAAACCTACAATTTACTTCGCCAGGGGCATCCCACAATGCCCGTATGGTCGTACTGTAAGATGCTCGGATGAAATTCCCAAAGGAAACGGTCCTTAATGATAATACATAGCCAAGCCACACAGGCACTGTCTCTGTACATCGAGATTTTCACAAATCTTTCATTTGTTTCACAAACACGCCGATACGCAAAGTATCGGGTTTTTCAAGCAGTTTAGTAAAGACCATTGTTTTCCCAACGACAATACAACGTTGCAGGGCTAAGCTATTCTACTCGGCAATCGAATCCGTAGATAGGATGCCAGCGTGCCATTTGTGGGGCGCTCAAGGGAAATACATCAACATCCTACCAAAATAAGTGCTACTACTGGGTTGGTCCATCGGTTGCGCTTGCAAACCGAGGCCGATCAGTTAAAGTGTGAACTAAACATGCATATTTTACAAACAACATAATTTTGCATATATATATATAGGAGACAATATGATCAAAGAGGCTTGCCTTGTTCCAAAGAAGGATCTTCCTCGACGAAGACGGCTTCGGGATCGTCCACCGGTTCGGGCTTTGAACAAGCAGAAAGGAACACAGATAAGCAGGAGAAGTAAAACACCAAGAAAAAGGATCAAAGAAGTAGTCGGCTGCAGAAAAGATAGCAGTCGGCTGAACCAAGCTGGCGAACCGGGCGATAGAGCTCCAAGGCTTGAGAGGAGAAAGAGAACTTAGCAGAGCTGGCCGGTTGCAAAACAAGGGAAGGAGGAGACACGGATGGCCTTATATAGCCGGCGTGCAGAGTTGAGGCACGGTGGTGCTAGGCAACGGGTGGGGAGAAAAAGTCAAGGTGAACTAACAAGGGATTCGACAGGAAGTGACTTTGGAGTCCAGCTGGGTCAGTGGAGTTGACAGGCACTGTGGCGATGAGACACTAAGGTCAAACAAGGTCGGGTTGGAGAAATCTCACTGACAGGGCTTCAGACTGACCACTGGTCCAAGCGATGCAACGGGTTATTGTCCACTGGTCTGAACGGGGCTGCGGGCAGGTGAAGACTGATTCTTCACTACCTCGGTAGTCGGCCACTTCACAAACTTACTCGGCAGCAAGGAGGTCCGAGTAAGACAAAGAAAAGGGCAAGATACAAGGACTGAGTGGCAATCTACTCGGCTCAATGGAGAAGGTAGTCGGCTGGCCGGGGAGAGGGAAAAACGGAGGCACAACTGACAGGATATGAAAGGATTAAGATCCAGAAAACAAGTCTCTACAGGGAAAAGGAAAACGGGTCGTTACAAACCTCCCCCACTTAATAGAATCTCGTCCTGAGATTCCGCTACTCGGCGAAGAGCTCCGGGTACTCAGCTTGAAGGCGATCTTCTTGTTCCCATGTAGCTTCATCTTCCAAATGGTTACTCCATTGCACCTTGCAAAATCTGACCGTCCTTCGTCTTGTACATCTATCCCTTATCTCCAGAATCCGAATTGGGCGTTCCTTGTATGTAAGGTTGCGTTGTACGTCGATCTCTTCCAACGGAACTTGCTCTTCTGGGATGCGAAGACATTTCTTCAGCTGGGATACATGGAACACGTCGTGGACACCAGAGAGTTCTATCGGCAACTCCAATTGATACGCCACCACTCCGCGCCTAGCAACGATAGGGTATGGTCCGATGTAGCGAGGCGCTAGCTTTCCACCCATTCCGAATCTCTTGGTTCCTCGTAGGGGTGATACTCGGAGATACACATGGTCTCCTATCTGAAACTCGAGCTCTCGTCTCCGATTATCTGCATAGTTCTTCTATCGGGTTTGGGCTGTCTTCAGGCGCTCTCAGATAACCTTAACTCGCTCTTCTGCCTCTTTCAAAATGTCAGGCCCAAAAACCATCTTTTCTCCCACGTCTGTCCAACAGAGTGGAGTTCTACACTTGCGTCCATATAGAGCTTCATTGGGGGCCATCTGGATACTGGCTTGATAGCTGTTATTGTAGGAGAACTCGGCATAAGGCAGACTGAGATCCCAGGTTCCTTCAAAGTCCAGGGCACATGCTCTTAGCATATCTTCCACGATCTGGTTTACTCTCTCGGTCTGTCCATCTGTCTGGGGTGATATGCGGTACTGAAATTGAGATTAGTGCCCATTGCCTCATGCAACTTTTGCCAAAAGTGGGAGGTAAACTGAGCTCCTCGGTCAGACACGATCTTCTTTGGGACTCCATGTTGGCAGATAACCTTGGTCAGATACAACTCAGCTAACTTCTTGGCCGGGTAGGTGGTCTTGACGGGGATAAAGTGCCTCCTTTAAATCCTCTACATATGCATACTTAGCCCCCTGGATGACCTCATTCTCCTTGTACTCCCATGGCATATGATGTCCCTCGGAAATAGCAAGCCCAGAGAAGTCCTCGTTGCTCCATTCTGCAGGCGTCACGGTGTCCTCATCAGATGAATCATCATGCTCTGCTTGCTCGTTTTCAGAATCTTCCCTATCCATTTCTTCGACAATGGTCTTGATTTGTTCTCCCTCATCTGCCACACCTGTTGGCTGTCTATCTTCATCATTCCCTTCTTCATTCCCTCCTTCATTTTCTTCCATTGTTTCGCTATCACCTCCCACCGTACTTGGACCCTCATCGTCTTGCACGAGCATTGCACCAGCGGTGTTATCTTTCTCATATATCGACACAAGTATGCCTAGTGGCCAACTACGTCGGAATGCATTCTCCACATACCATCTCCAAGTAGCAGTGCAATCCACCGGTATCAGTTCCCAAAAAAAACCTTCAGCTGCACGACTTACTACTACATACAAGGTTATTGCGCTGAGCTCGGGGTCCAGTCGAAACCCTTGCATCAGCCAGTTGTACACTGACCCAAAACTTCTCTCAGCTGGCCTATCAATCCCCTTAGCCGTTGAACTAAAATCCGATAGATCTACCCCTTCTGGACCATATCTAACATTCCCTTGCCCGTGAAATAACTGAAATATCACCTTATTTGACATTTCTGTTGATGAAAAAATACAGTTAAACTAGGTACTAATATTCTCCT
This sequence comes from Oryza meyeriana var. granulata, assembly GCA_003991445.1. Taxonomy (NCBI): domain Eukaryota; kingdom Viridiplantae; phylum Streptophyta; class Magnoliopsida; order Poales; family Poaceae; genus Oryza; species Oryza meyeriana. The sequence continues at coordinate 100,791 of RYFJ01002502.1, read as the reverse complement.
CACATCTCTACAAAAATTAAGTTATCTAACAGATAAACTTAAAACCTACAGATCTACGAGTAACAACTTATTTTCATATAGTACTATATACATAACCAGTACAATACTATATCAATTCTTGCATATAAATAGAAATTGCAAAGAGACAATAAATTTTACCTGCAGACAAATCAGCAAACTGACAGAGTTTCGCTGCTTTAATTCAGCCTCGCTCTCAGCTCTCTCTTCTTTTTTTTCTGTGATTTCAGTGAATTTTATGACATTTTTGGAGTCTGGAAGAGGGTTTTATACCGGGGCAGCTAAAAACCGTCCTTGCAAAGGGCGGTAAGGGGGCCGCCTGCAAAAATTTGGCCGGGGGGCCGCCTGAAAAATGGCTGACGGCCGTGGGCCGCCCGGCCAACGGCCGTCAGCCACGTCATCAAATCGCCCTCTGGGAGGGCGATTTCATAAAAAACGCCCCCCAGAGGGCGGTGGGAGTATATTTTTGTAAATTTTTGAAATGAAAATGTAGTTTTGTAAATATTTAATTAAATAAATATAAAAATAAAAAAAATTACTCAAATGAATTTGATTCTAGATTCTTGAATTTAATTTTCAGTCTTAAAGGCCCATTAGCGCCGGTCCAGCCTGTCGTGAAATGGGGTAGCTACCGTTATTAGCGATCTTGGGCCCACACCATCACGAAGTAGAATGGTTGCGACCCCTAAATGGGCTAAGTCAAGCAGGATGGGCCAAATGGCGCGACGATTTCTCTTTTACGGGCCCAGCATGTTAAAACAGTAGAAATCCTGGGCCAGGCCCATCCAGAAAAAGAGGTTGTCGGTCCATTGAGTAACCACCACCAGCTTCCAGGCGCCGGCGACGGCGAGGGGGAGGGGAGAGGCCAGAGCAGCGCGCATGGCGGCGCGGCGGCTCTGGGAGTGGGACGGCAATGGAGGGGAGTGCAGCGAGTAATAGGTGTAACGAACCCAATTTTGAGCTAACCGAAAATCGTGTAATAAAAAGTGGGAATTAGTAAAACACCTCCACTGCATGTGCACACTTTATTTTTATTGTTTCTCTCCCTTGTTTTTGGGATTTCTTGCATATGCATATTAGGCTCATATGCATTAAACTCGCATCTGGAATTTTAAAGAGAAATCTGCTCAATATAAAATTGTGGAAAACTTCACTAAAATACTACACATCATCCAGGGCCTGCCTGAATTTTGGCATAATTTTGCAAGACCTGTTGCAATCCCGATAAGTTTTTCCATGCCCTGGGAAAATCTGGAAATAGACAGATTTTTCCCCTGTTTTTGCACTAACACCATTTCCAAACTATGGCTTTGCAACCCACGATTTCTGGTAGGATTTTAGCCCTATCCACCTCTAACTACTGGTAAAATTTCACAGCCTAACTCCAAAAGTTTCGCACATGAAATGACAGGCCACAATACTGCTGCTCTGGATTAACTTCTGCAGATCCCTGTTTTTTTTTTAATTAAACCCTGACTTTGGGAATTTCTTTAGGACGGACCATAGCTGATTTAGCCTTGAAACTTCGTCAGTAAAGCATTCCATACCTAACACTGTCTCCAGAAATTTTGGCTCGAATTGATTCCCTCCCTAGCTATTTAAACCAAACACCCAAAGTCAGCCCATCTACACCAACCCGGGACTTAAAAAAACTCCTGGGCGTTCCTAGCGTTTGGTCGCTGCCATGAGGGCCCGGCCAGTCGTGGACCCCACCTGGAAGTCCCACACAGAAGCTCCCAGCTAGCCACGCGCCGACCACAGTAGGAACGCGCACCACGCGCCGCCCATAAACATGCGCTAGCCCGCCTCACAACCCGACGCCACTTCCTCTCTCAACGCCATCGCCTCCCTCTTGTCCTCTCACTCGCCTCACTCTCTCTGCAAGTTTCCCACCGAAGACTCTCCCTCACTGCTCCACATTGCCCCCTGTAGGCCATCGATTCCTCCGGTGGCAAGAAACTTCACCACCGGCGTAATGTCTCCCCGGTGAGCTTTTTTCTCTCCTAACCATAGGAACGTCATGTACTCTCCATGCCTCACTACTCCCTCCAGTCCTGTTCCATTCCGTGCAGCCATCTCTCGGGAACGCGAACCTCGCCACTGCTGTCTGTGGCCCCGCACCGGCGCCACCGTCGATGACGACCCACGTTCCGCACTCGCACGAGATAAGATTCGGTCGAGGCGCTTTGCAAGAAGCATAGCAACCTTTCCAGAAATCCTCAGCCCGAGCACATGAAGCCGAAGTGCCCCAAACCTTGAGAACGCCATCATTTTCCTCCTCTTCGGCCATCCCTTCTCATCGTCGATTCCACTTTCTCTGGTGAGTTAGGGGTCGATTCCTTGCACCTATGGTGTCTCTAGGGCCCTACTAATCTCGTAGACATGCATGAACACCTCTCGTTGACCCAGGGAATCACGCCACCGTGAAGCGAGCTGAACGTCGTCGCGAGTCAATCCACAAGCCCTCGCTGCATCAGACCTTGCCGGACCTCTCCTGGAGCAACCGTCGCCGTTCCAGCTTCACCGAACTATGCAACACCCTCAGTGAGCATCCCTGGTCCCTCAGTTATTGCATGCATGCGCCCATTTGGCCCATAATATGCATTCCATATACATGCCGAGAAAGACCGCCGCCTCCGCCGTCGTCGTCGGCGATTCCGACCACCTCCGACCGCGAGACAACCACCGTTAGGTTCGCTTGGTGCTCCTCTAGCTTTCCTCTTTTGGTCACCCGACGAGTTACGCCGCCATTCACCACCGTTGCCCCGGAAAAGCGCGCTGACATGCGTCTCCTCTGTTTCGCCTGGCTGGACGGTCCGAACTGCAATCAGACGGTCCGTTATATTGTGGCTGTGCCCCTGTATTCCACCTCGCCGGACGGTCCGAACAGCAATCGGACGGTCCGTTCTATTGTGGCTGTGCCCATGTATTCCACCTCGCCGGACGGTCCGAACTGCAATCGGACGGTCCGCTCCATGCTTCGTTGCACGCCTGCTCTGCTCTGTCTCATTTACATGTGGACCCCATCCTTTATAAAATCCAGAAAAATAAAAGAAATGAATAAATGCTTTTCTGTTATGTTGAAAATAGATTTAACTTTGGAAATCCATAGAAAATTCACTACAACTCCAAATTGAGTGAAACCAGTTTTGTTGGTTCTGTAATTTTATTCTCTAAAACCTGGTAAAATAAAAAGTGGCACCTTTGTACAGAAAACTTTTGCCTAAAAATTTATGAGAATAGATTAAGGATGAAAATGGGACTTGTAACTAGAAAATTCATAAGAAATTCATTATAACTCGGAAAAATGTCAAATCAATTTTTTAATTCTTAGAAAAATGTATACTTTCCATTTATCTACTCAGTTGGCACAGAATTAGACCACAAATAATCAGTACATTTTATACTCTTAAAAGGACACATAAAAATCGTAAAAATCATATCTCACAAATGGTAAGTGCAAAATGAAAATAATTCCGCCAGAGAGAGTATAAAAACCAGTACCAAGTCCACTGCACAAAAATCATGCATATTAGACTTTTGCATTTTTGCACTATTTAATTGTCTTTGCATTAATTGTAAAATTTAAAAAATTTAGGCGAAGAATCTTTGGAGATCGAGGAAGTAGAGTTTGTTGAGGAACCTGAAGCTAATCTAGATCAAGGCAAGAATCCCACTACCTTTGACCCCCATATTGCTCCTAAATTTTGGGATTATCAATGTTTTTATTTCACTTGCATTGTTATTTTGCTATGAATGCTATATAGATTTGTGGGCAATGGTAGTTAATCCCTTTGCTGCATATTCCACCTTGAAATATTGATAACCTACTGCTTGTAACACTAGGATGGGTGAAAGTACTTATTAAGTCTTGCTATAAGGGGATTACTTGTAATTATGCTTAGACATGCCTAGCTATCTACAAAATAAGTCTTGGCCATCTAAATATGTTTGAAATGGGAATTTATTTATTTCTGATCAGAGATGAATATTTATGGTATTTGTGAACTAAAACTGAAGGAAAACCATTTTTAAAACTTGGGCAAGCAAGTGGTACACATATGTGATAGTTGTGTATCGATAGGGGGAGTGTTTGCCTAGGTTGCTTAAGGACCGAACTCAGTGTCATATCTCATGTTAAACAGTACAACCACATGTGCTAGCATGGGATAGCCATAGTGGATTAAGTTACTTAATGTTTAGCCTTGCATTTTGGTAGGCAGAGTAGTATGGGCAGTGCCTACGACTGTACTGTAGGGCTGTCTAGAGGAGCTACCTATGTGAACCATGAGGGACAGTGTGATCACCTCATGGCGTAGGCGTCTAAGTTTGTCCAATACAACGTTGTGTGCCTCGTGGGGAGCCAGGTAGGTTGCCGCCACGGTGCTGGGTTAAGGCGTGGGCCCGCCACCCACGACATCGGGTTGCACCCCGATGTGGAGTAACACACCTCGTGCTGGTGCAAGGCTAAATGTTGGGTGATGTAAAAACTGTGTTGTGACTTCTAGACCGCATTCAATGTGTAGAGTGTGGTGGTACCGACGGGTACCAGACAAACTAGAGCGATCACATCATGTGGGTAAAGTTGTACAAACTCTGCAGAGTCAAAACTAATCGGTTAGCCGTGCTCACGGTCATGAGCGGCATGGTTGTGTCTATTGAGTATAGATTTATGTTTCTAAAACGTTTTATGAAATGGGATGGGATGAGGAAGAATTTTATTGATTCATACTTGGTGATTGATGATATGATAATGAAAAGGAGATGGCGTACTGAATTGTATTATAGTCTTGCTGCCAAGGAGGGCAGTGAAGTTACTACTTATGAAAATGGATGCCATGATATTACTCTATCAGTTTATTATGCAATCTAATTTATGATCTTCTCTTTTGAACTGTTGCGAAATAAAATTGGCTTTATGCAATAAAATTTAGCCTTTACCTTGATTATAGCTTACATGTATAACTAGGTTTGATTGTGGCCTTGCCAGTACCTTGTGTACTGAGTTGTCGGCGAAACGGGAATGGGGGTCCCACATTCTCGGGAACATAAGGGCCTTCGGCCATATCAGCCCCCCGGGGCCCACTTTCTGTGCAAAAAACAACTGGCCATCGCTGGTTATTCTCTAAGCGCCTGAGGCTGCGGGCGCTGCCCGGGGCCGGGACGCTCGGCCTCGGCGCTCACGCGCGCGGCGCCCGGGCGCGGAGCCGGCTCGAGCTGACCATCACCAACCACCGCATTTATGGTGAGCCGACGGCGTGGTGACAGGGCGCGTCACCCCTGTCCACCCGCACGAGACCCTGAGCAGTCAGAAGACTTTTTGACTGAGAGAGCTCCTTTCTTCCACGCTCTGGCAGTTACAGTATGCTCGGTCACATTCGCACGACTTTAGCCGCCTGCAGCGGCTGCTCTCCGAGGCAACCTACCCGCCGTGCTGCACCAACTCCGGCATGGGTGTCACAGGCGGACAGGGGCGACGGGACGCTCCACCAACTCCGGCGTGGGCATCGCAGGCGGAGGGGCGCATAGGAGAGCTCACCGGAAAATATCTCCCTCCGTGTACCGGCGCTGTGGACTCCCCTGAGCTCTATAAAGGAGGATCCATGCCGCAGATGAGGGAGGGAGCACAAGCTTGAGCAATAGACAACAAGGCGACCTTTACTGTTCTTCTTCCCCAAGTCTCCCGGTTACGCTTCCGAGCTCCCCGGGTACACCTTGTAACACAACCATACACATTCTCCCACATAGCATACACACAGGACGTAGGGTATTACGCTCCGGCGGCCCGAACCTGTATAAATCCTCTCGCCTCCTCTGTGTGCCATTGTTTCTCGTCTTCTCCAACGCCTCGTACACCTGAGAAACAGCTCCCCTGGCCGAACCTCAAAAGGGGGTCTCCCGACTTCCCGCCGTCGAGGCTTCGTCCTCCGACAGCTGGCGCGCCAGGTAGGGGGAGTTTTCTTCCTCAGGTCGGACGCCGACGTTCCCGACACCGACGCCCTTCATGGCTGGAGGCCATCGTCCGCGGGATTCCGACGAGGAGTCCGGCGACTACACCCCGCTGGGCAACGTGAGCCCAGAGGCAAGCCCGCCACCTTCTCCCTCTTCGCCTTCCTGGGGGCGCGCGGCGCGTACCCGGCGGGCAAAGCGCGCCCCGCGGCGGCCTGGTGGTGCGGCCTCGGCCCCTTCCCTCGCCGAGGGGGCCGGCAAGTGCCCCGCCGGGTCCGCCGCCGCCTCATCCATAGGGCGCGAACAAAGGCGCCGTCCCACGGCACGTCGCAGCCTCCACTTCCATTCCGCGACACCGCAGGAAGCCCTCTTGGCGGCGGAAGCCCTCCTGCGACACCCCCCGACATTTGCCGGGGATGGAGGCCGGGGGCGGCGGTGGATTAACGAGATCGCCAACTTGGTAGGCACCGCCCACCGCCGGGTCACCGCCGGCGGCCATACAAGCGCTGGGACTTCCGACCGCGCGACCTCTAGCGCGAGCCGGCCGACCGCCCCGGGCCAGAACAAATCCCGGGGCCCAGGCGACCTCCGCAACCGGCTCGACCGGACCCGGGCCCACGAGGACGCCCGGGTCACAATGGAGCGCCAGCGTGAGCGGCGCAAGGACGCCGCCAGGCATTCCGAGGCCCCGGCCTCCAGCTCCGAACCACTAGTGGGAAACCGCTATTCGTCACCAGAGCCTACCCAGTACGGCTGCTCGGGTTGCCTGGCACTCTCCCCAGGCCTGCGGCAGGTTCGCTGGCCGGCTATGTTCCGGCCCAACTTGCCGGAGAAGTACGATGGCTCCGTGGACCCCACGGAGTTCTTGCAGATATATGCCACTGCCATCCGGGCGGCGGGCGGAGACGAGAAGGTGATGGTGAACTATTTCCCCGTCGCCCTCAAGGCCCAGGCTCGCTCCTGGATGATGAGCCTCCCCGAGGGATCCATCCGCTCGTGGGAGAACCTTTGCCACCAGTTTGTGGCAAATTTCCAGGGCACCTTCCCGCGCCCTGGGACAGAAGCGGACCTCCACGCCCTACGTCAGAGTAGGGGTGAGGCGTTGAGGCATTTCCTGCAGCGTTTCAGCCAGGTACGCAACACAATCCCTCACATCGCCCCCCACGCGGTTATCCACGCGTTCCGTTCGGGCGTGCGCGACCAGCGCATGCTCGAAAAGATGGGCACCCGCGACGTCCAAACCACGGCGGAACTGTTCAGCCTTGCCGACCACTGCGCCCGCAAGGAGGAGGCCCGGGCGTGGAACAAGCCGCGTCCTGAGGTCCTCGCCGAGGACCCTGGGGAAGAGGGCGAGGCCTCACGTTCCGCGGCGCGGCGGGACAGGCGGAAGCGCCAGAAGGGCAAGGAGGTCGCCGAGAACTTCGCCTTGGCGGCGTCTGGCGGCCCCCGGGGCCGCGCCGCCCGCCAAGACGACTACGGCGGCAAACGGCAGAAGGCTGAGCGTGCGCCACCGCCACCGGCTGCGGGCCGGAAATGGTGCTCCGTCCACGAGACGGACCGCCACGACCTCACGGAGTGCCGCGCCGTCCAGAACCTGGCCGAGCGCACTAAGAAGTTCCAACAGGAGCGGCAGCAGGACAAGCCCGCTCCCAATCCGGAGCACCCTCTCGAGTTCCAAGAACCCGAGAATGTCATCGCCACCCTTGACGGCGGGGCACACGCTCACTCCTCGCGCCGTGGCTTCAAGGCCATGAAGCGCGAGCTGTTAGCCGCGACCCCGGGGCCGGCGGCGTCCCGGAGGCTGAAGTGGTCGGATATTCCGATCACCTTCGGCCCCACGGACCATCCAGCCCGGGTACCTGGGGAGGGACAGCTCGCCCTGGCGGTCTCCCCCACCATATGCAACGTGAAGGTGGGCCGCGTCCTCGTCGACGGGGGCGCCGCCCTCAATATCCTTTCCCCCGAGGTCTTTGAGAAGATCAAGGCCCCGGGGACGAATCTCGCGCCCTCGTTGCCCATCATCGGGATTACGAAGGGCCTCACTTGGCCTCTCGGCCAGGTCTCTTTGCCCGTCACCTTCGGTGACCGTGGCAACTTCCGCACCGAGCACGTCATTTTCGACGTTGCCGAGTGCAACCTCCCATACAACGCGGTCCTTGGACGCCCCGCGTTGGTGAAGTTTATGGCTGTTACGCACTACGCGTACCTAACCATGAAGCTCCCAGGCCCCTCGGGCCCGATCACAGTTCTTGGGGACGTGAAAGCCGCCCTCTCGTGCGCCGAGCAGCGTGCGGCCGACATCGCCCCTGCAGCTCCTGACGTGGCGGGCGGCGCGGGGCCTTCGCTACGCCGCGCCCCCAAGCCGCGCATCGTCGCCACCGATGCGGAGCTAGTCAAGGAGGTAGTCCTTGGCGACGACCCGTCCCGGACCGTCAAGGTTGGCGGTTCGCTGGACGACAAATAGGAAAGCGCGCTCATCGCCTTCCTCCGGGCAAACACTGACGTCTTCGCCTGGCAACCGTCGGACATGCCCGGGGTCCCCAGGGGGGTGATTGAGCACCGCTTGGCCATCCGCGCGGGCTCGCGCCCGGTGCGGCAGAAGGTACAACGACAGGCCCCAGAGCGCCAGGCCTTCGTCCGAGAGGAGATCCACAAACTTCTGCTGGCCGGCTTCATCCGCGAGGTCGTCCACCCGGAATGGCTGGCCAACCCAGTCGTCGTCCCCAAATCCAACGGGAAGCTGCGAATGTGCATAGACTACACCGACCTCAACAAGGCTTGCCCCAAAGACCCATTCCCTCTGCCTCGCATAGACCAGATAGTCAACTCCACCGCGGGGTGCGACCTTTTGTGCTTTCTTGATGCTTATGCAGGATACCATCAGATCCGCATGGCAGAGGAGGATGAGGAAAAAACTTCTTTTATTACCCCCCAGGGGGCCTTCTGTTATATGTGCATGCCTTTCGGGTTGAAGAATGCTTGTTCCACTTTCCAGCGTGCTGTCCGTGTAACATTTGAATCGCAGCTTGGTCGCAACATGGAGGCCTACGTCGACGATTTGGTATTGAAGTCGCGCGACCGCGCCACTCTGCTCCATGATCTGGCCGAGACGTTCAGTAACCTTCGATGCACAAGGATGAAGCTGAACCCGGACAAGTGCGTCTTCGGGGTCCCGGCCGGCAAGCTCCTCGGGTTCCTCGTGTCCAGCCGCGGCATTGAGGCAAACCCGGAGAAGATAGCGGCAATCGACCGCATGCGCCCCCCGACGAGGCTACGGGAGGCCCAGAAGCTGACCGGGTGCGTGGCCGCACTAGGTCGGTTCATCTCCAGGCTTGGGGAGCGTGCCCTCCCCCTATTCAAACTTCTCAAGAAATCCGGGCAGTTCGCCTGGACGGATGAGGCGGATCAAGCCCTTGATGAGCTCAAGAGGTACCTGACTACGCCCCCTGTCCTCGTGGCACCGGCACCAGACGAGCCCTTGTTGCTCTACATCGCGGCAACCCCGCAGGTGGTAAGCGCGGCGCTCGTCGTCGAGCGCCCCTTGCCAAGCAGGCGGGCCGCCCGGGATTCACCTCCCGGGCCCGCCACCGCGGAGCCCGAACCTGGGCAGCCTCGCCAAGGCGAGTGCGAGCCCGGGAACGCGGCGCCCGGGACCATCCCAACATTACACCCGGGGCCCCAATGTCCCAGCTCCGTACCTGTCCCCATAGGCGAGAGCTCGCTCCCTCCCGGGGGAGCTGAGCCCGGACCCCCGGCCCTTGTCGGGCCGGCTTCGGGAAACACACAACAGAAGCCGGTGTACTTCGTCAGCGAGGTACTCCGTGACGCCAAATCGCGCTACCCCCAGGCGCAAAAGATGCTCTACGCTGTTCTCATCGCGTCCAGGAAACTTCGCCATTACTTCCAGGCGCACAAGGTATTCGTAGTCACATCCTTCCCCCTCGGGCAGATATTGCATAACCGGGAGGGAACCGGCCGCGTCGCTAAGTGGGCGGTCGAGCTCGCTGAGTTCGACCTCCGCTTCCAAGCGCGCAACGCCATCAAAAGCCAAGTCCTGGCGGATTTTTTAGCGGAATGGACCCCGGGGCCCGAGCCGGACTCTGTGCTGGACGCCGGGTTCCCGGCCCCCGAGCTGCCGCCTGACCTGCGCCTCCACTGGATAATGAACTTCGACGGCTCCTGCGCCCGGCGGGCTTGCCGCCCCAGCGCCGGGGCCGGGATCGTCCTCGTATCGCCCGCCGGGGACGAGTTCCGCTTCGTCGTCCACCTCAACTTCGGGGCCACCAACAACATGGCTGAGTACGAGGGCCTTCTCGCCGGCCTCCGGGCCGCGATCGCCCTCGGGGTGCGACGGCTATGCGCGCAAGGCGACTCCGAGCTCGTCATCAACCAGGTGTCCGGGGAGTACCAGACCCTGGACCCCCAATTGGCCGCATACGTGGACGAAGTGCGGAGGCTTGAGCGCCGTTTCGACGACCTCACGCTTCGCCACGTCCCTCGCAGTCGCAACCTAGCCGCCGACGAGCTCTCAAGACTGGCTTCCTCGCGGGCGCCTGTCCCCTCGGGGATTTTCCAGGAAGCCCTCGAGGCCTCCTCGGCGTGCTTATCCGGGACCTCGGGCTCAACCCCTGAGCCCGGGCCTGAGCCTGACACGCGCTCCCGGCCCAGGACTTGGTCCTCGCGGCCGGACCAGCGCGCCCTCCTGGATGGACGAAATCCGGGCATTATCTTCTCCGAGCACATCTCCCTGAAGACGACGTGGAAGCAGAAAGGATCGCTCGCTTGTCTAAGCGCTATGTCCTGGTAGAAGGGGACCTCTACCGGCGTGGCGCCAACAGCGTCCTGCTCAAGTGCGTTCCGCGCGACTCCGGAGTCGAGATCCTCGCCGACATCCACGAAGGGGAGTGTGGCAGTCACGCCGCATTTCGATCCCTGGTCGGTAAGGCTTTCCGGCATGGATTTTATTGGCCCACGGCCTTGCAGGACGCGTTCGACCTCGTCCAACGTTGCCGCGCGTGCCAGTTTCATGCCAAACAGAGCCACCAGCCGGCGCAAGCACTCCAGATGATCCCCTGTCCTGGCCCTTCGCGGTCTGGGGACTCGATATCCTCGGCCCCTTTCCCCGGGCAGTTGGGGGTTATCGGCATCTCTATGTCGCCATCGACAAGTTCACGAAGTGGCCGGAGGCGTTCCCCGTAATCGACATCGACAAGCACTCAGCGCTCAAGTTTATCCGGGGAATCACCAGCCGCTTCGGGATCCCCAACCGCATTATCACCGACAACGGCACGCAGTTCACGAGCGAGCTCTTCGGCGAATACTGCTCCGACATCGGCATTAAGCTCTGCTTCGCCTCCCCTGCCCACCCTACCAGCAATGGGCAGGCCGAGAGGGCAAACGCTGAGATCCTACGGGGCCTCAAGACAAGGTCCTACAACGACCTCAAGAAACACGGCGTCAAGTGGATCGACGAGCTCCCAGCGGTCTTGTGGGCCAATCGTACCACACCGAGCCGGGCGACCGGGGAGACCCCGTTTTTCCTGGTATAACGGGGCCGAGGCCGTTCTGCCGTCAGAACTCACCTTCGGCTCCCCCGGGTACAGCGCTACAGCGACAACATCGACCACGACAACATGCAGCTTGACAACCTCGACTTCCTCGAGGAGCGAAGACGACGCGCCTCGCTCCGAGTCGCACGTTACCAGCAGAGCCTTAAGCGCTATCACCAGCGTAAGGTTCGGGCCCGATCACTCCAGGTCGGGGACCTAGTCCTCCGCCGTGTCCTTACACGTGCCGGAAGGAATAAGCTTTCCCCCATGTGGGAAGGCCCCTTCCTGGTGATCGGTGTCTCCCGACCGGGCTCGGTAAGACTGGGCCAGGAGGATGGGACCCCGCTTCCCAATCCTTGGAATATCGAACATCTTCGCAAGTTTTATCCATAAACATATCCCGTAAGTTGTAGGGAGCTCGGGCCAGCGTCGGTTCCCTCCAAAACTCAACGCTGGCCGGGGGCCCCCATATGTGTACATTTCATATAAACAGCTTTTTTCAATATCCTCTTTAGTCTTGCCCTTTGTCCTTTTCCGTGTGTTGCACCCGTGGGTGCCCCATCCCTTGGGGGTGTACCCGGGCCGCGCCCGTGCGGCGGTTGGGGTCTGCGCATTGTCATCAGTCCCTTGCCGACGAGTGATCGAGCCCCGATATGCTAGGTCCAGGGCATCGTCGACTCCGCGCTCCTGCGGCTCCGACGCCCTGCCTGGCTAGCTTCGGGACCGGTCCTTTCCGGAGGTTGGGGGCGAAATGCTTGTGCGTAACCCTCTCCTCTGCACGGTCGCGACCGGGAGGATGCCTTCGGGAAGTGGTTGACCCCACGGCTCGTAGCATGGAGTAGACAAGGGGACGAGCCATATACTCTCACGGTCCATCGTGTGCAGACCAGATCTCCCCCGGAAGGGTTAAGAAGGGTGCTTGGCGTACAGCACCCGGAGAAGGCCCCAGGGACCCGGGGCGCTAAGTGGGAAGGCGAGCGCACCATCTCCGAGAGGTTCCCAGGCCGAGCATAGAGCTGGCAGTAACCCCTACCTCGAGGTCGTGCCCGCGCAGCCGGTTCCCAGGACTAGGGGCCCGAAGCGAGTATGCCCAGGAAGGCGTTTCCGTCTCTGGGCGGTCCTCAGGCCCAGCTAAGAGCTGACAGTGCTCCGGTCCCGAGGTCGTACCCGCGCAACCGCACCATGCTCGTCAACATCCAGATACGCACCTCATTCAACTTTACGCTTGTTCGGCTGTCTATCTTTTCTCTTTTCTACGACCACGCGCTTCGCTCTCCTCGGCCCCGGGAGCAAGTGGGATTTGCCGAAGCCGCGCATATGGGCTGCTGGGTCAGTGCCGCCCCGGTTACCATGGCCTGGTGACCGGGTCGTGGACCGTGCCCCGGACACTGCCGATGCCCCGGGGTCTCGGGCAGCGCCCCCCGTCGGGCCAGCTTAGATTCCCGGGGCGGGCAGCGGTGCCCGGCCGGCCAGCTCCTCCCCTGCCACCGCCAAGGTGCCGGGTGTTTCGCTACCCGGCGACCCCGTGCCCGGTCGAGGTCGGTCTCCAAGAGGCTCCCGGCGAGCCAAAGGGCACGAGCTTAACACTTGGGCCGTACCTAACCTATGCAGCGTCTACGGGGCCAACCCCGGAACATCCCCCACGTGGCGGTGGCGGGAGCAGATCCGGGCCGGTGACCGGTCTAGCGGTTGCCCCAAGACATCCCGACCGAATGCCTAAATTCGGACCGTCCCCTCACGGATCGGACCTTCCGAGTCAACTGGCTGAAATCCCGGAGCAGGCGACGCAATCATCCAAGGTGCGAAAAACACAAACATTGTTATATACACACACGGATGTCTTTCTTTGTACAAAACAGGTGAAGTCAAAATACAAGCATGCGCGGAGGACCACAGCCGTCGCCGCACGGGGGAAGGTCACTCCTCGGGCCCGGTCTCTTCGCCGGAATCGTCGGTCCCTGGCTTCTCCGGGTGTTCCCCCCGGTTAAAGAATCTGGCCACCGTCGCAGCAGCGTCGGCCACGGCCTTCCGAGCCTCCTCTTCCCCATCGGTGGGGAATCCCTCCAGCACCGGGGCCAGGGAAAACTTCGCGTCTCGAGCCCGGTAGCAGCCAAGGACGTACTCCGCCACCCGCGAGGCAAGCTCTGTTCCCTCCTTCTCCAGGACTTCATGAATTTGCTGGGGGAGCAGGTCCAGCGTATCCAGCAAGTCGCCGAGCTCCACCAGCGCCTGACCGACCCCCCTGGGTAGGTCGGTCCTCTGCGGAGGTGCCCGGACGCCGATGCGTTTGAGACACCCCCGGACATCGGAGCTGTACCGCCCCAGGCAAGCTGCAACCTCGCCGTCGAGATTCTTTCGGAGGGCGAGGCTACCTTGCACAAATCTCAGCCGTCCCTCCGCCCTGGCCAGCTCCTCGGTTGAGCTGGCCGCGCCTGCCGATGACGGGGAGCCGCTTGAACACGGCCCGCACGGCGGCCCCGCGCGCCACGGCCTCAAGGTCGGCCGTGCATTTCCAGGAGACCTCCTTCTCCGCCTGCCGGGCCTCGGCAGCCTTCACCGCCGCTCCCGCCGAGCCAAGAGTCCTCTTTCTCCTCGAGAATCGCCTCTCGTGTCCCGAGGGCCTCGGCTTTGGCGTCTAGGTCGGCGGCCAGCATCTTCGCCTGCTCGCCCTCTCGTCGGCGGTCGGACTCCCATGCTGCAAGGCCTTCTTCCCAGGTCGCCAGCCTCTTCTCCTGGTCCCGGAGGCGCCATGCGCTGTCCTGGGCCATGGCGTTGGAAAGCTTGGCGGCCTCCTCATTCACCGCCACGGCTACCTCCCGCGCGCTGACCTCGCGCTCCCGGGCCGCAAGATCGGCCTCCTCGCCCCGGAGACGGTCCTCCCGGGAAGTCATCTCCTTTCCCGCGCCTTCGCCTCGGACCGGGCGCGGGAGGCCTCGTCGGCGGCGATCTTGGCGGCAATTTCCAATTGGGCGATGCGCCCCTCCGCCGCCTCGATTTCCTGACGGCGGGTCGACACAAGGATTTCAGTGGCAATCGTACGGAAGACGAGTCTCTCCGCTGCCACCGTGATCGCCGCCTGCCCCCTCTCGAGCTCCGCCCGGAGCCGAGCGGACTCGCGCTGCTCGCGGCGGGCCGCCACCTGTACTTCGCCGGCGGCGACGACTAGTTGCCCCAGCGCGGCGTGCAGTGTCTCGGGCCTGCGCGCAGCGCCTGGTCGCGGCGCAGCAAAAAGGACCAGGGCCCGCTCCCCCCCGCGGGACACGGCGGGGCCCCGGCGTCCTCTCTCTCCCCTCCACAGCGGGGACCGCACTTGTCCCGCGGAGGCCCGCTCCGGCGCGGCCGCCGCGACCTCCATATCCACCACCGTGCCCGGCGATGGCGGGGGCGTGGCGGGACGCGGCGGAGCCGTCGGCGCGTCCACTGCACCGCCCCCGGTCGGGGCCGGCGGCGCCGTCATCGGCCCCTGGCCCTTCCTGTAAAGGCCGAAACCAGCCGGATAAGAATCAGATCGATAAACGCATGAGGGAATGTGCTAGATAGAAGAACCAATGGGGTCGAAGCGTTTACCTAGCCTGGGGCCCTTTGAAGCTCCACCGCTTGGGACTCAAGGACAGCAGGCTCCCGCCGCAGGATCCTGTCTTCCCTACCGGCGCGCCCGAGACGGCGACGGTGGCCGGTGCTCCTGGCGTTTCCGACGCCAGCTCAATGATGCCCCCCGCGTCCGAGACCTCCGTTGACCCGGCCCCGGGGGCCGGAGTCGCCTCCCGTGGCTCTGGGGGCCACGGCCGAGCAACGCCTGCCGGCGCCGCGCAAGCGGTGGCCGCCATGGCAGTCCCGGTCCTCCCGGGCTCCGCGCGGCTCGGAGAGGTAGCGGCCGGGATGACGGTCACCGGGGCAACGACCTTCGCCTTCTTGGCCGCCGCGAGTCCTGGATCGGGCCCCGCCGGTCGCTTCCCCTCCTTCTTCGACGGCACCGGCGCTTCAGCCGGCACATCTGCTCCCTCCGAGACGTCGGGTACCTCGACGATCTTGGGGGTGATCTGTGAAACAACGATGCCCACGGCGTCGAATCGCGGGAGATCCTTCTGGATCCTCACCCGACCGCGGTCGCTGCAAAGCGGCGTCACGCCGCTCGGGAGCGCGCGGTCCGCCGCGCCCCCTCCTTCCAGCGCCGACGCCATTAACAGGCCCATCGTCGCCTTACTCAGGTCGTCGGGATGGGTCCTGGAGAGATCCGTGGACCCAGTGTACAGCCAACAGGCCCGGGGCCTCCTGTGAAGCGGCGCCAGTCGCCGGCTGAGGAAGTCACCGACGACCATGTACGCATTTAACCCCGCCGCCGCCAGGCCAGCGACGCGCGCCAACACTGGCGCCAACCGCGCGTCTTCCGGCGGCGGCTCGGTCCAGCTCTTCACCTTCTGGGCCGTCTCGGTCGGCAGCCGGAGCCGGTCGTTGGCATCAACGCCGATGTAAACCCAGTTCTGGCGCCATAAATCCCATTTGTTTCGCAGCGCCATCGGGATGAACTCGACGCCGGGGCGGCCGTGGAAGTACACACAACCTACCCGCTCCGGCAGGTCGGTGGCCTTGTTCTTCGGCGCGCTCTTCATGATGAAGTAACGCCGGAAAAGATCCACCGAGGGCATCACACCCACAAACATCTCGCACAAGTGCGCGAAAATCCCCAGCACCATCACGGCGTTGGGGGTCAGATGCATCATTTGCACCTCGTACGTCTCCAGCACCTGGAAAAAGAAATCGGAGAACGGCGGAACAAGCCCGCCGACCGCGTAGTCGACGAAGTACACTACTTCGTTGGCCCCTCGCGGCGCCGGCCTCGACTCGCCAGGGCGCACCTCCGGGGCCGCCCTCCACCGCGTGGCGGCCGGCATCATCCTCTTCACCCGCTCCATCCCAGCGTCGTCATTCAGGCGCGACGGCGGAACCACCCCGCCGTCCAGCGGCCGTACCACGCGGCCGGCGCGCGGCATCGTGAATACGGCGACGGGAGCGGAGAAGGAAGAGCCAAGCAGGGAGAAGCGCGCGCGGGCGGGAAGCCTGAGCTCTGGGCGCAAGAAACAGCTAAGCAATGGCAGTCCCAACTCAGCAATGGGAAGAAGCCGGCTACCGTCTGCTGCTGCTTATAGTCTCGGAGAACCCGTGGAGCGCCCCTTCGACTCCGCCATTACGGCCCTCGATTGGCGGACCGGAAGTGGAAGATCTCCCCTCGCCACGTCTTATCCCGCGCAATTACGACGGCGTCGCCTCGTTCCCTGCTAAGCCTGGTGGGCCCCGCGCCTTTTCGTTTCCCCGAGATATGCCCTGTTCCTGCCCGGATTAAGCCCCGGTCGAGCAACAGGCCCAGGGGCCGCTGTCGGCGAAACGGGAATGGGGGTCCCACATTCTCGGGAACATAAGGGCCTTCGGCCATATCAGCCCCCCGGGGCCCACTTTCTGTGCAAAAAACAACTGGCCATCGCTGGTTATTCTCTAAGCGCCTGAGGCTGCGGGCGCTGCCCGGGGCCGGGACGCTCGGCCTCGGCGCTCACGCGCGCGGCGCCCGGGCGCGGAGCCGGCTCGAGCTGACCATCACCAACCACCGCATTTATGGTGAGCCGACGGCGTGGTGACAGGGCGCGTCACCCCTGTCCACCCGCACGAGACCCTGAGCAGTCAGAAGACTTTTTGACTGAGAGAGCTCCTTTCTTCCACGCTCTGGCAGTTACAGTATGCTCGGTCACATTCGCACGACTTTAGCCGCCTGCAGCGGCTGCTCTCCGAGGCAACCTACCCGCCGTGCTGCACCAACTCCGGCATGGGTGTCACAGGCGGACAGGGGCGACGGGACGCTCCACCAACTCCGGCGTGGGCGTCGCAGGCGGAGGGGCGCATAGGAGAGCTCACCGGAAAATATCTCCCTCCGTGTACCGGCGCTGTGGACTCCCCTGAGCTCTATAAAGGAGGATCCATGCCGCAGATGAGGGAGGGAGCACAAGCTTGAGCAATAGACAACAAGGCGACCTTTACTGTTCTTCTTCCCCAAGTCTCCCGGTTACGCTTCCGAGCTCCCCGGGTACACCTTGTAACACAACCATACACATTCTCCCACATAGCATACACACAGGACGTAGGGTATTACGCTCCGGCGGCCCGAACCTTTATAAATCCTCTCGCCTCCTCTGTGTGCCATTGTTTCTCGTCTTCTCCAACGCCTCGTACACCTGAGAAACAGCTCCCCTGGCCGAACCTCAAAAGGGGGGTCTCCCGACTTCCCGCCGTCGAGGCTTCGTCCTCCGACATGAGTTGTGTTTTATTTCTGTGAATACTCCTATAGATCCATATACAGGTGAGGGTGAAGACTTGCATGTTGGTTGTGGGGATGAACTGATCGATCAGGATGGTCCTATCTAAGGGTTTACCCTTAGTCGGTTGCCTGAGGGTTTCGGGTAGCCAAGCTTCCGAATGGACTATTTATTCAGCCTGTACGGCTTATGTAAACTTTAGTTATCATGTATCTGCAACTGTACTCTTGTTTATTTAAGCTAAATACCCTATGTTTTGGATATTACTTGCTAGATGAACGTGTGAGACTAGAACTTTCCTGGGCTAGTCTCGCATTAGTAAGAATTTAGAAATGATGAGATGCATGGACGTTGATTCAACCGTAGACCATGTCCCCTAAAGTGTGTATCGTGTTTGGTCGCCGCCTTCGTGTGGTTTGATGGGCACACTTCGCCGTTTCGGACTGGTGAATCAACTCTCCAAATATCTTTTTATTTCTGAATTCGATGCTTTGGACTTGTATTGTGGATGGGTAAATATTATGACAAGTCTGCGATGAGGATGGATGGTTATTGTACTTATTTGGTTTTTATTCGAGATCTCATCCATCTAGATAGTTCGCGTTGTCATGGTAGTTACTCTCTATAATGTATTTCTGAGGTGCCCACAATAGGGGTGGCAACGGGTCGGGTCGGGGGCGGGTTGGGCAGGAACGCCCCCGCCCCCGACCCCCGATTTCTCCACCCGGCCCCGGCCCCGATGCCATGGGTGGGGCGAAACATGGACCCGGCCCCGGCCCCGCCGGGGACCCGACCCCCGAACGAGGCCCCGAACTGATGAGCAGCAAGCCATGTGCCCCACGCCTGCGCCCCGCGCCCCTCGCCCCCCGCGCCCCTAGCCCCGCGCCCCTCGCGTCCCGCTGGTAGACATGACGGTAATACAGTATGGTATCAGATTCATAGACCTCAACTAATCACCCCTTGATGCACTCATGCTCATGCAATCAATCAGATGACCACACATAGGAGCCATAGGACCATAACAATACAATAGGACCAATATAGAGTACAACCATAGGAGCCACCATAACAGTACAATAAGAAAGTTTAAATTAGAATAATAATATGCTAAAATTCTGGTTCATCCTCGAGAGCAGTCTTCAATGCATTCCCATTGCCACCAAATTCACCTAATAGCATAAAAATAAATGAAGTGCTATGATAGTTAGAGCTTGCACACACATAAGTACTAAAAACTATGGTAGAAAGAAATAGAGGTAGTATGGTAAGAATAGATATACCTAACATGTCACCACAACACCAAGCTTGCACACACATAAGTGCTTCCACAAGTTGTGGTGTAAGTTGACTGCGATTTGGACTAATCACCCTCCCACCAGTACTAAATGCAGATTCAGATGCTACTGTTGTCACAGGGATTGCCATAATGTCCCGAGCAATATTTCTCAAAGTTGGGTACCTAATCCCTCCAAACTTCCACCAATTAATTATATCAAAATCTTGAGTCCTAGGCAGTGGTTGCTCATCCAAGTACAAATCTAACTCTGTGCGAATCTGTGAGGAAGAGACAGCTGGTTGTCCAGACATATATTGATCAAATATATCAAACACTTCATCTCCTCCACCACTCTGGACACCACTGCTAGAAGTTACAGTAGGATCAGAAGTTCCAACACCCTCCATATGATCTTGGTATTGCAGCACTAATTTGTACAAGTTCTCTCTAACTTCATTAATTTCATTCAATGCGTACTCATCTCCATAAATTTTCCTATAAGCTGCAGTCAACAGATGGAGTTTGTATCTAGAGTCCAAGACGGTAGCAATGGCCATAAGACCATGCACATCACTCCAATACTTCTCAAATTTTTCTGTCATCAAATCTGACATTTTTTGTACATTTGGATCATCACTACTTGCCCATTTCTTCACAGCCATATAAATGCCACAAATCTTGGGAAAAAACAGATTTGCCGTAGCATATTTACTACCCGAGAAAGCCTCAGTTGCATCAAAAAATATTTTCAATCTATCGCAAAGGTCCCTAGCAAACTTCCAATCATTATTGGATGGACAATAAGGAGAAAACAACTTGTCACGAATAACAAGTTTTGCAAATACTTCTTGATATGGCAATGCAGTGGTAAGCATGATATAAGTACTATTCCATCTAGTTTTGCAATCAAGGGCTAATTTTTTCTCATACTTAATGTTAAGTTCCTTAGCAACCTTTTCAAATTTCTCATGCCTTTTTGGTGTGGCTGACCAATATCCAACACTATCACGAACCCTTTCAATGCTTTTATCCATAATAGTCATGCCATCTTTCACAACTAGGTTCAAGATATGTGCACAACAACGCATATGCAAGAACTTTCCATCTAATATAAGAGTGTCAGTAGGCAACTTATCTAGCATCTTCTCCATTAGATTGTCATTGGTGCTACAGTTGTCAAGTGTAATAGTGGACAGCCTCCTCTCAATATTCCAATCAGCAAGAACATCATGAAGAACTTCACTTATAACTACACCGGTATGCGGGGCTGGCACATAAATAAACCTATAAAATAGAATATTGCAAGAAAGTGAATGTGCAAGAAAGTGTAAACATTATTATAGACTCCGTAGTGGTAAGAAGCATTAAAACAGTGAATGTGCAGCACATATTGAACATACCTCAAAACAAAACTTTTCAGATTCCAATCATCATCAATGAAGTGAGCAGTGACTGCCATGTATCCTTTCTTTTGATGACTAGCTGTCCACATGTCAGTAGTGATGGCAACACGACTTTGGAGCTTTTGAAAATAATTAGTGATGGTGTGACGCCTCCCGACTAGGTGGAAGGCCACCATGTGCATACGGCACCCGATCCCAGGATCAGTAGTCGGGTACGCACAACAATGATACAACTCAGAGTTACAATAAATACATAACAGGGTACTTACATATATGTACAAGGAGATCCATCCAAGACAGACCCGGGATGGGCAAAAATAATCAACAGGTAAGCTAGCGAAAACAGCAAAACAGGGCGGAAGCTGGACAAAAACTACTCCACAGGCTCGGTTGGGAACTAGGCTCGAAACCTTCAGAAGTCTTCGTAGTCGGCCTGGTCTTGGAGGAACTCAGCAGCAGTCGGATCTTCGTCTTCATCTCCAAAACCTACTATACATATATATGAACAAGGTGAGTACTTTCGTACTCAGCAAGCCGGGAAAGATGCCATGTCGGTCAGACAGAAAGGCTAAGGGTTTATTTGCGAAAATTGCCTTTAGAAACTCTTTTCTTTGCAAACACTAGTGAGCTCAAATTTTAGTTGTCGGAAAGAGGCTCACGCCTCGATCCATTCCGCAAGTTACTTTTCAACAACTCGCCAATTAATGAATCAAGCATATGTATATATATATCATCTTTTACTTCGCATTTGCTGGTCATGTATCTCCCGAGTAGCTACAACCACTCGTTGACCCTGAGACTCGGCTACAACCAAATCTCAGCTGTGGCACTTGATGCCCGCTACGCTGGCTACAACCAGCTAGCTAAACCGCCGCCCTGGCTACAACCCGGGGGCTCGAACATTGCTACCCTGGCTACAACCCGGGAGCATGTTCATGGCACTTAATGCCCGCTACGCTGGCTACAACCAGCTAGCTAATGTGGCTTCCCTGGCTACAACCCGGGAGCACAACTTGATCAACCTGCTGCCCTGGCTACAACCCGGGAGCTTGATCAATCCGTCTTCTGGCTACAACCCGAAGACATCTGCACATCTGCCGCCCT
The DNA here is from genome assembly GCA_003991445.1 of Oryza meyeriana var. granulata. Lineage (NCBI taxonomy): Eukaryota > Viridiplantae > Streptophyta > Magnoliopsida > Poales > Poaceae > Oryza > Oryza meyeriana. The sequence goes on along the minus strand of RYFJ01002502.1, from coordinate 79,190 downwards.
GGCTACAACTCGGGGGCTTAAGTTTGCTGCCCTGGCTACAACCCGGGAGCATGATCTTCATCCTGTTTACTTTTCACACACTTGATTATGGTGCTTAACACCCCGGATCACACAGATCCGTTTCTGGCCACACAGGCCTTCCGTTTGCTTACTCGGCAAACTCTGGTCACGGTTTCCTTTCCATCAAACACTTTCACAAATCACTGGCAAACAAATCTACGCTATGGGAATCACCTTGCATCGCCCTTAACCGTGGGCACGGCTGTTCGAACAGTTCTGCTAAACTCTGCAGAGAGTGTGCGCTTTACCCATCCGACACGAAAATTACACCGAGTACTAGCCTGTACCCAGAAATTCGTGACAAGGCCATTTCCAAAGCCAGTCTAGGGTTATCCAATGCCAGCCGAAAGATCCACACAGGATTCAGTGGTCGGCACTGAACTTCCCTAAGCCTACTATTTACTCGGCCAGGGGCATCCCATAATACCCGCATGGTCGCACTGTAAGATGCTCGGATGGAATCCCCAAAGGAAACGGTCCTTAATGATAATACATAGCCAAGCCACACAGGCACTATCTCTGTACATCAAGATTTTCACAACTTTATTTGTTTCGCAAACACGCCGATACACAGAGTACCGGGTTTTCCAATCAGTTTAGTAAAACCCAAAGTTTTCCCAACGACAAACAACGTTGCAGAGCTAAGCCATTCTACTCGGCATCATATCCTCAGATAGGATGCTAGCGTGCCATTTGTGGGGCTCTCAAGGGAGAATATATCAACATCCTACCAAAATAAGTGCTACTACTGGGTAGGTCCATCGGTTGCGCTTGCAAACCGAGGCCGATCAGTTAAAAAAGGTGTAAACTAAGCATGCATATATTTTCCAAACAACATAGTTTTGCATATATGGGAAACAATATGATCAAAGAGGCTTGCCTTGTTCCAAGGAGGGGTCTTCTTCGGCGAAGGCGGCTTCTGGATCGTCCACCGGTTCAGGCTCTGAACAAGCAGAAAGAAACACTGATAAACAGGAGGGTTAAAACACCAAGAAAAAGATCAAGAAGTAGTCGGCTGCAGAAAAGGGGGCAGTCGGCTGAACCAGGCTTGCGAACCAGGCGACAGAGCTCCAAAGCTTGAGAGAAAAACAAGAACTCAGCAGAGCTAGAGCTGGCCGGTTTGCAAAACAAGGGAAGAAGGAGCATGGATGGCTCAATATATAGCCAGCGGGCAAGAGTGAGGCACGGTGGAGCTGGGCAACGGGTAGGGAGAAAAAGTCAAGGTGAATTGAAAGGATTTGATAGGGAGTGACCTTGGAGTCCAACTGGTCAGAGGAGTTGGCAGGCACTGTAGCGGCGATGAGACATTAAGGTCAAGGCTAGGACAGGTTGGAGAAATCTCACTGACAGGGCTTCGGACTGACCACTGGTCCAAGCGATGCAGCAGGTTATTGTCCATCGGTCCAAGCGGTGCTGCGGGCAGGTGAAGACTGGTTCTTCTCCACTTCGGTAGTCGGCGTCCAACGGGCGGGTGCAACTCGGGGGACAAGGAAACAACAGGTCTCAACAAGGTAGTCGGCCACCTCACGGTGCTTACTCGGCAGCAAGGAGGTCCGAGTAAGACAAGGGAAAGGGCAGGATACAAGGACTGAGTAGCAATCTACTCGGCTCAAGGGAGAAGGTAGTCGGCTGGCCAGGGAGAAAAACGGGGGCACAGCTGACAGGATAGGAAGGGAGCTCGGGAAAGCGAAGACTAGCGGGAAAAGAAAAACGGGTCGTTACAGATGGCCACCTTATTGACCCCAAGCAACTCAATGATATCCTTCCTAATTGTGTTTCTAGACACAGGCTTGAACAAAGGTTGCAATGCAGTACAAAACTTTCTAAAACCAGTATGTTCAACAATAGAAAGTGGGTACTCATGGAGGCAAATCATGAGTGCAAGTTCTTTCCTAGCAACCTCTTCATCAAAGACATATTTTCTTAGGGTGACTCTCCCATCTGACTCTGTTTCCATCCTCAAATTGGACTGTGTAAGACCTTTTCTAGCTTGCCTAGACTTACAAGTTTTAATATGGTCTAACAAATGTTTAGTCCCATTACGACTTTCTGCTCCAAGCTTGTTGTGACACCATTTGCATTCAGCTTTCCATACACCATTTATTTTTTTCTTAACAAAATCATGCCAAGCTACTGATTTAAGCCGCTTATTCTCAGGTTGTGTAGCTGCACCTTCTGAGTCCATGGCCATGGGTTCTTGCTCTTCGATAGAGTTTGGAGTAGAGCTTGGTACCAATGCAGCCTGGGACTCACTGGTGGTGGTGGCAGTCGGATTCGACATGCTGTCCAAAAAGAAGGTGCTAAAACGTGTTATTGTTAAAAACACAGATCAGGGCATCTATCCATTAAGAGCGTGTTTGGTTTGATGGACCGGAGCTTTACCTGAGGTCGGACCAGCTAGTCGCAAATGAGATAGGGTGCCGCTGTCGCCTGCCCAAGTGCCCAGCCAGCTGCCGCGCGCCGCCTGCAGCTGTCGCCCTACCGTTGTCGCCGTCGCCTGGTTGCCTGGCTGCCCTGCGGCCCCGGCCCTGCCTTGCCCAGCCAGCTGCCGCTACCGCCCGCCGCTTGCCGCTGTCGCCTGCTGGTGCCGCTCGCCGCCTGCCGCTGTCGCCTGCCGCCGCCGCCTGGCTACCCTACCCCGTGCTTCTGCCGCCCGCCCCGTGCCGGCGCTGCCCGCCGCCTGCCGCTGCGAAGAGGGAGGAGGCGATGGGGAACCGATACGCCCGCCGCCCACCGCTTGCCGCTGCGAAGAGGGATGAGGCGATGGGGAACCGGCGCCGCTCACCGCCTGCCGCTGCGAAGAGGGAGGAGGCGATGGGGAACCAACGCGCCCGCCGCCCGCCGCCTGCCGCTGCGAAGAGGGAGGAGGCGATGGGGAACCGACGCGCCGCTGCCCGTCGCCTGCCGCTGCGAGGATTGGGTTGGCCGGTTGCGGTTGGGGATTAGGGTTGAGATGAGGAGGAGTGAGTTTATATAGTCCGGGTTAATGGGTTTACTGTTACTTCGGGGCCCCGCGGATAACCCGCGGGTTCAGATCCTCCCCCGAACCCGAACCCGCTTTTAACCGGGGCCCCGACCCCGACTACCCGCGGGTCTAAATTGCCACCCGCCCCCGCCCCCGTAGGGGCGGGTCCCCGCCGGGGGCCCGGCCCCTACGGGGAAATTGCCACCCCTAAGCGAGTACGAGGGGGAGCTCCATCTTCTGCGTTATTCCTCCGTTGGTTGTCGGTCCTCAACAAGGCCGACGACGGCGACCGGGGACCCTCGTCGGCATCGCTCCTGCCGATTCAGAGGAGACACACACGGTCGGTCGGTCGGTCGGTGAGTCCTCCTCCGCCTTCTCGCGGAATGGGAATTACTGTATGCCTTTTTGGATTTGTTGCATATGTTGCATCCTGGTGAAAACGAAGCCCTGTCAGAATTTACGACTTGGGAGGTTTTCTGTATTTTGACAGATGAAAACACTCTGATTAATTCAGTTATCATGCGTGTTTTACGTTCCTGGGAAGGAGTAGTCGTCGTTTAAAGTTTACTTCAACTATTTTTTGTTTGGTTTCGCAAAATTGAAGAAATTTCATGGACCTATATTTTGTAGTACAACACACTCGGTACATAATTTGGGTATCCCCGGTTCCATTTCACAATCAGGATAGATTTAACTCTGCAAGAGGTCAATTTTACACCTCAAGTTACATAACAGTTTATTTAAGCATTAAAAAGACTTTTATTTAACATCCTGAACTTACAAAACCAGATCAATTTAGACCCTAAACCTACAGCCTACGGTAACTATCGGACCAAACTCTCATGTAGTATGTGGGCCTCAGATATATGGGCGTCCTGTCCTGTGTCGTGCAGATGCAGTGAGACAAACTCACTTCCTATTATTCGTTTCCTTCCAACAGACATGATCTCTTTCCAACGCAAATAAAGCATTTTCGAAGCTCTAGGCATGCAAAGTTCAACACTCATGTAACTAGACATGGTAACTGATTGGTACACATTACACTCAAATTAGGGAAAGACAGAAATCTGGACCATGTAACTGAACAACAATCTAGGTTGCCATGTTTTTGTTGCAAAGTTTGAATTGTCTTTTACTGCAGTCCGCTGCAGTTGTATATATGTGCTAGAGATTTGCAAAGGAAGGCTGGGGTGCTGCCTCAGTGGCCATTACCGCCACTGGATGGGTGATCACCCGAAGCTGCGAAGAAGAAGGCTCTGAAAGTCTCATCTTATTGAGGCTAGAGTACAGTCCATCATCTGAGCATGTTGGTTGAGCTACAGAAATTTCCCTCTGCTCCCTTATGGCACAAGGCCTTCCCGGTTCCTCGCTTTCCATTGGATCAGCCTTTCTGAGGAACAAAACTTTGGGCCTATTCGGGTGGTTCTTTGCTGCCTGTTCCCATTTTACAGCCACTCCAGAGTTAATCGTGATTTCCTTGAGATGTTTCATGTGTCTGATCTCAATGCCAGAAAGACCAACTAGACCTTGGGAGAGCAGCTGAAGTGAGACGAGATTTGGGAGAGCTCCATGCTTGATTGTTGGCAGAGCTGAAGTGACACTTTTCACCACAAAGCACAGGCGCCGCAAGCTCTGGAATGCTCCATGTTTTATTTCGAAATTCTCGAGCTTATATGCAACCAGTTTGAGGTAGAGTAGTCTGTTCAGATTGATCAGTGCTGAGAGATGAACTTGTGTCAGCGTAGCTGATGAAATGCAAAGCTCAGTGAGACCTGACAGCAAAGTAACAAATGGTGGCAACTGGTGAAGTTTTCCATTTAACTTTAGCGACCTCAGAGCATATTTGGAACCTTCGGAGCATGTTTCCAAATCCAGTGAACTCAGGAAATCTTCGGGGCATTCTTCGGAATCAAGTGAGAGAGAATGGTCAATATCCCTGTCAATGGGAGCCTTGGTGAATTCCTGAATGGCCTGTGAAAGATCAGCAATATAATTGTTTCTACTTGCAACATGTTTGAACCATATCTTAACCTTCCTCAGCTTTTTCATGTGACCAATATGTTGCAGAAAACCATTGCTTTCGTCAGTGATAAAACCTGCTAAAGTTTGCAGATTGCTCTTTTTGGAAGAGAAGAATTTTTGTAGTTTACTCATCTTGTTCACACTCTTCACGTCATCTTTATGAAGCATAAACTTTCCAAACAGGTGAGCTAAGTGGGGCAGCATGATTGCTTCAATGGGCAAAAACTTTATCTCGGTTCTCCTTAAATCCAGTGTCTCTAAACAATGCAGTTCTTCAATGCTCCTTGGAAGCTCACTGATATTGCTCCCAAAGCTTAGGTATTTCAGATGCCATAGTTTGCATATGTATTTCAGATGATCGTCATCCAAATCATTGCATTCTTGTAGATCCAAGACTCGTATCAGTTTGCACCTGCGAACATAACAAATTGCATCACCTGCATCCCCAAAGATTGTCAGAGATCGCACACGAGATAATTCTTCATCAGATGCCACGCACTCTGTCAGTTTACCAGCATGAAAAGAAAGGTGGCGTGCATTAGTATTGACACTAAGTCTTGGATGATCGCGAGACGATTTCGCAATGAATATCTGTGACAAGGACTTGTTCAGCAAAAACTCGTGCATAATTCCATGAGCTTTGCAGGTTTTTACTTCAGAATTGTTTCTTGTGTCAACAGGCTGAATGATATTCCGGTCAATAAGCTTACTGAAATTCTCATCTGCAGTATCCTCTTCACTACGAAGAGAGTCACTTCGTGCATATCCTTCGGCTAACCATCGCCTGATTACAACTTTCTTCTTGAGAGGACGATTGTTTGGGAATATACCAAGATACAGCAAGCAGCTCAGAGTATAGCCAGAAAAACTGTCATAGTTGTCAAGGAGCACCTTCCTGAGTTCTGAAAAGCTGTAATGGCCATCCTGCTCTTTCAGATGAACTCCAAGGTTGCGGCACAGCTTTGCACACAGCTCTCCTGTGGGCTCACTGGAGCTCTTCAGATAATCAGAGACACTGACCAGAGCAAGAGGAAGACCATCACATTTCCCTAATAATGATGTTGAACCTTGCTCCAACTCAGGTGATCTAAACCCTGGAAAAGCTAGCTCCTTAGAGTCTTCTTCACCAAGCGTGTTCATTTGATACACATAACCATTGCCGTGGCTGCACATTTTTGCTACTGACTGAATGGTTGTCGTCAGTATTATCCTGCTGCTTGTACCATTGTCTTCAAAGGTCGACCTTATGGTACTCCATTGATCCATCCCGATGTCATCCATGACAATTAAATACCTAATAACCGAATGAGAAATGAGTAGCAAAATTGAGTAGTGAAACATAAATTCTGCTGATGCAATGGTCAATACTATAATCAGTGATCAGTATCAGGGTTCACAGTCTCGATCCAAAAATTTGGGTCTGACGGCGAGTGCCGGTAGGACGTGCCTCTAATAAAAAAAGCGAATTTGTTTGAATTTAGCAAAAAAGAAGTTTTCAAATTTATTATTTTTTTTGTTTGACATTTCCCTTCCCCTGAATTCTTTTGGACTCCGCAATAGTGAACCCTGATCAGTATACATATGACAGTCAAATTGAAAACTGAGGAGCAACAGTGGATTAAAAGTTGAATTTTGCAGATGAAATAGTCATCAGTCAACAATCATTTGGATCATTAGAGTAGCTAATTAACACAAGAAGATTCTATGGGAAGTATATTCTTTAGGGTAGCTAAGAAAAGGAAATGAAGAATACCTCTTGTCCTTGAGGAATACTTTGAGCGAGGTTTCAAGATCATGGTGCCCGTCAACACCCATGGCGCCATTGGGAAGAACTTGTTGGAGTACAGCACACAGGATCCCCCTCATCCCTTCACCGATCGCCGGCAAGCCGCCGGCGGCGACCCAAGCACGGTGGGGGAATTTCTCCTTTGTGCGAGGGCTATCGTAGACCGCCTTTGCGAGTGTGGTCTTCCCCAATCCTCCGAACCCAACGACGGATATCACCCTCATCTGCGCCGGCTCGCCCTCCACCTCGTTCAGCAGCGAGAGGAGCTCCTCCACGGGCTCCCCTATGCCCACCGGGTTAGCCGTGATGCGCGCCGGCTGAGACGATGACGACCCGGCCGCGGGTTGACCGCCGGCGATGACAATAGGCGGCGAATTGATGTTGACGACACGCTGGTGCGCTTCCCTGATGCGCCTCTTGAGCTTCTGGATCTCGTCGGCGAAACTTGACCGGCTCTGGACCTTGTAGAGCTCGTGCGCCATCCGGCGCACCATGGACGACGCTCTGGTTCCGGCGCCGGCGCCGGCGCCGGTGCCGCCGCGCTGCTGCCTGCAGGTGAGGCGGTGCAAGAAACGGTCGACGCAGTCCTCGATATCGTGCGCAAGATCAAGCATCTCCTCACTGTGCAGGCGCGCGACGGCCGTGCGGGCGTCGTTTGTTCCGACGGCTCGGAGCTGGTCGTCCATCGCGGCGGCGATCATGCGGAGGTCCTGCTGGAGGGAGTGGCTTTCTTGCGCGAGGCCTCTGTGCTTGTTGTACTCCTTCTCCAGCGCCATGAACAGCCTTCCCATCACGCTCTTCAAGAGAGCGCTCGCCGCCGCGGACTCCATTGATGTGTGTGTGTCTCTCGATCCACTCTCTCTACCAAGTACCAATCCAGGCAATCTCTGGAGGAGCAGCAGCAGCAGCAGCAGCTTCGGCAGCTGCAGGCTTGCAAGTCAACGGTCCACCAGTCGTATGTGTATATATGCGCCGACACCGCCAAATAAGTGCAAAATCAGTTGTACGAGTATTTTCGCTGGGCCGGCTAAAGGATTTATTAAGACAAAGGGAGCGAGTACATGCAAAGTCAGTTCTGCAAAATCAGAACGCGACTATAAATCCGGCGCCTGATTTTTTTTCTTAAAAATCGGGCGTTGTTTCAATGCTTCTAAAAAAATATTTCACCGCTAGATAAAAATGCTTCAAACTTTTAAAATGGTAAAACATAGCCAAATCATGATTGAAACATTTAGCTCTCAAACACAAAACATCGAGCTTCATTATTGAAACATCAACAAATCCGGAAGAATTGAAGACAAAAAATATGAAGCACAATCAAAATACTAAGTGCAACATTTCAATTTAATGCAAGAAACATCAAGATACATTGGTTGAAACATCAAAAAAACACAAAATGTATTGGTCTAGATATGGCTTCTTCCCATGTGTCGATGGCTGGTTTCCAGAGTGAGGAGGAGCCCGGCGCATCGACAGTTGTCGACCTATGGCACATTTGGCCGAACGATGGTGGCTCGTGGTCAACGGCGGCCACCAGAAAGCAAAAGGAAGAAGATGAATGACTCGGATGGGAGAGAGGGTCACCGGAGAGGGCTGGCACCGATGGTGGAGACAACTTGGCCATGTGCATCATTAGGTCGCCGGCGGTGAAGTGTGATGGTGGCTCAAACAAGGGGTGTTCAATGTGCTTCGGGTGCTTGAGCTAGAAGGAAAGGAGGAAAGGAGCTAGACCTATACCTTGGTAGTGGCAAGAATTTGAGAACGGTGGCGACGACGATCACTGTTGGGAATTTTTCTTCCTGGTGGTGTTTGGGCTCCAGCGATGGTCAATTTGGGGAGCTCCGGAGAGGCTTAGAGGGGCATTCGAATTTTAAAATTCGAGTCTCGGGACTAGATAGGACAAGATTTTAGGGGTCTCAGGGGAAATATTTAACCGAGATCTTTGACAAGATCCTTATTTCACACATAAAGAACCAAATTTTTAAAAGTAAGATTTTATTCAAAATAAATTTTAACGGCCCCAAAATCGGAGCGTTACAAGAATCTTGTTCACAATAGAGAACATATATATATTGAATGTTTTTTTATTCATAACTTCACTATTGACTTATTTCACATTTCAGTACAATATTAGTGCGATCTTTGTGAGACAGGATTATGTTTATTTTGGTGCGTGCAAAGGCCTATTTAACTAACAGCTTTGCTATTTAACAGGTGACTGAAATGTTGTTAAATCTTAGTCACCTGATGCCAACCGTTCGATTAGAACCTAATGGTCTAGTGTGTCATGCATTTATAATCATAAAATGTGAAAAGCATAACATGGGGCAGAGTGTAATTTATGAAACTTACGCAGATAGCTCTGCATTTTGAGATAAATGTGAAGCTTGAGCGTTGAAATGTAATTCTCAATTTCAGGGATATTTGAGGTTTGGTGCGTAAATCACATCGTAGTATATTGAAAGGTGGTTGCCAAGTAGTAGCCTTTAGAAAATTGTCCAATAGCTGGCTCCCATCGTCTATTCCGAAGGAAACTAGTCAGATACGAAAATATTCCCTCCATTTTAAAATATAATTATTTTTAGAATTTAAATTTATTTTAAAATATAAGTTATTTTTTATCTAACTTCTTATCACCATCAATCATAACTATCTTTTATTTAATTTTTTTAATAATATTTTTTCTCAATTACTTATAATCTTTTCCTTTTAATTTTACCTACTTTGTTTAATTCCTGTAAAAATTTTTAGAGACACTTATATTTTAATACAGAGCAAGTACTTATAACTGAAAGTCAATCATTCAATCCGGCCCCAAGGAGAGGAAAGAGTCAGATCTGGAAGCGAGGAAATGAAGCAAAATGGAACAGGTCTCTCCCAAGTCCGACGGTCCGACCTCCTCATTTGCTCACGGAGGTCGCTCATGCTACTCTGGTCATCCGATGCCTCCAACTTCTTCTAGCTAGGTTCATTAATACCTATCTTCTTTGTTTTAGTGATTCAAATTGTATTATTTGCCTCTAAGCTTCTTGTTCAGCATCGATTTTTATTAGCAGTACGCCTTGCAAATCTGTAAACATGCACTCATTTGTGTTGAGAGAACATAGGTATGGAGGGCGCCATGTTGAACCTCCCCGGGAGGCTCGATGGGCTGCTGCGTCGTCATCGCAGCATCCTGCCCAAGGGTGCAGAGCACGAGATACCGCTCATCAAGCGAGATCTCGAGGAGATAATCTCTATCATCCATGGTCAAAGCGAGCCAAAAGTACTGGAGGACCATGCCAATGATGCGAGCATGGTGAGGAGATGCTGGATGAAGGAGGTGCGCGAGCTCTCCTATGACATCGAGGACTGCATCGATCAGTACGAGGACTGCGTCAAGCAGTACGAGCACGCCGCCTCTGCGGGGTATGGAAGCAGATCTAATAATATTCGTCGCCGTAAGTTCAGAGGGAAAACCCCTTGGGTTCCAGAGAAGCTGAAGCAGCGCCTATGGATGGCCAACAAGATCCGAGAATTCAGCCTGCGCGTGCAGGAGGCGATTCAACGCTACACCGCCATGTACAAGAACGACCTCAGTGGCATCGCCAGTACTGCTTCTACTACCATCTGTGATGTATCTTCTAGCTCACCTTCGCATCCTGCACCGGGTGGGAAGCGTGGTTATGTCGGTATCGACGCCGCTATGAACAAGATCGAAGATTGGCTTACTGATGTAGAACACAAGAAGCTCAAGGTGGTATCCATTGTGGGAGTTGGAGGAGTCGGCAAGACCACGCTCGCCGACGAGCTGTACCGCAAGCTTCGGCGGCAGTTCGAGTGTCGAGCATTTGTGCGGACAACCCAGAAGCCTGATATGAGGAGAATTCTCATCAGCATGCTCTCGCAGGTTTGCCCGCAGCAGCCACCTGACAATTGGAAGGTGCATAGCCTAATTTCCAGCATCAGGACACATCTGCAACATAAGAGGTGCGTTCAATACGATGTTGGGGTGTGAAACAGAGTAACAGAATTATTATTCCATGTTTTAATTGCTGCTATTGCCCCTACTAAGTATACCTAATGTTATTTTATTTTCTCATGAAGCCAAATCATTTAAATTTCTATTCTTTGGGTGATTCATTAGTCTATGGGCAAGATGAATAATGATCTTTTCTTTAGATCAAACCATATCTTTTAATCATTTTTAGCTTAGGATGGCTGTTCTAAGTTGCAGATTGTACAAAAGCCGGAGAAAAACCCATCTTAATGTTTAGGATCTCATCATGCAATTTCCCAAAACAATCTGTGGGGCTTCCATCTAGTTATATATGTTAAAAACTATCCCGTTAACCTTACTCACTCTGTTCCAAAATATAAGTACTTCAATTTGTATCAAAATATAAACACTTTAGCACTACTCACGGTACTACTTCTCCCATCAATCACCTTCCATTCAAATTTCTTTCCATATTACCTCCAATCACCCTTCCACCCACAACCATCCCTCATTTAATGAGGGGTACCAAAGCCTTTTCTCCTCAACGTTAATCTCTGCTAAACAATCTAGAAATATTTATATTTTCAAACAGTGGGAGTACTATATTTGTGACTAAATATCATTAAAGAAACAAAAAACATACGGTCCACATAAAGCAATGAACTCATAATAGAAATCATTGTTAGGTTCATATCAGAAATATATTTATTTATTGTGTAAACATATTTTTTGAGTAAAATATTTGCCAGGTACTTGATAATAATTGATGATTTATGGGCTGCATCCACATGGGATATTATTAAGTGCACTTTACCAGATGGTAATAGTTGCAGCAGAATACTAACCACGACAGAAATTGAGGATCTAGCTCTGCAATCTTGTAGTTACGACTCGAAGTATATTTTCAATATGAAACCTCTTGGTGAGGATGACTCAAGAAGTCTATTTTTCAATATAGTTTTTGGCTCTTGTTCTAATTGTCCTCCAGAACTCAGTGAAGTTTCATATGATATTGTAAGGAAATGTGGTGGTTTGCCGCTAGCTGTTGTCACTATTGCAAGTCTTTTAGCAAGTCAGCTTGACAAACAAGAGCAATGGGGTTATATAAACAAGACCTTAGGTTACAGTTTGATGGCAAATCCTAATTTGGAAGGGATGAAACAACTATTGAACCTTTGTTACAACAATCTTCCTCAGCATTTGAAGGCATGCATGTTATATCTTAGTATGTACCAAGAGGATACCATAATTTGGAAGGATGATTTAGTGAATCAATGGATAGCTGAAGGTTTCATCTGTGCAATTGAAGAGCATGACAAGGAAGAAATTTCAAGGTCCTATTTTGATGAGCTTGTTGCTAGAAAAATTATCCAGCCTGTACATATCAATGACAATGGTGAGGTTTTGTCTTGTGTAGTTCACCATATGGTACTCAATCTTATTACCAATATGTCAATAGATGAAAATTTTATTATTGCAATAGACCATTCACAAGCAACTACAAGACTAGCTGACATGGTTCGACGATTGTCTATTCACTTTGGCAATGTAGAAGATGCAACTCCACCAACAAATATGAGACTGTCCCAAGTTCGGACATTTGCCTTTTCTGGGGTCTTGAATTGGATGTCTTCTATTATAGGGTTTCGACTTCTTAAAGTTCTAATTCTACATTTTTGGGGTGATGAGGATAGCATCAGTTTTGATCTCACCAAAATTACGGAACTTGTCCGACTGAGATATTTGAAAGTCACCTCCAATGTCACCTTAGAACTGCCAACCAAGATGCAGGGTCTTCAATATTTGGAGACACTGAAAATAGATGGAAAAATATGTGCAGTTCCATCAGACATCATTCATTTGCCAGGCTTGCTGCATCTTAGTCTTCCTGCTGAGACAAACCTGCCCAATGGAATTGCCCACATGTCATCACTTCGAACACTTGGATATTTTGATCTCAGCTGTAACTCTGAAGAGAATCTGCAGAGCCTTGGTCAGCTGACCAATCTCCAGGATCTTCAACTCGCCTATTCTGCCGTACATTCTGACATTCTGAAGAATAATATGCAATGGGTTGGATCCATTTTGGGGAAGCACAGCAACCTCAAGTCTATAACTCTGTCACGTCCATGCTCTTATGCAAATACTCAGCACGTTGACAGTGCTACAAGCACGAGGATCACTATGGATGGCTGGAGCAGCGTGTCCTCTGCACCAGTCCTTCAAAACCTTGAGTTGTTACCATGTGTTTTCATCTTTTCTAGCCTCCCGAATTGGATTGGGCAGCTAAGAAATCTGTGCATTTTAAAGATTGGGATTAGGGAAGTAACAAATAATGATATTGTTGTTCTCGGAGTATTACCGAAACTCACTGTTTTGTCACTCTATGTCCACACAATGGCCGCAGAAAAGATTGTCTTTGACAATTTAGGGTTCTCAATCCTCAAATACTTCAAGTTTAGATGCAGCGCAGCGTGGATGAAATTTGAGGCAGGTGCAATGCCTAATCTCCGGAAGCTCAAGTTAGGTTTTGATGTCCATAGAGCAGATCAGCATGATACTATTCCCGTTGGAATCGAATATTTGTCAGGACTTGAAGAGATCTCTGCAAAAATTAGGGTCGCCTGTACTGCTGATGATCTCTGTAGAAGATTTGCGGAATCAGCATTGACTAACGTCATGAGGATGCATCCAGGACGTCCTACTGTCAACATACGGTGTGTAGATTGGACCTTTGATGGTAAGGATGATGGCAATGCCGGGACACAAGAGGAAGAAAGCAGGACTCAGCAAAAACAACACCATATCGTGAAAGAAAGCTCAACTGAGAAGTCTGCAGTTCTAGAAAAGGACCCTGAGGGAGAAGCAGATAAATATGGTGAAAGCAGGTATGGATTAATTTGTCACACTAAGAGTACTCTAACCCTTTATACAACATTGCCAATTTATTATGAGCACTTTTGCTAGACTATCACTCTTGTTGACTCAAACAATACAGTTCTGGACTAACTAGTGGTAGACCCAAGAAAATTTGAGGTGTGCCCACGCACCTGTCAAGAGCAATGCCCAAAAGTCTTCCTGCACAAGACACAAAGAAAATTTAAATTCGATTGATTCAACTTGATCTAAGTCTACAAATCTGAAAAACACGCCTACAATTCTTTCAACACCCATTGATTTCAGTTGACAGTGAACAATTAGAAATTTATACTACATCCTAAAATATTTGGGGTATTCTGATGCCCTGCCCCATCAAAAAAGGAAATGCAATATATATACTTGCATGGTCCACCTCGCATGGGGTTGCTCGTGTAAAAAGGGGTGAATTAATGTGGTTGATTTTTGTTCTCTTTTCCTTCTTTTGTCCAGCGAGGTGGAGGTGGAGGTGGAGGAGGAAGGCCCAGCGGCGGTGGACAAGGTGTTTGTGGCTGTCTCCGCCGATGTCAAGCACGGTGAGAGCACCTTGCAGTGGACGCTGCAGAACCTGGCCAAGGATGGCACCAAGGTCGTGATTGCTCACGTTCACTGCCCTGCTCAGATAATCCCCATAAGTAAGGCTCTTATCATTTGGCTTTATCGCATCACATGGTAGAGATTTTGTAACGCCCTTGCTTCCAGACTGTTAAAATCTATTTTAATAAAAACCCTGTTTTCAAAATTTTGGATCTTTGTGTGGAATTAGGACCTAAGTGTTAAAGATCTCGATTAAATCCCTTCCTCGATACCACAAATCCTCTGACTAAAATTTCTATCCAAAACCAAATTCCGGAATCCGAATTTTTGCAATTCGATTCCCTCCGAAATTCCCTCCAAACCCCAAGACTCGAATTTTGGAATTTGAATGCCTCTCTCAAGATTTCTCGGATAATTCAATTCCTAAATCCCTCCCAAGATGCCCAATCCAAAATACCGATCCAAATCTGAATATCGGAATTCGAATTTTGTAATTCGAAATTCCCTCCGAAGCCTTACATTAAAATTTCCCTTATTTTTGGCCCTCCCAGAATTCAAATTTCCATCAAGAACTTTCTCGTAAAAATCCCCAAAATTCCCCTCAGCCCAAATCCCAAAATCAAGTTCAAATTGAAAAACCTCCTTGAATTCACTCCCTTTTCCCTTCCTATCACCCACTCAAAATTCTTCAAAAATTCAAACTCATTTCAAATATATATATATCAAAGTTCCAATCGAAAGTTCCTTGTTTGAACTTCTGAGAATTTTATGAACTCAAGAACAAATTTGGATTCAAAACCCCTTTAAATATTCATATATCTCTCAAAATAAAAATATCTAAAAAAACCAAAATCTACTATTCACTCAGGCCGTCCCTTCCCCTTTCTTTCCCCTCGGCCCACTTCCTCTCTCCTCTTCCCACTCGCATGCACCGGCCCAACGTGGCCTAGCCCACTCGGCCTCCCTCTTCCTCTCCCCCCGCATGGCCTAGCACCTCAGCCCACAGGCCGCAGGCCCACGCGCCGCACCTCGCGCCAGGCCGCCCGCACACAAGCCATCAGCATGCGCGCTCGCCGCCAAGCCCCTCTCGCTAACCGCCGGGGCCCACACAGCAGTCGCGCGGCGCACGCCAGCTCGCCCTCCTGGCCGCAGCCGTCTTCCTTCGCCTCCCTCTCATACGCGCCGCACATGTTCGGTTAGAAACTCACGTGAAGAAGACAGCACCACCGTCGCCTTGTCCCATCCATGTCGGTTGATAGCCAAGCCCTAGCCTTCCTCTCCTCTCCTCCGTTCGATCCACCGTCCAAGACATCCTCGCCGTCGCCTCACCGCCCACGCCGTGCGCGCCAGCCGCGCCGCGTGGTCTCCGCATCAGGCACCGAGAAAAACAAATCTCATCTCCACTCCAAAAATATCCAGCAGCGCCACCACCTTTCTCCCTTGTCCCGTAGCGCTGCCCCACGCCTATAAATCTTCGACCTCTCCTCCGTCTTCCCCACTGTGGCGCCACCTCACTGAAGCTCGCGACGTCGAACCGAGCTTGAGCTCAGCAAGCCGCCGCCACCATCCTCCTTTCTTGGTGAGCACCCTCTTCTCTTTTTCCTCTAGCACGAGCACGATAGACCAAACCTAGAGACCCCTTCCCGAGCCACCACCCACCTCGCCACCGGCAACCATAGGCGGCACACGGCCAAACCATCCGTGCCGCCGGCGCCTATCCTCTTCTGTAGCCGTCTTCCTCATCCAAACCGCTCAAAACTCTCCCCGTGTTCCACTCGTTCGTCTGATAGCCGCCAATTGCCCGGAGCTGTCGTTGCTCGCCGATGACCCTGTGTGCCGCTGGCCGCCGCCCATGAACTCTCACTGCCGGCCGCCGTCATGCCCCTTTTTCCCATCTGTGCCACTCATCCTCTTCCTCATCCCCTCCGCTCTCCACCGTCATGCGCCGCTCAGCTCGGCTCGCCACCATTCGCTAGCGCCGCCCGGCCACCGTGAGCCCTCGGATCCTAGCCAACCTCCCCCACAGTACCAGCCTCCACCACCGCATCTCCTCCTAGCCGTCACTGACATGTGGACCCATACGTAATCCTTCTACTCCCTATCCTTTGTGACGATGACATATGGGCCCCATTTAAATTAATCCCTCTTTCAAACCAAGCCTCACTGACAAGTGGGCCCGCACTTTTAACCCCAACCTAATCCCTCCTCCCTCCTCACTGACATAGGGGTCCAAATAGGGGGTCCCAACTGTCGGCCCAAGGAATATTCTCAAAAATATTCCTTTTTCAATTTAAATAAATCTTTATCTATTTCAGAAAATCCTTTAAACTTCAAAAATTCATATCTCTCAATTCGTACCTCCGATCAACTCCGTTCAAGTCTTCAAATTTTTCTAAAATCGAATGGCACTATTAGTTATTAATAATAGTATTTTATTTTTAGGGTTTTATTTGTCTTTCTCTCGTTTCGCACGTAGTCGACATTTCGGAAAATCTTCGGACGCCGGATTTCGAGAGTTTTGAAGACGAAGATAGAGGCAAGTCACTCTTTGATCATATTGCACCTAAATTGAAAAATGTTTTGTTTGCAAAATTGCATCATTAGTGTGCACGTTAATCTTACCGGCCTCAGTTTGCGCAACGAACCGACGGACCTACCCAGTAGTTGCATTGTTCCTGTAGGATGTTGACAACCCTTATACCTTTCGCTTCACCTTCGTGTACCTCAAACCCATGCTTCCTGAGCATGGATTTCGATGTTCCACCCCAACACTTACTGTCAATTTGGGAAACGGTTTCTAACCTTTTGAAAACCAACACACAGGTGTCGGTGTGTTTGTAAATGAAAAGTAGTTTGTGAAAACTCGCGATTGCAAAGCGATCGCCCTAGTAGGATGCCTTGTATTCGTTATATTGTAAGGACCGTTCCTTGAGGAACTGCACTGATCATAATACAGTGCGACCACACTAAAAAGGGTGGTATGGGAAAAAAAAACGGCGCGCACCCTGCTGATAATTAGCTGAACAGGTTACCTTGCATGCCAATAGATGTGGAACGCCGAGATAAGGTATTTGGGGTATCTCGGGTTCCTGAATAGAGCAAGGATAGAGAAGCTTGCTAAGTACTCGATCAAGGTGTTTGGGGTATTTGATAATCAAAGCTGAATGCTTGATTGAGATCGGTTTGGCCCATCTATCAGGCACAAGGTATCCTGGGATGGCTTTGGAAAGGCCTTGTCGGGAACCTTCCCTACTGACGAGTGCGGAAGCAGCTCAGTTGTGTGGGTTATAAAGCGTGCACTCTGCAGAGATTTGAACTATTTAAACAGCTGTGTCACGATCATGGGTGGTGTGAAGTGATTCCTCTATGCATAGATTTTGGTTGCCAATGCTTGCGAAAGTTGTTTGCAGGTGGGAACCGTTATAGAGAATCAGAGATGGATGGCTGATGGAGACCATACGTGGTCTGAAATGGTCTTGTGGATCGGATGTCGTATCATCATAAATTAGGTTCCCGAGGGAAGCAATGTGTGTTGGAGACTATGAGGCTCGATGAGCTAGAGAGTTGAAATATTGAGATAAGATGATTCATGAAGAGGACGAAAGTGAAAGAAAATAATAGAGAATAATGAGATGAAAGCTGCTGATGACAGATAAACTTTGAACGGTGTCGTAGTATGACAACCGGTATGGGAGGATTTCACTATAATTTTAATCAACTAAAATTTGTTCTTGTGCCACTGGTTGTTGCAAAGCAATTCGTGGGTCAGAAATCGAGGCGAGAGCCTCTGTTTCCAATTGCACATTGGTCAACCCACACTTGGACATTGAAATATTCAAAGAAAGTTTGCGAAATAACCCAGCCTTATTTGAAGCCTGTGTATACTCACATTTCCCGTGACTTGCTGAGTACATATGTACTCAATCCATATCTTTTTTCCCTCCTCCAAGAAGAGTGAAGTTGAAACGAAGGTTAAGGTTTCCTTCCTAGTCCCAAGTCGTTGCTTGTGGATTGGGTTCTAGCTGTGCTAAGTTTTATTGTTGCTTCTCTGCTTGCCGGTTACATTCTCGGAGTCGTTCTGAATATGTGTGACCTCCTATAGGTAGATAATATATATTTACTTAGTTGCTATGGATACATCTCCGTTGACCACGGGCACCAGCAAGGTTCCTGAAATTGATGCGGTATCACGGTTCCATTAGAGTTAGTTTACTCCGATCTTCTATGGCGCATCCTCTCTAGTGTCACTGTAGGTGGTACTAGGGCGGGGTGTGACAGATATAAGATTGGATAGTTTGTTGTTTGGGTGATTTAACGAAAATTTTTGGGATCTCGTTTTTGTTTGATCTGTTGAGTTTGCAGTTTATGAAACACTAGCAAATGCACATACATTGTTACGGAATTAAAGAGATATATCGGCACATTCAAACAGGAAATCTATTTATTGAAGTTTTACAAAATAATGTATGGTTGAGAGTGGGAGATGGTTGGGGTAGAACCAGAAATAATTTGAATAGGAGGTGATTGATGGACAAGTAATGCTCTAGAGTAACAACTATTTTGGATAAATTTCGAATCTAGAATAAACTATTTTGGGATGGAGGAGTTTCGTGCTATAGGGTAAAACTAGGGTCTTATGATTAGACATGCGTGGATTTATACACTAATTTAATCTACCTGAACTCCATATGGACTATTTCCATCACACTACGCATGCCTCAAGACAACAGAAACTGAGTTTCAGAAAGAAATACATTAATACTCACAAACTATGCAACTGATTCACTTCTGATTGCCATCTTCTAATGCGATGAGAAATTCTCCATGATTTGATTAATTGTCACCTACTGAATAGCTTGTCATTGATTCCTATTGTTTCAGTGGGGGCAAAAATTCTATATTACCCAAGATGAACCCCAAAAGCAGGTGAGTGACTATAGGAACAAGGAGAGAGAAATGGCACAGGAGAAACTAGACAAATATCTTCTGATATGCAGAAAACTGAAGGTGCTCTTCCTCACCACTGTTTTGTCTCCAAGAATTTTGTACATCAACATTGCTAGTAACTTTTTCTAAGCTATTTGTTAGCTTCTATAATATTTAATTCATTCATATAAGCAATTTCCTCTATTTTTTTACTTCTAATTCTTCTCCGTTCATAATCTATCCAATCATTCAGTTAGAATGTGCTCGCACCTGGTACTCAGTCATGCATTCTACTGACATGACTTCAGGACATATAGGTATCTTAAATGATAATTGTCGTTTATTTCGTTTCCCAGGTCAGCTGTGAAAACTATAATTGAGGAGGAGATATTGCTAAAGGCTTGAAGATCTTAATTCGCCCTTCCGGCATCACCAAGCTTTCATGGGAGCAGCAGCAGACAAACACTACTCAGGTATGGGAGTATGGAACAGAAGATTTTTTTTCTCTCCTAATCTCATAGTACTTCGGTATTTTTAGAGCTGCAAAATATCATTACCGGACAATCAACAATTACTAGCACATGCATTAACACTTAAAACGTATCACAAAATATTGATTCTTTCCTGATAAGTAACACTGTGTACGCTGCTAGCCAAGAATAAAAACAGAAAAGTTTCTCAAGTCCTTAACATTTTCGATCCTGGAATTATTCTCAATATGCAGGAAGATGAGCAACAACACAAAGTCCAAGAAAGCATCAGAATATTGGAAGCGCAGACCCGTCATGTAAGATATGGAGTTTTACCTGTCAAAGCATCTGATATGTACCAGGTAAGGTTAAGGCAAGCAGGGTCAAAGCAGTTTTTGACAGATAGTTTTCAATGAAAACTAACATCAGAAAAGCAAGTGAAATATGAACACGTAAAGCTAATCTTATCTGTAAACACACAGAGCGAGCAAATACAACTGTTCCTGCAATACTACCATTCAAATTCGGAGAACGAAAAATCTGCAGGTACTACGATTCATCAAGAAATAGTGATACACGATCTTGGATTACAATGCTGCAGTCCATGTCATGTATGAACCTGATGATGAATTCTGCTTCTCCTCGTGAGTGTATATGTTGCCTGATGTTCTGTGCAAGTTGAAAAACTAAGTCTATGCTAATCTCTCAATGAAATTTAAAGACACAACTGAAGTTTTTGTACAACACAGGAGAATTCAGTGGTGATATTGATGACACATATATTTAGACTTGAGGCTCTCCGTGAAGCTGTAGACTTGAATAAAAAGAAATATGAAGAATCAACCAAGCGTCGACATGCTGAAAAAGATCTACTTTCAGCTCTTCAAAAGGCAAGTCATTTTGCTTCGAAATTCCATATATAATTCATATTGTAATCGATGTAAACAAATAAAATGATAAACAAGTCTTACAGGTCAAAGAGTTGGAGGACCTGTGTCAGAAGGAAATCATGAGGCGGAAAATAATTGAACGGGTACTCCAGAATCAGATAAAGGCGACAGTGATGGTGCACAACAGGCTTTACGGTGCAGAAGAGCAGAAACTCATTATGATGCACCGCATAACTGAAATGCAGGCAGTTGTAAAAGAACACGAAAAGAAGCTCGCCCAGAGCAAGTATCTTGAAAAAGAGAAGCTATACACCGAGTTCTCCTCCTCTGAGCTTGAACAGGCGAGCAGACTCTTCAATGAAGAACTCATGATCGGTGCAGGTGGATTCGGGAGCGTCTACAAAGGCACACTCCGCAACACAACCGTGGCTATCAAGTTGCTGGACCAGCGTAGCATGCAAGGGAAATTAGAAGAATTCGATCAGGAGGTAATAATCTAGTTCTTTAATTATCACTCAAACAACTCCATCCAATCAAGTAGGCAACCATGGTTAACCAAGCAACCAAACCCATTATTGCAGATTGCTGTTCTCAGTAGAGTCCGGCATCCGAACCTTGTCACATTGATTGGCGTTTGCCGGGAGTCATTTGGCCTGGTGTACGAGTTCCTCCCTGAAGGCAGCCTCGAGGAACGCCTGGCTCATCTAAATAATAATAAGCCGCCATTGACATGGCAAGTGCGCACGAAGATCATCTACGAGATGTGCTCGGCACTGACCTTCCTCCACTCGAATAAGCCACGCCCGATTGTCCACGGCGACCTGAAGCCGGCAAACATCCTCCTCGACGCCAACTTGGTCAGCAAGCTAGGCGACTTGGGCATCTACCAGATGTTGATGCAGTCAAAAACTGCCATCGCCACCGCCCTGAATCGGACGACCACACCTAAGGGGACCTTCGCGTACATGGACCCGGAGTTCCTGGGCACCGGCGAGCTAACACCGCGCTCCGACGTGTACTCCCTCGGAATCATCATCCTGCGGCTGCTGACGGGGAAGCCTCCCCAAAGGATCGCCGAGGTGGTGGAAGACGCGATTGAGAGCGGTGAGCTGGGCTCGATTCTCGATCCCTCCGCAGGGAGCTGGCCGTTGGTACAGGCTAACCAGCTCGCGCAACTCGGCCTGCGCTGCGCCGCATGAGAGCTCGGAGCGGCCAGATCTTGCGTGATGGTGGAAGGTAGTCGAGTCCCTCATGTCAACGACCACCGGGAGACCGCCGTCGTTTGTCGCGCCACCGCTGCCGGCCTACTTCCTCTGCCCGATCAACCAGGTAGTAAAAATTCCTGAAACTTGTTTTGAGGCAAAAGAATATATATATATATCTCGTGATTAGATGATCAAACTCTCGTGGTGATGGATGTGAGCAGCGATGTTGATGAGCGATCCCCCACATCGCGGCGGATGGGTTCACGTATGAAGCCGAGGCCATCAGATGGTGGCTCGCCAGGGGGCACGACACATCACCGATGACGAACCAGAAGCTCAAACACCGGGAGCTCATCCCAAACAGAGCGCTCCGTTCGGCGATCCTCGAGTGGCAGAAACAGTGTCAACAGCAGTAGCAGCAGCAAGAGGCTTCATCTTGGGTTCAAATTCGAAGATCCAACATTGTTCGAACAAGGGGGATATGTGCTCGTTAATGCAATTTGCGATTTCTGTTGTCAATGCTGAGGCTTCGTTTGTCAAGTGGGGATAATTCTACATAGGAAAAACAATCCACACCCAATCCCCCTCTATCAATCCCCTCCCCTCTATGCTTGTTTGCACATTGGTGAATTAGAAGAGCAGCTTTCATCTTAAATTTCTACACAAGAATAAAATCGGATAAATCTGCAGCAGGGAAAAAACTTTGAAGAATTTTGCTTTGCAGGATCCTCGCGATCTTGTACCTGTGCTCTGTGAATCTGGCCGGCGAACCCATCGGCCTTCCGACGCGGCTCATCCACCAGGACGAGAAGGAGCCCCTGCAGCTCTGTGAGCCGGAAGGAGAGGGGGTGTCGTCGTCGTGGGTTGCTTGCCCGGGAGATGCAGGCGCATCGCCATCGGCTATCACACGGGGGAGGCGGCGGCGCGGCACAGTAGCGTGGCGAGGGAGGGGGAAGGGAAGAGGCGAGCGCCGACGACGCCGAGCGAGACGGGAAGTATAGGTGGCCAGATGGGCTGCACGGCCCAGCCCAGACACGATGGCACGGCCCGTTAGGCATGGCCCACGTGCTGTGTTTTGAGTCCAGTCACGGCTCAAGGCGAAGGCGTTCCACGAGTTTTGTTGGTTTAACATGTTTTGCAAGGTAGGTATCTAAATGAGGTTATTTTTGGACATTTTGGAGTGTTTCCATACAAAGGAGCACCAGAACCACCATGGAGATGAGGCTAATTCACAATTTTGAGTTCAC
This sequence comes from Oryza meyeriana var. granulata, assembly GCA_003991445.1. Taxonomy (NCBI): domain Eukaryota; kingdom Viridiplantae; phylum Streptophyta; class Magnoliopsida; order Poales; family Poaceae; genus Oryza; species Oryza meyeriana. Next base: position 56,187 of record RYFJ01002502.1, on the reverse strand, counting down.
CATATCGAAGCCCTCGTCGAGACGATCGAAACTGATATATGGTTCACCCAATTTGGAGTCCGAATAAAGTAGATATGACGACCGAAAGAATGGACCGTTTTGCCGAGCCGAGGGAGGCCAGCCGGACCTCCAAATCAGCCCGGCTGGCCTCCAAATTCAGGCCCAGCCAGGCCTCCAGAAGTTAGCCTAGCTGGCCCTCAAAAATCAGCCTGACTGGCCTAGCTCAATTCTCCACTAACTTTCCAACCGATTTCATGAATGTATCCAACACTTACAACCGACTCAAGGACGCAATCCGAACCAAAGGTAGGACCGACCGACCTAGACGACGGCACTAGCCGGTGCCACGTGGCTGGCTAGCCCACTAACCTAGGTTGGCTGGGGCATCGACTTCACCCTAGGCTATAAATACCCCTCCCCCCCCTCTCCTACATTTCATTTGCCACTCACTCACTCTTCCTTCTCTTCTTGAGAGGTTGAGATGCCAGGGTAGTAGTGTAGGAAGAGAGAGAGAGAGAGAGGGAGGAGTTCAGGACAGAAGGCCGGGGTTGTCGGCCTTCGTCCGGAGTGACTCTCGAAAGCGACAAAGCCAGGGAATGTTGGCTTCGTCCATCTCAGTGTCCGGTGGTCGATCTCCAGCCTATTGGTGGTCAAGTTCTGATCAGTTGACGGTCAAACTCCAATCAGAGTGACCGTCTTCGCCTTCCCGGTTCGGTAACATGAATCTTTCTTTTTCTCGTTAATTTATCAAGTCATTTTACTTATTCCGTACTTATTGGTTCTTAGTTCATTTTAGATAAAGTTCAGTACTTTATTAATCTTGATTCCTTTGCTTGTGTGTGCACCTGGGCAAAGGAATAGCACGATACTTAGGTACAATGTTATCTAGGAAGGAAAGTTTGATCAACAAGGGACCCTAGGTGGCACGTGGTGACAGTCCTGTCTGTTCCTTGTAGTCGGTCACGTTAGATTAGTTTTATCGGTGACTCGAAGGCAATTAGTTGTCATCCTCTTATGCAGTGGTGACGCTGTGTCCGAAGCAGAAATATGAAGTGGAAGAACTTGGAAGTTAGCAAGTGGCAGAGTTATCAGACCGGAGAACCCTCTCTACCCAAATCTATCCCTTACCTTGTTTATGAAAAAACTTCAAACTGAACAATAGATTATACCCTGAAGTACTCTCGGGTAAAAGCTAATGTGATATCCGTCCGGTTGTAGATATTTTCCATGGGTATAAGAATCGCCAACAATACTTAGTAATATCACTGTCAATTACAGTGTTTGGGGTTATCAACTGACAATATTTGTCATTTTTGTACTAGTGGCACCTCATGTAACCATTGTCCAGATGTATATATATTCTTTATAATCTGCATTACGTTAGTCCTAATATACACGGAAGATAGACGCTAGCCTAGTTAACCAACCTTCATATAGTCATCAATAAGCCTAGGCCCGTTTTATTTTGAAGCTGAATTTATGCTACCAAATTTTGGCACTTGAAATATTACTTTGGTATATTTGGTTTCTACCAAAATATACCGATGTCGTTAAAATGTTGACAATACCAAACCCGGTAGTGCTGTACAAAGGAAGTAAAACAATCGCACAAAGCCCCTTTTCCCATTCCCACGTTGGGCCCATTGGCCCGTGAATAAAAAAAATACCACTGGTTAAAAACACGTGGTAATTTTTTCCCTCCCCGTGCTCCCTTCCAGTTCTACTCCCACCCTGTTTATGGCGTGAGTAAACATTATACAAACCATTCCTACGAGTTAGAACGAACATATGCAGTTTGCATCACTCACACCGAGGATGGAATGGAATGGTTTGTATAATATTTTGCCGAGTATCGCTGTCAGTTCTAGAACCGGATGTTATAAATGATTACTACCGCTGTGATGGAAAGAATTTATCTTTAACACATCTGTTCATACCTATATAAATCTAAAAAGGCTAGAATATCATCTACTTTAGTAAACTCCAATACATTTATACTTAACTTTAATAAATTTTAATGTATTTATTCTATACTTTAGTAAATTCCACTATACTTGTCCTTTTCTTTTATAAACTTCAACACATTAATTGTTTTAAAGATAAAGCCTTTATAAGTTAAATGAGATAAATAAAAATAAAAACTATTTTGGGATGGAGCGAGTATCATATTATTAATTAGCACCGGACCAGCCTGCCATGGAAATGTATGAATTTTTTTGATTTTTAGATTTATTTATTAAAAGATTTGCAAAAATAGATTTTTGTTTCAAAAAATTGCAAAAATAGACTCCCGCCGCCCTCTGGGAGGGCGATTTTTAAAAAACGCCCCCTAGGAGGGCGATTTTATGATGTGGCTGACGGCCGTTGGCCCCCCGCCGACGGCCGTCAGCCATTTTGCAGGCGGCCCCCCGGCCTCCCAAAAACCGCCCTCTCAGAGGGCGGCAAGGGGGCCGCCTGCAAAATGTGCCCAAAAACCGCCCGCTGAAAGGACGGTTTTTGGCTCCCGGGGGGCCGCCTGCAAAGTCGCCCATTTCCAGGGCGGTTTTTTGCAGGCGGACCCCTTGCCGCCCTCTGGGAGGGCGGTTTTTAGCCCCCGGTTATAAAACCCCCCTCCTGGACTCAAAAAATGTCATAAAATTCACTCAAATTAGAAAAAAAAAAAAGGAGAGAGCTGAGAGGGCGAAAGCAGCGAAGCTCTGCCCGTTTGCTGATTTGCCTGCAGGTAAAATCCATTGTTCCTTTGCAATTTTTATTTGTATGTAAGAATTGATGTAGTAATGTACTAGTTACGTGTATAGTACTATATAGATCTGTAGTTTTAGTAATCTATAGATGACTTATTTTTTGTACAGATGGTACTTGTTAAAATCTGGAATATACGGTTTTAGATGTTAGGAGGATGTTGGTACCTAGTTTAACTGTATTTTTCATCAACAGATATGTCAAATAAGGTGATATTTCAGTTATTTCACGGGCAAGGGAATGTGAGATATGGTCCAGACGGTGTAGATCTGTCGGAGTTTAGTTCAACGGCTAAGGGTATTGATAGGCCAGCTGAGAGAAGTTTTGGATCAGTATACAACTGGCTGATGCGAGGGGTTTCGACTGGACCCTCAGCTCAGCGGAATAACCTTGTATGTAGTAGTCAGTCGTGTAGTTGAAGGTTTTTTTTGGAACTGATGCCAGTGGATTGCACTGCCACTTGGAGATGGTTATGTGGAGAATGTATTTCAACGTGGCTTGGCACTGGGCATACTTGGTCCATATATGAGAAAGATAACAACGCTGGTGGCAATGCCCGTACAAGATGATGAGGGTCCAAGTACGGCGGGAGGTGATAGTGAAACAATAGAAGAAAATGAAGGAGGGAATGAAGAAGATAGACAGGCAACAGGTGTGGCAGCTGAGGGAGAACATATCGACACGATCGTCCAAGAAATGGCTAGAGAGGATTCTGAAATGAGCATGCAGAGTATAATGACTCGTCTGATGAGGACAACGTGATGCCTGCAGAATGGAGCAACGAGGACTCTCTGCGCTTACTATCTCCGAGCAGCATCATGTGCCGTGGAGTACAAGCAAAATGAGGTCATTCAGGGGGCTAAGTACGCATATGTAGAAGATTTAAAGGAGGCAGTCAAACAATGGGCGGTGTCACTTCAGAGGGAGTTCTCGGTCGTGAAGTCAAACAAATCAGTGTATGAAGTGAAGTGCATGAAGGATGGGTGTCCATGGCGGGTGCACGCATTCAAGGGTAGATGGAAAGATTATTGGCAAGTTTCAATCGTGACGGAGCATTCATGTTACTTGACAGGTGTTGAAAAATATCATAGAACATGACCTCTGCATTTGTTGCAACAGAGATGTACTCTCATATTGTCAACAATCTGGGGTACGAACCAAGGTCAATTGTTAGGCATATTGAAGAGAAATTCAAATATACAATTAGCTATGATAAGGCTTAGAGGGCAAAACAGAAGGTTGTAGAGATGAGGTTTGGCACATTTGAAGCATCTTATGATAATTTGTCTCGTCTCTTAGGCTTTATTTTTCAGAGGAATCCGGAGACGTGCTATGACCTGAAAGCCTTTCCATCAATTGACCATGGTAATAAAAGTGTGTTGCAACGTGTATTCTTTGCACTAGGTGCTTGCATTCAGGCATTTATCCATTGTCGTCCTATCCTCTGTATCGATGGGACATTTCTGACTGGAAAATATAGAGGACAGCTATTAACAGCAATTGGAGTTGATGGAAACAACCAAGTTCTACCGGTGGCTTTCGCTTTTGTTGAGAGTGAGAACATTGATAGCTGGTATTGGTTCCTAGAAAGGGTTAAGACAGCAGTTGTACGGATGAGACCAGACGTATGCCTCATACATGACCGTAACTCTGGCTTGCCTGCGTGCATTGAGGAACTGAGAGATGGAAGTGTTGAGAAGGGATACCCACCAAGGTGGTCTGATGTCTAAAGCAGATGGTGCATGCGTCATATGGGTGCTAATTTCTACAAACAGTTTAGAAATAAGCACCTTATGGATCTTTTCAAGAGGCTTTGCGCCCAGAATCAAGAGAAGAAGTTCAACGAGCTTTGGAGGAGGTTGGATGAGCTGACCTCTAAACAAACAGATGAGCAGTCCAAGAGGGCTACCATTGGAGGGGATGAGGCTCCACAAGCTCTTGAACCTCTATCAAGCGATGGACCTCGTATGAGAAGAAGGCATGCATCCTCAGTTAGAAAATTTTCAGAGTGGATTGAGAATGAGCCAAAGGAGAAATGGGCATTGTTGTATGACAAGGATGGTTCTCGATTTGGCATAATGACCACAAATTTGGCAGAGGTCTATAACTGGGTGATGCGTGGTGTTTCGAGGGCTCCCACTTGTTGGAATAGTTGAATTTATCTTGCATGGGTCATGCAAGTACTTTAGAGATCGGTTCAGAGCAGCTGGCCCTCAATGACGGATAATAATCTTTTCTTTGGAACGCTGCTCACTAAGTACCTGCAAGATAAAAGTAATAAGGCCCGAAGACATCGTGCTCTACCTCAAGGCACACAAGAACACAGATTTGAAATATTGTGTGTCGACAAGGGCATGCGTGGAATCTACCGCAAAAGAGTTGTGCAGGAGTGTGTGCTCAAAGAAGACGGGACCTGCAAGTGTTCGTGCCGAAAACCTACTCTGCTCCACAAGCCATGTTCCCATGTGATTGCCGCGAGCGGTGAGTGTGGAATCGAAGCACGTTATTTTGTCTCACCTTATTTTAGAAAAGAAGCAATCTATAATACCTGGAGTGGAGAGTTATACGGTTTCGGTATAGCGGGGACATTTACTACGGAGAATCCTCAAGCTATCTACATTCCTGACCCAACAAATTTGCACTTTGTCATTCCCTTTCTAGGTAGCCACGGTTCTAACACATAATCAAGTCACATTTGTAATAGGCCGACGCAGCGCGACAGATTCAGGGTGATGTCAACGCGGCGTTCGGACGGTTGGACACTGGGATCGTGCTGACTGCGGACGAGCAGAGGACGACCTTCGGGAGGATTCGTCAGGCGTTGCACACAGTGCTTCGTGCGCTCACTTGTCGCGCGGCTGACGCGGTACCTCCCGTCTATATACAGCAGCAGCAGCCACGGCCAATAGGAACAGGACGAGAAGCAGGAGTGCGCCCACAGGGTTCCAGTCAGCCATCTGGCCCCTCCAGAGGTAAATTCTACTAACCTTCCGTTCATAATATGTTTCCTTGTATGACATGCACCGTTGTACATCAATATGCTTTCCTGCAGCCTTCGCTACACCGTACCTACATCCCTCTAGAGCTAGCACGTCGACGCATGGAGTGTACCACACACGACCACACGCGCAGCTGGGCATGACAAGTGCCCCCGGTGCCACCACAGGAGGTCCTTCAGGTTATATCAAAGTTCACTTTTCTTTTGCAAAATTTCGATTTGCAATAATCAATATTTGGTGTACATTGTTCCACTCTACAGCGCCATCGATGTTTGCTGGCGCTGGCTCCTCCACGCAGGGCGCACGCGGCAGCGGTTGGGCACCGGGTCCTTTCGAGGGGGACGACTTGGAGGACGAGGACGAGGGCGAGGAGATCCACGAGATACTACCTGCCTCGCAGCTCGAAGGAGCTCCGCCACCACAGACACAGGACCCACCGGTTGCCACACCAGTGCAGACGACCCGCGCTGGCCGTGCTGTACCACCAGACCGGTTGACGTACTCCCAGGGACAGGTGCGAGCACCGGGTAGGAAGTCGAAGAGACCTAGAGGTTACGGTCCGGGCCCGTAGTACTTTGTGTCTGTAATAGTTTGTCTGTTGTATATAATGTTTTATTAATTCTACGTTTCCTGATGAAACCACTTTACTTCGTTTACGCTCATCGATCAAACGACGTATTCCTCACGATCTACGTTCTGACGAATCTGATCAAAAATATGAATTTTCGAGTGTCAACTTCACGACGAAAGTACATTCCGAGCGGTGACAACCAACACACATTAACTATCATACAAACCTATTGATATCCAACTAGCGATGCAATTACTGTGTGAGGACGGCACGGCCAGGGAGCGGCGACAGTATGCGCCTAGGAAATAGTGACGGCAGCCGGTAGTCACATAAAAATTGATTTCGAAAATTAATTTTTCTAAATCAATTTTTTCTTTTTTTTCGGCATATTGGTCCGGACTGTCCGGATAGGGTCCGGACGGTCCGGACTATATTAACGCTAAATACCGCCCTCTAGTTGGGCGGCAAGCCAAAAACCGCCCTCCCAGAGGGCGGCAAGGGGGCCGCCTGTAAAATGGCCGGCCCCCAGGCGCATTTTGCAGGCGGCCCCCTTGCCGCCCTCTGAGTGAACGGTTTTTGGGAGGCCGGGGGGCCGCCTGCAAAATGGTTGACGGCCGTTGGCGGGGGGGCCAACGGCCGTCAGCCACGTCATAAAATCGCCCTCTGGGAGGGCGATTTAAAAATCGCCCTCCCAGAGGGCGGCGGGAGTCTATTTTTGTAATTTTTTGAAACAAAAATCTATTTTTGCAAATCTTTTAATAAATAAATCTAAAAATCAAAAAAATTCGGAAATGTATCGCTACCATTGCCAGCGATCCTAGATCCGGCCCATCACGAAATAGAATGGCTGGGATCCGATCTAAATGGGCCGAGTCAAAGCGATCCTGGGTTAGGCCCATCAAGGAAAGAGGGTAGAATGATCGGTCCATTGAGCAATCTCCGTCGGCGAGTGTGAGGGGAAGAGCGGCGGGCGGCGGCGGCGCACGGCGTCGTCGTCGGAGAGTGGGAGGGCATGGAGTCCCACAGCAACGCGGGAATGCTAAGAGTACGAGGGGGAGCTCCATCTTCTGCGTTGTTCCTTCCTCCTCCGTCCGCCAGGCTCCTCGACGGTGCCCGCCGACGACGGCGACCTCGGGAACCCTCGTCTGCATCGCGCCGCCCTGATTCGGTGGAGACACACATACACGCGGTGAGTGCTCCACGCATAATCTGAATACTAATGCCTTAGCGGTGTTCTCCTATTGATTTAAACATGGACGTAGTACAACTTGGAGACTGTATTTTGACCGATGAAAACAGACTGATGCCATGCGTGTTCAAAGTTTACCTCAGCTACTTTTTGTTTGTTTCAGTTAAGAAAAGGAGAAATTTCATAGACCTATGTTTTGCACACGACACCCGGTTCATAGCTTGGGTATCCTGATATATACCAAGTCCATTTTACAAACAGGATACATTTAACTATGCAAGAGGTTAATTTTACACCTCAAATTACATTATTTATTGCAGTCTATCTGCTGAAGTTGTATAAATGTGTTGGAGATTTGCCATGGAAGGCTGCGATGGTGCTTCGGTGGCTGTTACCGCCACCGGATGCGAATGTCTGATCACCTGAAGCCTCGAAGAAGAAGAAGGCTCTGCAAGTCTCATCATCTTAACTCTAGAATCCGGTCCTTCTTCTGAACTTGCTTGGCCTACGGAAATTTTCCTCTTCTCCCTTATGGCACAAGGTCTTCCTGGTTCCTCGCTTTCTACCGGATCAACCTTTCCGAGCAACAAAACTCTAGGCCTGTTTGGGTGGTTCTTTGCAGCCTGTTCCCAATCTTGCCTTGTTTGTGCAGTCACTCCAGAGTCAATCGTGACTTCCTTGAGATGTTTCAGGTGTCTGATCTCGATGCCGGAAAGGCCAACTAGTCCTCGACAGAGTAGCTGAAGTGAGACGAGGATTGGCAGAGCTCCTTGCTCGATTTTTGGCAGAGTTGAAGTCACACTTTTCACCACAAAGCACAGGCGCCGCAGGCTCAGGAATGCCCCATGTTTTATCTCGAAATTCTCGAGCTTGTCTGCGATCAGTTTGAGATAGAGCAGTCTGTTCAGATTGGCCAGTGCTGATAGATGATCTTGTGTCAGCGTAGCTGATGAAATGCACAGCTCAATGAGACCTGACAAAGAGGTAACAAATGGAGGAAACCGGGGTAACTTGCCATATAGCTTTAATGACCTTAGATGGTATTTGAAACCTTCAGAGCATGGTTCCAAATCAAGTGAACTCAGGAAATTTTCCGAGCATTCTTCCGAATCAAGTGAGAGAGAATGGTTCCTGTCCCTGTCAATGGGGATCTTGGTAAATTCCTGAATGGCCTGTGAAAGATCAGTGATGTGATTACTGCTACCTGCAACATGCTTGCACCATATCTTAACCTTCCTCAGTTTTTTCATATGACCAATAAGTTGCAGAAATCCTTTCCTCTCGTCAGTGATAAATCCTGCTAAAGTTTGCAGGTTGCTCTTATTTGATGAGAAGAATTTTGGTAGTTGACCTCTCTTGTTCGCATTCTTCAGGTCATCTTTATGAAGCATAAACTTTCCAAACAGGTGAGCTAAGTGGGGCAGCATGATAGCTTCAATGGGCAAAACCTGTATCTTGGTTCTCCTTAAATCCAGTGTCTCTAAGCAATGCAGTCCTTCAATACTCCTTGGAAGCTCACTGATATTGCCCCCAAGGCTCAGGTATTTCAGATGCCACAGTTTGCATATGTGTTTCAGATGATCGTCATCCAAATCATTGCATTCTTGTAGATCCAAGACTCGTATCAGCTTGCACTTGCGAAAATAAGAAATTGCATCACCTGCATCCCCGAAGATTGTCAGAGATCGGACTCGAGATAATTCTTCATCAGATGCCACGCATTCTGTCAGTTCACCAGCATGGACAGAAAGGTGGCGTGCATTAGTATTAACACTGATTCTTGGATGATCATGAGATGATGTTGCTATGAATTTCTGCGATAAGGACTTGGTGAGCAAAAACTCATGCATTATTCCATGAGTTTTGCACATCTTCACTTCAGAATTGTTCCTTGTGTCAACAGGCTGAATGATATTCCGGTCAATAAGGTTACTGAAATTCTTATCTGCAGTGTACTCTTCGCTGTGACGAGGGTCGTCACATCTTGCATATCCTTCAGCTAACCAACGCCTGATTATAACTTTCTTCTTGAGAGGACGATTGTTTGGGAATATACCAAGATACAGCAAGCAGCTCAGAGCAGAGCCAGATAAACTGTCATAGTTGTCAAGAAGCACCTTCCTGAGTTCAGAAAAGTTTTCATGGCCATCCTTCTCTTTCAGATGAGAACCCAGATTACAGCATAACTTTGCACACAGCTCTCCTGTGGGTTCACGTGAGCTCTTTAGATAATCAGAGACACTGACCAGAGCAAGAGGAAGACCATCACATTTTCCTAATAATGATGCCGAACCCTGCTCCAATTCAGGTGATCTAAACCCTGGAAAAGCAAGTTTCTTGGAGTCCTCTTCCCCAAGGGTGTTCATTTGGTACACATAACCATTGCCATCGCTGCCCCTATTAGCTACTTGCTGATTATCTGTGGTCAGTATTATCCTGCTGCCTGTACCATTGTATTCAAAGGTCGACCTTATGATTTGACATTGATGCACACCAACAATGTCATCGATGACAATCAAATACCTAACAACCAAAAATCGAGAAATGAGAAGCAAAAGTAAAACACAAATTCTGCTGATGCAATAATCATTAGTTAACAGTGTACATGCTGCATGACAGTCAAATTGAGGAACGAGGAGCAAAAGTTGAGTAAAAATTTAGGGTAGGTTTGGATCTCTACCGTACCAATTCTTTGGTAGCGTAGAATTGTAATATCTCCTGGTAAAATCACTTGTGAAAAAAATGGGCACTTACTTCTTGTCCTTGAGGTACTCTTTGAGCAAGGCTTCAAAATGCTGGCCGTCGACATCCATGGCGTCGCCGGGACGCACTGGCTGGAGTACATCAAGCAGGATCCTCCTCATCCAATCGCTCGTCTCCGGCGAGCCACCGGCGGAGACCCACGCACGGAGGCAGAATTTCTCCTTTGCGCGAGGGCTATCGTAGACCGCTTTGGCGAGGGTGGTCTTCCCCAAGCCACCGAACCCCACAATGGAGATCACCCTCATCTGCTCCGGCTCGCCCTCCACCTCGTCCAGCAGAGAGAGGAGCTCCTCCACGGGCTCCTCGATGCCCACCGGGCTGCGCGCGGCGCGACACGGTGTCGACGACGACGACCCGGCTGGTTGACCGCCAATAGGCGGATTGATGTTGATGACCCGCTGCTGCGCTTCACTGAGGCGCCTCCTGAGCTTCTGGATCTCGTCACCGAAGCTCGAGCGGCTCTGAACCTTCCTGACCTCGTGTTTGACTCGGCGCACCAGGGATGATTCGCTGCGATTGTGCTTGCAGGTGAGGAGGTGCATGAAACGGTCGATGCAGTCCTCAATGTCATGCTCAAGATCGAGCATCTCCTCGGCGTGCAGCCGCGCGACGGCTGTGCGGGCGTCGCTCCTCCCCATGGAAAGGAGCTGGTCGTCCATGGCGGCGGCAATCATGCGGAACTCCTGCTGGAGGGACCAGATTTCTTGATCAAGGGCCTTGTGCTTGTTGTACTCCTTGTCCAGAACCATGAACAGCTTCCCCATGACCGCCTCCAAGAAAGCGCTCGCCGCCGTGGACGCCATGGACGTGCGCGTTCCTCTCGATACTTTGGTGGATCAGCCAGACTGCCAGAGGGAGGAGCAGCTGCAAACATGCAGCCTCCAAGTCTTCAAGTCAACTCACAAATCTCATATGTATTTGCGCGGATACCCCCAATTGAGTGCAAAATCTGTTTACAATATCTTCGGTGACAGCAGTACGTGGTTTTTTTTGCACAAACTTCTGAACGTTAATATTGTTTTAAATATTCAGATAGTCAGATCAGTAGCTTTATATCGGAAAATACTTAAAGAATCTTGTTTGCAATACAGGGTATATATTTTTGAAAAGGTTTTTGTTCATAACTTCATGACGTATTTCACATTTGAGTACAAAATAAGTGTGCCCCCATTCTTTTCCTGTTGTAGATTATGGATTATCGCTGTCGGCGAAACGGGACTGGGGGTCCCATATACCCCAGGGACGCGTGGGTCTTCGGCCACGTCAGCTCCTCTGGGGCCACATTCTGCACCGGCGACGGCCGGCTACAGCCTTCTTCCGATCAAGTACCGGGAGCCCGAGGACATCCCCGGTCCCGGGTCTCGTCCCCATGCCCGGGGCCTCGGCTTCGGTTCTGGGGCACGCCCCCGGGACACATATCTGGGACTTCCCGGGCCCAGGTCTCGCTCCCGGGTCCGGGGCCCATAGCTCCCTTCCCAGGGCACGCCCCCGGAACATATCACTAGATTTCCCGGGCCTGGGTCTCGCCCCCCGGTCCTGGGACGCTCCATGGTCAAGCCCTGGGTCTCATTGCCCGGTCTCGGGGCCCACAGGCTCCATGCCCGGTCCCCGGGTCTCGTCCCTGGTCCCGGGAAGCTCTGTGCCCGGGCCTGAGGCTCATAGGCTCGGCCTCGGGGCGCACCGGGACATCCCTGGTCTCGAGCGCTGCTCCCCGGGCCCGGGACTCATATTTTCCGTCCCCGAGGAGCTCGGCGCCTTGTGTGCGCGGAGGGCTCGATGAGCTCTTTGCCCCGGGCACAAGGTTGACTCGAGCGGACCAACTCTCCAACTACCTGCATTAATGACGAGGTGACGGGGCGTGTCGCCCCTATCGCCTGCTCTGCCACACGTGGACATCTCATGATGGCCCCCCGTGGACACACGACCGTGCAATCAGAGACTTTTGACTTCGGCGGCGAGGGCGTGCGCCATCACATCCTCACGACTTAGCCGCCTGCAGCAGACCAACTCTAGCGTGGGCGTAGCAGGAGGACGTGTGCAACAGGAGAAGTCTCCAGAAAAGCTCTCTCATGTATACTTGGCACTGTGGACTCCCCTTGACCTATAAAAGGAGGATCCATGTCAGCCTCTAGAAAAAGGAAAAAAAAGCTTCAAAGATAGCGAGATAGGCTTCGGCTTCTAGTTCCGAAGAGGTCTTCTTCTTCTTCGGGTCCGGCTGTTGTTAGAGCGGGCTGAGCTGCTCCGATTCCTTCCCGAGCTCGCGCTAGCTCCTGCGCCCCTTAGGAACTCCTTGTAACAGCATACCACATTCATCTCCCACATAGAAACACACACAGGAGTAGGGTATTACGACTCCGCGCGGCCCGAACCTGTCTACTCCTCCTGTCTCCCTTGCGTGCCATCTCTCAGCCCGGGCCCCCGGTGCTCGAGCATCGTTCATCTCCCAGACGCCGCTGTCGTCTTGTGAACAACTCCCCTGGCCGAACCTCAAAGGGGGGTTCCCAGACTCCCCGCAGTTGGAGTTCCATCCTCCGACAATCGCGGACATATTTCTTAAGCTCATAAACAATACGATTTTTGTAAAAATTTTATATACATAAGTTATTATAATATCTTTTTGAAGCAACTTTTAACTTTATTAACTTTATAATAGTTAATTAATTCGTTTGTACCCTTAAATATTATCATAAAATCAAATAATCCATCATCCATTAGTCCATTCAGTTGAAAAGAATTGGGCTGAGAAAGGATTTAGATTATTTTGGTGTGTGCAAAAGCCTATTAACTAATTCCTTTATGCATAATGTAAAAAGCCTAAAAGATGATATATTGCTCTCTTAGCCATTATGTTTGTAGTTAAGATGGTCCAACGTGTCATGATTTTATAAAACATAAAATGTACAAAACATAATATGGGGCATAGTGTAATTGGTGAAACTTTGGCAGATAACTCTGCATTTTGAGATTGATGTAAATCATGTGAAGCTTGAGCGTTGTTATATAAATTCTCAATTTCAGGGATTGTTGAGGGTCGGTGTGTAAAGCATATCGAAGGTGCGTTAGTGCTTTGATCGGTGTGCAAAGCATTGCTGAAAGCTGCTTTAGTGCTTTTCTAACATATTACTATTCCTGTCTTAAAATATATTTACATTTAATATTTTATCTTAAAATAGCTATTATTTATATTAACTAATCGTAACATCTCTTATTTATTTATTTACCTAATTACTTGTATTAATCAATCATAATCATTTACTATTTAATTTTATTATATTTTTTAATCTCTCTAAAAAAATGTTATAGCTGTATTTTAGGACTAGTATCCAACAGCTACACAAATGGCCTATCGTTTATTCCAATCCAAAGAGAACCGGCTGAATGGCATAGAGACAACGAATCTGACCAAACCGCCACTGTCATACGGCCAATTGTCAGAGGGGAAAGTGTATAGTGTCGGATCTGGAAGTTTGGTAATGAAACAAAATGGAAGAGCTCTCTCCCAAGTCCGACCTTTCAGGGAGCTCGCTCATGCTACACCGATCATCTGATGCCTTCAACTTCTAGGTTCAGTAGTGCAGATGTCATGCTCAAGATCGAGCATTTCCTCGGCTTGCAGCCGCGCGACGGCTGTGCGGCGTCGCTCCTCCCCATGGAAAGGAGCTGGTCGTCCATGGCGGCTGCAATCATGCGGAACTCCTGCTGGAGGGACCAGATTTTCTTGCTCAAGGGCCTTGTGCTTGTTGTCCTCCTTGTCCAGCACTATGAACAGTTTCCCCATGACCGCCTCCAAGAAAGCGCTCGTCGCCGTGGACGCCATGGACGTGCGCGTGTTTCTCGACCGATCCACCTGAGATAATTTCGTGGATCAGCCACAGGGAGGGGCAGCAGCTGCAGCAATCATGCAACCTCCAAGTCTCCCAACAAGTCAACAGCTCGCCAGTCTTATGTGTATATGCCCGGATACCCCCAATTGAGTGCAAAATCAGATGTAAATATCTTCGGTCACAACTCACAAGTACATGTTTCTTTCTTTACATAAACTTCTGAACATTAATATCCTTTTAAATATTCAGATAATCACACCAATAGTTTTATTTGAATGGTTTTTATTCATAACTTCACAACATATTTCACATTCCAGTACAAAATAAGTGTGCTCTTAGTGAGAAAGGATTCTGTTTATTTTGGTGTGTGGAAAACCTTTTTTTACTGTTTTTTATGTACATATATGTATAATGTAAAAGATGATATATTACTCTCTTTGCCATTCAAGTTTGTAGTTAAATAAGATGGATTTTTTCTGTCGATGGTCCAGCGTGTCATGCATTTGTAAATCATAAAATATGAAAAACAATAATATGGGGCAGAGTGTAATTTGTGAAACTTTGGCAAATAATTCTGCATTTTGACAGAAATGTAGATAATGTGAAGTTTGAGCGTTGATATGTAATTCTTAATTTCAGGGATACTTCAGGGCTGGTGCGTAAAGCATATCTTTAAAGATGCTTTCGTGCTTTGTGAAGTGCTCCATCCGTCCAAAAAAAGTCACTTTTAACATTTAAATTTTTCTTAAAATATAGCTACTTATGTATTAGCCTCTTATCTTAATCAATCATAACTATTTTTTATTTAATTTTTTCAACCAATCACAATAATTCTATTTAAATGTCGGACTTAGGAAGCAAGGAAACGAAGCAAAATGGAGAGTTAGCTCAAGCTGCTCTCATCATTTGATGCCTTCAACTTCTAGGTTCAGTAATCCCCCTCCCTCTCTCGTCTTTGTTTCAGTGATTTCAATTTGTATCAGTCTTTATTAGCACTTTAGCAGTAGGCCTTGCAAATCTGTAACATGCACTTGATTGTTCTTCAGATCTAGAAAATAAATAGCTATGGAGGACGCCATGTTGAACCTCCCTGGGAGGCTGGAGGAGCTACTGCATCGCCACGGCAGCATGCTGCCCAAGGGAGCAGACGACGAGATACCGCTTATCAAGCGAGATCTCGAGGAAATAATCTCCATCTTCCATGGATACAGCAAGCCAAAACTGGAGGACCATGCCATGGTGGTGAGGTGCTGGATGAAGGAGGTGCGCGAGCTGTCCTACGACGTCGAGGACTGCATCGACCACTACGAGCACGCCTCAGCTGGGTCCAGTATTCATCGTAGTAAGATCACTCGGCGGCGATGGAGTTGGACGAGGAGGACAAGGACCCCTCGGCTCCCTGAGAGGCTGAAGCAGCGGCTATGGATGGCCAACAAGATCAGCGAATTCAGCGCACGTGCGCAGGAGGCGCTTCAACGCCACGCCATGTACAACAACATCGGTGGCATCACCAGTACTGCTACTACTAGATATGATGCATCTTCTAGCTCATCTTGGCATCCTGAACCGGATGGGAAGAAGAGTGGTAACGTCGGTATCGATTCCTCTATGAACAAGCTCAAAGATTGGCTGACTGATGGAGAGGAGAAGCTCAAGGTGGTGTCCATTGTGGGAGTCGGAGGAGTCGGCAAGACCACGCTTGCCAACGAGCTGTACCGCAAGCTTCAATGGCAGTTCGAGTGCCGGGCATTTGTGCGCACATCGCAGAAGCCTGATATGAGGAGGATTCTCATCAGCATGCTTTCACAGGTTCGCCCGCACCAGCCACCTGGTAATTGGAAGATAAATAGCCTAATTTCCAGTATCAGGACACATCTGCAAGATAAGAGGTGCGTACAATGTAAGGGTCTGACGTAGAGTAACAGAACTATTCCATGTTTTTATTGTTGGCTGCTACCATTGCCATTTGCCCCCTACTAAGCATAGCTAATGATATTTTTATTTTCTCTAATCAAGCCAAATCATCTAAATTATTTCTGTTCTTTGGATGATTAATTAATCTATGGACAAGTTGAATAATAGTCTTCTCTTTGGATCAAGCCATATCTTTTAGTAATTTTTTAGCCTTACGATGGCTGCTCTAAGTTATAGATTGCACAAAAGCCAGAGAATCCATCTTACACCTAGTGTTTAGCAAATTTCATCATGCAAATTTCCCACAACAAGTGGAGCTTCCATTTAGTTAAGTTAATAACTCTCCCCTTAATCGAAAAGGCAACGTTAGTAGATGTTCAGAATAAACACCATTAAAGAAAGAAAAAAACGTATGGTCCACATAGAGCAATGAACTCATATCAGCAAAGTTGTTTAGGTTAATATTAGCAGTATATTTATTGTAATTTTTTTGAGGAAATTGTTTTGCAGGTACTTGATCATAATTGAGGATTTATGGGCTACATCCACATGGGATATTATTAAGTGCGCTTTACCAGACGGTAATAGTTGCAGCAGAATACTTACCACGACAGAAATTGAGGATCTAGCTCTGCAATCTTGTAGTTATGACTCTAAGTATATTTTCAAGATGAAACCTCTTGGTGAGGATGACTCAAGAAATTTATTTTTCAGTACAGTTTTTGGCTCTCATTCTAACTGCCCTGAAGAACTTAGTGAGGTTTCACATGACATTGTAAGAAAGTGTGGTGGTTTGCCCCTAGCTATTGTCACTATTGCAAGTCTTTTATCAAGTCAGCTTGAGAAACAAGAGCAATGGGATTATATAAGCACGACCTTATGTTACAGTTTGATGGCAAACCCTGATTTGGAAAGGATGAAACAACTACTGAACCTTTGTTACAACAATCTTCCTCAGCATTTGAAGGCATGCATGTTGTATCTTAGCATGTATCAAGAGGATTACATAATTTGGAAGGATGATTTGGTGAATCAATGGATAGCTGAAGGTTTTGTCTGTGCAATTGAAGGGAATGACAAGGAAGAAATTTCAAAGGCCTATTTTGATGAGCTTGTTGGTAGAAAAATTATCCAGCCTGTACGTATCAATGACAATGGCGAGGTTTTGTCTTGTGTAGTTCACCATATGGTACTCAATTTTATTACATACAAGTCAATACAAGAAAATTTTATTATTGCCATTGACCATTCACAGGCAACTACAAGATTTGCTGACAAGGTTCGACGATTGTCTATTCACTTTGGTAACGTAGAAGATGCAACTCCACCTACTAATATGAGATTGTCCCAAGTTCGGACAGTTGCCCTTTTTGGGGTCTTTAAGTGTATGCCGTTTATCATGGAGTTTCAACTTCTTAAAGTTTTAATTTTACATTTTTGGGGTGATGAGGATAGCATCATCAGTTTTGATCTCACTAAAATTTCCGAACTTGTACGACTGAGATATTTGAAGATCACCTCTAATGTCACCTTAAAACTGCCAACCCATATGCAAGGTCTACAATATTTGGAAACGCTGAAAATAGATGGAAAAATAGGTGGAGTTCCATCAGACATCATTCATTTGCCAAGGTTGCTCCATCTTAGCCTTCCTGCTAAGACAGTCCTGCCCAAAGGAATTGTCTACATGACATCGCTCCATACACTTGGATATTTTGATCTCAGCTGTAACTCATCAGAGAATCTGCAGAGCCTTAGTCAGATGACCAATCTCCGGGATCTTCAATTCGCTTATTCTGGTGCCATACATTCTGACATTCTAAATGAATATATGCAATGCCTTGGATCCATTTTGGGGAAACTCAGCAACCTCAAGTCTATAACTCTGTCATGTCCAGGCTCCTCTTATGCAAATACTCTGCACGTTAAGAGTGCTACAAGCATGAGGATCTCTGCTAATGGCTTGAGTAGTGTGTCTTCTCCATCTCTTCAGAGGTTTGAACTACTAACAACTTTTTGCATCTTTTCTAGCCTCCCGAAGTGGATTGGGCAACTTGGTAATCTGTGCATTTTGAAGATTGGAGTTAAGGAAGTAACAAGTAATGATGTTGATGCTCTCCGAGAATTACTAACACTCACTGTTTTGTCACTGTATGTCCACACAAAGCCTGCAGAAAGGATTTTCTTTGACAAGGCAGGATTCTCAGTCCTTAGGTACTTCAAGTTTAGATGCAGTGTACCATGGCTGAAATTTGAGGAAGGTGCAATGCCTAATCTCCGGAAGCTGAAACTAGGTTTTGACGTCCATAGAGCAGATCAGCATGATACTATTCCTATTGGAATCGAACATTTGTCAGGACTTGAAGAGGTCTCTGCAAAAATTAGGGTCACCTGTACTGCTGATGATCTTTGTAGAAGATTTGCAGAGTCAGCATTGACTAACGCCATTAGGATGCATCCAGGATGTCCTAGTGTCAACATACGATGTGTAAATTGGACCTTTGATGGTAAGTATGATGACAATGTCGCAACACAAGAGGAAGAATGTAGGACTCTGCAAAAACAACGCCATATCGTGAAAGATGGCTCAAATGATACATCTATAGTTCTACAAAAGGACCCTGGGGAAGGATCACATAAATCTGTTGACAGAAGGTATGGAGTAATTTGTCACACTAAGAATACTCTAGGCCTTAATACATCATTGCTATTTTATTATGAGCCATGCTAGATTATCACTCTTGTTGACTCAAACATAACATTTCTTGCCTCACAAGAAAAAAAAGCATAACATTTGTTGATTAACTAGTGGCAGACCCAAAAAATTTCACTAGGTGTGCTTATACACATCTCAAGAGCAAAGTCCAAAGTCTTCATGCACACAAATACAAATGCATGTATAGTTCAAATCTTGATCTTTTCTCCTAGAATATATCCTGATGTAGTATCAGAACAAGAGAAGGGGTAAAACCTCATGAGTTGCAGAAAGAAATCCATCTTTGACTGCGTTCTATTTCTTAATCCTCATTTTATGAAGCTATTGAATATTTAGTTGAGATATATCTTCCATTTTGTGCTTCTCTAATTGAATCAACATTTTAACATTATTCTGACATAATATTTCTTCATTTTTCTTTACTTCAGTACACAGGAAACAATTGAACGTTATAAGACATATACAAAGGACAATATCAGCATTAAGACAGTACAGCAAGATGTAGAGGTATATAATTCTTCTTGACGGACTTGATTATCCTTGTACCGTAGTTAAGGTTGATAAATCGATCTGAGCATCCTTTATATCATACATGTGGGTATAATTTCCATTGCCGATGTCAATGCTGCTCCATCAATAGATTTTGTGCATACTAATGTAGTTATTGTTGGGAACTCTGTTTCCGATTTTTCTTTGGTTGCACATATCTGACAGATTGCTCTCTTTTTTTTTTGACAAAATCTCCCAGCAGATTGTTGTTCTGCATCAAGCATAAGATCATACTGCACTGAAGCAGGGCTTCGTTTTGCTATAGCTGAAATTAAAAAAGGGATTCTGAAATGATAAAATATATGAAAACAATGTAGTAGCAGTATTATTTTAAAGACAATAATAATAATAAATGTACTCTATATACAATTTTCAATTCAACTTTCAAAAAGAAGGATGTGCAGAGTCTTGGAGATTATGTAGGGATGTTTGGGCCGCTGAGCAATACATAAAATGCTATTTTACGGTGGTCTCTACTGGTGATAGAAATGGTCTCAACATTTTTTTTTTCTTATCTAATGGACCATATCTATTTATAGTACCACGTCAAATATTGGTTGTAGAATTAAGTGGGTACAATTATTTCTACTGTCAGTATAATACATAAATCATTGGTTAAGATTGTTTCTAATGGTGATATTGCTGGTAGTACAATACTATTAAACAACCAATTAACTTGATGCTATAGCTTGCGCTTGTTTTGAATGGATAATTTCAAAAAGTTGCTTAGTTATCTGAATTGCAGCAATTAGAAGCTGACGCTGAAGGTTTGTCAAAGAAACTTGAAGCTTTTGAAGCTTACAAAAGGTACTTTTTTCAGCTTACAGAACTGTTGTCCTTGTAGCTGTAAAAAACTAAGCTATACCATCGAGTTTAATTTGTTGATATGCAGAAAACTTTTGGGTGAAAAGTTGGGAGAATGTTCTACTGAAGAACTGTATAGCCTGCAGGCCAAACTGGAGAAAAGCCTCACTAACATCAGGGAAAGGAAGGTAACCTAATCCATTTTCCAATTCAGTATACAGTCTACGTTCACAGCAATGAATCTATGTGCACAAACTTACAACCTTCTCTGCGTGCTAGACAAAGCTGCTGGAGGAGCAGGTTGCCAATCTGAGAGAGAAGGTGCCTCGCCAATTCATCATTCACCATAACCTGAAACGCTGGAGCAATAAGTTCCTAACGTCTTGTTTGTTTCTTTTCTGCATTAACATCAATCAGGCGATGAAGTTGCTCAAGGAAAATAAAGATTTACGTGAAAAGGTAAATAATATCTTTTTTTCAGTGGGCCAGCGAAACATAGCCGGCCAACTTTATTAAAGATTAGAGTAGAAAAACGAAGGTTACAAAGATTACAAAACAACAGTCAAGGCTGTTGAGGAAAGAACCACTCCCTCGCAGGGGAGCGAATGACCGCGGCACCCTCTACCGGTCCTACCTCTGCTGCCCAGCACGGCGCACTACTAGCTCACGGTAAAGCAGCCATTCTCTATGAGCACCGTTTACTCTAAACCCTAAACCGCGATAGCATCCTGGTCGAGAAGCGGCATGAGCTGAAGAGATGCTCGCACGTCTCTGGCAAAGGGGGGCAGAGCAAGCAAGTTGGCTTGTGCGTCCAGCCTCTTTGTTGCAGGTTGTCAGCCACCACCATCAGACAGGAGCCGCGCGTGGCAAGATACTTGAAAACAAATTTGTATTTCGCCGATGCTCTCACCTTCCAAATTGCCTTGCCGAGTGTAGCTGAGATTTTCCCCATGAAGAGCATAAGGTAAGTAGAGGAGGTCGAGTACTTGCCATCCCCGCTAATCTTCCAATTTATTGGCGTCTGCTTACCCTGCCTTCAAGGTTACTCCACTCAGCTCGTCCCACAGGCGAAAAAATTTCAGCAGCGCTGCTACAGATAGGTTGCCCTTCAGATCTTTCAACCACTTGTTGTTGTGAAGGGCTTGTGCAACCTTGCGGTGTTTGGGGGAGACAAAGGTGGCTAGGATTGGCATTTTGTGTATGATGGCACCACCTGAGGGCAACCAATTGTTCGTCCAAAAGGCCACTGTTTCACTATTGCTGATTGCAATCCTGGTGGCCGCCAGGAACCCTTGCTTGAAGACGGTCCATGGCCATTTTCAGCCTATGTCTAATGGAACCATGGCCATCTCAGACGAAGAGCGGTCCCAAGGAGCTTAAAGTTCTTGATGCCAAGCCCCTCGAGTTCGATTAACTGGCATGCACGTGTTACGGCCGGTAACAATTTCCTCGGCGTCACACCAAGTTGGTTGATCAGTGGCTCGGCATCGAGAGTTTGAGTCGAGATTGAGAGGGAGAGACAGAAGATACAAACAAGTGGATAGTTGGGCGGGATTAGTTTCTTTCTTCTTTCTTTCTCAATACCGCGACATCCTGAGCTTATATACTGCTCGTACAATGCAACGGGCTGGATGCAACATGCCACAAGCCCAACACTCAATGCATATTTACATTCAAAACGATTAGGCCCCGTAACTCTTCGTCAGCAGTGGTGGCTACTGCGTGACAGCACGGCTTTTCCAATGAGACCAAGCAATGCCCACCCGAAATCTCTTCTTCTTCACCTTTCCACAAGATTCCCCTACACTATACTTCCTCTCAATTATCTTGATCGCCCACGTTGGCAAGTCAAAAACCACCATGTAATAGACCGATAAAGCCAAGAGGATAGAGTTGGTTAAGACCAGGCGCCCTACGAGGGGATAACATTTCGGGCTTCCAACCTGCCACTTGCAGTATTTGTCAATCAACGGTTGGAGTTGCGACCTTGTTGGCTTGTGCACCGAAAGCGGGAGGCCTAAATACAAGATTGGTAGGTTGTTCACCGGGCAGTTTAGTATGAGCACTACCTGCTCTTTAGAGCATTGTACTAGGAGAGAGCACTCTTCTGGGGAATAGCTATACAACTTTCGATAGAAAATCCCTCTACAAACTTTTAAAATATAACTATAGTATAATTGTAACTATACTGTAGTTACAATGTAATTTCTATATAACTTGTATGTATAATGCTATGGTCTTCCTGGCGTGAAAATTTTTCTCCCCCACCAGCAAAACCGCTCTTCTGAGGGTTGTCCTTGAGCCTTGAAGCTGGCCTGAAACTCTTAACAAGAATTGTATTGTTGCTGCATCACTAGCTGACGGTGATAAGAAGACCATGGCATTGTCCGTATAAAGAAAAACTCTTAGCGGCAAGCGCAACCTAGGGAGCGTATAGATAGGCCGGCGCCACGGGAGATCGCCAATGTGGATGCGAAAAATATTCTGTAACCTTAAGGATTCACCTGATTTGCTTCCGTTGACCACGAACTTACGCAGTGCAAGAATCATCCTGCCTTGGTGGCTTCTGCTCCTTTGACTGTCATTGCTGAAGATGAGAACCGGGAGCATAACAACGACGATATGGATGTGGAAACTGAGCTAGGGCTGTCTAGCAAAAGTCACTCCAACGTTGCCACAGCAGATAGTCAGGGCCTGCGTTGGTTAGCGGTTTGTACGTATTATGGTTTTCAGATACATATGGTTATTAGTCTGCATGTTTCTTTCTATGATTTAGGGAATCTGGCAAGTAAATTAAGAACAATTGGTGCCTACAAATGCTTTGGGTTTTATTTTGGGTTTACGAGATACCACAGATTATTCTTCGTTTGGTGCTACCGAAACCTGCTTAGGAACTGTGACACCAAATGGTAACATGTTTGTTCCTAAATGAATTTGGATATATATATATATATATATACACATACATACATACATACATGTTTGTTTAGAGTCATCATCACATGGAAATCATGTTTGCTCAGGTTCATAATTTTCTGGAATCATGTTTGGGGAGGTTCATAAATTTCTAGATCATGTTTTAGTTTAATCTATGCTGATGCACTTTTGAGGTCGATCTATTGAATTGTTTATGTGGTACTTTTCTTTGAGTTTTTAAGTTGCATGTTTCAATGCTTCAAATGATGCTATTCTATAGTTCAGTTCACTTTATTACCTTTTGCGATCCCGATGGGTTTAATTGTTGACACAGGTGCGTAGCCATGTCTGACTGTTTGTTTTTCTTGTCATTGTCCCCTCATTGCAATTTCATTGATAGTTAAAACACAATATGTTTTTCCATATATTTTTGGATCATATAGGCATCAATTATTAGGCAACTATTAGATGATACAAGTGTGCAGATTTGCATTTCAATATTTCATTCTGTATTTCCAGAGTAAAGCTAAAATCCTACTATCTTTTCTTTCATGTCTGCAGTCAATTAAATATTTATTCTCGTGCTTTGGAACTTTGCAGGTGAAGTTTAGCACATTTTATACTTGACAGTGATGCACAAACAGGCAAAAGGAATGCTGCACAGGAGTTATTTTCTCCTGTGTTTTCCTCACTGCTTGATGCACTTTTTCGTGCTCAGGTTTTGTTTCTTTTTTTATTTTTCTGACGATCAACTGAAAATACTATCTTACAAAATTGTGCATTTGGTCACAATCTGCTCAGCGCTTTTGGTTTGAAATTTAGAACTGCTATTCACGTTCCTGTGTTTGGGTGCTTGGATTGGATGAAATTCTGTAGAATTCGTTGTTCTTCTGGTACTTGTGTGCTTTCCAATTTGTGAATTCGTAATTACCCTTTTCTGGGACTTGCATTGCCGTATTTTGAATTCATCCACTGAAGTTTTAGTTTTTTGTATATCCTGCTGGAATGCCTATAAATTTCTTGGGTCGCCTAAACAATTATCAGATATTATCAATCCAGCAGCTTCTGTGTACTGCTACACGCGAACTTCTCATTACACTACATGTGTGATGCACTAAGATGTTTGGTCTAATTTTGTCCTAACAAATCTCTGCAGGTAGACGGGCAAAGTGGAGGTATTATGCCTTCTAATTCATCTGATCAGTCTGATAGGTCTGACAAGCCCATGGACCACAAGGTGTTAATTCATCTCCTATTTCTTGTACAATGTCACTTACACTTTCTTAATGAGGTATTTAGAAAAATGTATGATTTCGGCCCATACAGGCTCTCCTTCTTTATAAAATACCGGTCCACTCCACTCCACAAATATAACTCACTAGCTATAGTGTTGACTTTAGTTGATTGATATTATGAGATATTATTATTATATTTGTGTCATATTTTGAGCAAATTTTACAGATGTGGAATTACATACTTGCACGGAGTCAGGCAAAGCCCCATTCTGAAGTTAAAGGCTCGGAAATCCAGAATAAGCTGGATCTCTCCGTTGAGAAGATGATGAAAGGTATGCCATAATTAAAACAATGTGTGAGATCTTTATTTCTCTCTCTCTCTCATCCTGCCTTGGTGGCTTCTGCTCCTTTGACTGTCATTGCTGAAGATGAGAACCGGGAGCATAACAACGACGATATGGATGTGGAAACTGAGCTAGGGCTGTCTAGCAAAAGTCACTCCAACGTTGCCACAGCAGATAGTCAGGCAAAGCCCCATTCTGAAGTTAAAGGCTCAGAAATCCAGAATAAGCTGGATCTCTCCGTTGAGAAGATGATGAAATGTATGCCATAATTAAAACAATGTGTGAGATCTCTCTCTCTCTCTCTCTCTCTCATCAAATGGTGCAAGAACTTGTATGCTCTTTCTAACTTCTTTATTTGTATGATTACAGTGTCGGGACACTAGATAATTTCTCTATTTCTTTTAGATAGATTACATGTAAATGTCAAGAATATGGGTGCCTAAAAAGGGGCAGCTCTGTCTGTCCGCAATGGTCTCCTGATGAACATATAACCATATAACAAATGTATATATAGCAGTGAAACGACGCCGAAGGAAAGGATCCAGTTTTGGGGAATGATCTTGAGGTGCTTGTAGGATGGTGTTTTTGGCATGAACCCTTTCTTAGGTCGATGTGTATCACTTATTTATCAATGAAATGAGGCAGAGCTTCTTCCTTTGTTTAAAAAAAATACCAGAAACTCGTACATAAATCTTAGGTTCCGAACTCCCAAAGGCATGCATGATGACTGGTGGTTTTTTACAAGCACAACACGTCAACACCTGTTTGCCGCCTTCTCACCTCTGCTACTTTCGAGTTCAAATTAAGGAGAGATACCATGGATCCATGGCTAAGTGCTGGGCGTTCAGGCCCTCTTTTTGACGAACGATTCCAGGCCATTTTCATGCTGGTTCGGCCCATTTTCGTGCTAGATCGGCCCTTCGTCGTAACTACGCCCCAAATCCCAGCTTTACTCGTCGAATTTTCACTGTTACTAATTTAATTTTTTTTTAAATTTACAAAACTAATTTTCGATTTGGATCAATTGCAAAACTAACCTCTTGCCACCCTGGGCCACGGCGGTATTTAAAAACCGTCGTGGCCCAGGGCGGCGAATGGCATCCCCGTCATCCGGGGCTAACGGCGCGGCCGCCGTTAGCCTCGGGGAGGCCACGTGGATTCGCCGCCGTAGGGGACGGCGGCGAATGCCCATTCGCCGCCGTCCCCCAGGGCGGCGAATGTAATTTTGCATTCGGCCCCCTGGGGGCATTCGCCGCCGTCTCCCAGGGCGGCGAATGCATAGGACCGTCCGCACAGCGATCGGACGGTCCGAATCCACGGCAAATTGTTGTAACACGTGCTACCTACCTTAAAACAGTCATAACTTTCGCATACGGTCTCGGAATCGGGCAAATAAGTACTCTACGGACATCTACAGAAAATTTTACATCCGCTTCCCCCCCCCCCCACTTCGTCGGGTTTGTCCAAAAATATTTTGCGAAATTTGGCCGGGAAGATTGAGTTTTTGAGGTCCGAAGTTTCAGCACGGTTTTTAAAGCATACTCACAATTTTCTACAGGCCACATCTTACATCGGTTTGAGCTGCACCTTCACGAGATTTTGCTATTCTCGTGTTGCTAGTTGAGAAAAAAAAATCAAAAAAAAGAAAAAAAAATTTTGCAGGCGGCCCCCTGGATTCGGACGGTCCGATCCTTGTGCGGACCGTCCGTTCACTATGCTAAAAATCGCCGTGGGGGACGGCGGCAAATGCATTTTTGTATTCGGCCCCCTGGAGGCATTCGCCGCCGTCCCCCAGGGCGGCGAATCCACGGCCTCCCCGGGGCTAACGGCGGCCGCGCCGTTAGCCCCGGATGACGGGGATGCCATTCGCCGCCCTGGGCCACGGCGGTTTTTAAATACCGCCGTGGCCCAGGGCGGCAAGAGGTTAGTTTTGCAATTGATCCAAATCGAAAATTAGTTTTGTAAATTTAAAAAAAAATTAAATTAGTAACAGTGAAAATTCTTTACTCGTCCGTATTCCTGCGTCCGGAAAAAGAAAACAAACACAATACAATTTTTTTCTCTTGCTGCTTCATCATTTTTGTTTTGCAACCACGTTCTTCAGCTCATTGTTCGTCATGTATATTCCAACAGATCGTGGGAGTACAGCGTAAAGTGCATTTTGCCTTGTTTAGATCTTTCTTTTAGATAACGGAAATGGATTACAGTCCCAGTTGTTGAGATCATCTAAAGTTGTTTTTTTGGTTTAATAGAGAACAAGTGGATCCAATTATGCAAGCACTGATGGTATCTATCATGTAAAATGATGGGAGGTTGGACGTCTGCAGGTGGTTTCTGAATGCCATTGATGTTTGATCTTGTGATCATCTCCATCTTGACATGTGTTAGAGCCTTACTGGGTTTGTGACTTGTGGTCGTCGCTTTCTGCAACTGGTCCTTGCTTTTTATCCAACAAGGGTGTAGCTTGCAACATGCAACAACATATGCCAAGTTATAACTGAAGGCTATTGGTTATCATGTAGAACCTGTGCAAATACTAGAAAACTAGCATCTCAGTTTTTCCTCACCACTGCTTTCATTTCTAATGTCTGCATAGTGCTATATATACAGGACTAATTCTAGCTTAGTGGTCAATGAGATGTCAAAAATTTTAAAGAAAATAACTAAACCATACTGAATCCAGAACTGAACTCTTTTAACTGAATTGGGTTGTAATTAATACTTCAGAGAAACTATTGCTAAAGCTATAGTTGGTCGTTTCTAACCAGTACAATAATCAACTGAAGTCAACATGCTTCTCTGCACCAGAGAGAAATACTACTTAATTACACGGGTCAAGTACGTATGAGACCTTGAACAAATAAAAAGAATCAATATAACTGAACTAGAAAAGAAAAAAAAAGATACCCAATTTGATTTGCCGGTTTTTCTTTTCAGACAATATTTGTTTGGTCACACTACTCGTGAAGCAATGACTACTGTTTAACTTTTCTTGCTTTCTCACTCTTGGAAGGAATAAATTCCAGTGTGGCCTTTCTTCCAACGCCTACAACTTTTTACCTCTGATTTCACATTGTTATGGTAGAAAAGCAAGCCAGTGTTTGGCTTAAGGAAGCAAAGGTGAAGGAATCCCACTTAGTGAGTGCCTTTGGTCTTACCTTTTACTCAAAAAGATGTGTTTGCTCTCTTAAACATATATGCTTTCAGTGTAAACACTTCATTACCAATGGTAATCATCAGGACCTTCTTTGCTGAGTAGTTGCATGGCATTTTGCTTCTGTCCCCTTTTCTCCCAGTAGCTCCCCTCTTTGGGTGCAGAAAGTTCAGTAGCAATTGCAGCTTGGTAGGTGGTTGGGGTTACCCTTCTATTGGTTCAAGAATCAAGACTGATTGGTCTTATCCATGGATAACGACTTTTGGGTTTTGTTTAATAACACTGAAGATATTCTTATTGCAAGCATGATTTGCATGTTGAGAACATGCTAGAATATATTACAGAAAGTATGAAACTTTATATCAGATTTGTTCATTTTTAAATTCATTTCCAAGGTTGATAAGTGATCCTGACAGAGCAACCAAACCATGAACCTTACTCACCACTATCATGACTGTATATCCGTGAAGCAATGGTCACTTAGTGTCAGGCTTATCTAGCTAATAATTGGTCAGGGGCTCGTCATTGATTAATTAATTTATGCAAAACGGTGATGTCCTAAACTAACAATTGGACATATGAGTTTACTTTTTAACTCAAATTAATATGGTTGTGTGGAGGATATCATGTAGCTTTCACTAATTATTGTTTGATTCCAACTCCATCTAATAGTATGCAGCAGACAATGTTTCAATGGATATATATCATCTGCCCCGCTTTGGCTTTACCTGATATTTTAGGGGGAAACTAATGCGGAGGTGACATTTGAGTCCAAGTTAATCTAAGCAAGCACTAATAAAACCAACTAAAATTGCAGAAAATTGAAAAAAATTGTTGACTTATAAGAACTTCCTTTGCTTATCTGTGGAATGGAAATTTCTAGCTATTTTTTTTCTCTTATAAGGACAAGGAGATGATGTAAACCTAAAACCATCATGAAATAGAAGAACTTTTGCAGATAAATTCTGATTCCTGAAGTACCTAGAATTTCCGTTTCCAAGTCAATGTCCAAAGCAAGTCAAACAAACACTCAACATATTTGTGTACTCTGTGCATGTTTCCCTCTTCATCATTTCTTTTGAACGTGTTGATCCTCTAGAACATTGGTATTCCCCACATAAATGATATAAAGATACAGAATAGGAGTCCACGGCATATGAACTAAATGCTCAACACTGTTTTGCTTTGGACAGAATGATTCTAGAACGCTAAAGCTGGGACATGCTTTCGTTCCCATTTCTTACTCTGTCCTCATGAGAGGGAGAAAAAACATGTACTTGTCTTTTAGATATGCTCTCCCAGCAACATCACATTATAAAATCGAGTCAAAGTGTCAAACGAAGCGCACTAAAAAGATTTTAAATGAGGAACTAAAATTCATAACAGAATTAGGCCTTAGTCTTTGAGAAAGATTTTAAAATTCATAACATAACCATGGCCTTTTTTTTTAATGCTGTAATCGACAGCTTTGATATGAGAGAAATTTCCTTAACGGACAGACAGTTTACTTGGATAAATTCACTTACAAATCCAACTTACAAAAATTTAGTTAGAGTCTTAATGACTATGGAATGGGACTCTAAATATCCATTAGTGACAGTATAGGCCTTGAGTAGACGATTGTCTGATCATGCACCTTTGTTTCTTGATACTGGAGCTGCGGCATTCACAAGGATTTCTAAACAGTTCAAACTTGAACTTGGATGGTTCTTACATGAGGATTTCTATGATCGTGTTGTCGAAATATGAAATAAGCCGGTAAAGGGCCATAACCCCATCGAACGTTGGAATAATAAGTTGAGTGCTTTACGTAGGCATTTAAGGGGTTGAGTAGCCCATATAGGTGGTATTTACAAACAACAGAAAGTAAACCTACAAAGTACTATTGATACCTTAGACATCACTGCTGAGGTACGGGATCTAACTAAAGTGGAAAGAGAGTTGTTGTTGTAAAATCATTGTCATGATTAATATTTTGTGATGAACAATTGGCTTTACAAATGATTTATTTAATGAACATTTGTTAAAAATATAAGTCGATGTTGGCATGAGTGTGTGTGACTAATATGAGTTAAGTTAGGGAAGAACTTGTGCTCGGATATGGTTTCTTTGTTTTTACATGTGTAGGTGAGTGTAATGGTTGCAATTTTATTTAGTGCTAAAACTATTTTAAATAAAATCTAAATTCAAAAAAAGGGCTCTTTACTTGAGTTTGGAATTTTGTGCCATGTGTGGTCTCAATAAATTTCTCCAAAAATCAGCCCCTAGACCCCTATAAAAAATCCCCTAATTTTTTCCTGAAATTAAAACCCTATTCAAAATCAAATTCCCAAAATTTAAATCCTCCAAAAACCAATTAAAACAATCCCTGGAAAAAAAATTAAATGTCACTGTGCAAGCTGGGCTGCCCTCAACCCTTCTCGGCCTGCTACCTCTCTCCTCACTCCGCGGCCCGCTCAGCCCAACGCGCGCGTGGTATTAAAAATCCCCGCGGGTCCCGCTCGTCAGCCACCTCGCCTCCGCCCTCGTTCTCGGCCGCCCGATGCACGCGCGTGGACGGTCGAGATCATCTCTGCCGCTCGGCCCCGCTTGTCAGCCGATGACAACACAGTGTCATCGTCTTCCTCTCGGTGCCGCTCGCTTTCTCTCTCTTCTATCGATCTCTCTCGAGCTCTCTCTGTTCTCCCTCTGTACGTGCCCATACCGCCCGGCCAACATCTTAAAACATGCGGGAAGCCTTCATCAACCTCCGCCATCCCGTCGCCCGACGAGAAATCCACGCCATCATCTCATCCGAAGCGCCAAAGTCAAAGAAGACATGGCTGCCGCAGCTTTTTCCTTGACACCGAGCCCCAAAGTTGTTTCGCACGTGCAAGCACCTCATCCCGTCGCTTCGCCATCGCCTCCCTTCCCCATTTTTCCCCTCTGTAGCCCATGACGCACACCACAGAGCTCCACGCCATTGTTGTGTCTTGTCGACGAGCTCGAGCTCTCCTGCCATGTTGCCACCGCCATCCGCTAGCGCTCGAGCTCGGCTATAAGTAGAGCACCACCCCTCCCTCCTCCGATGATAGAGAAGCCTAGCCGAGCTAGCTCGCCGTCGAGAACCTCTCTCCACCACTCTCTGACCCAAGCACCGCCGCCATTCCAGACCACCACAACCAAGCCACCGCCGCTGCTGAGTTCCTTGAACCACCCCGAGTCTCCTCCGCCCCTCGCCGCCACCGATTGGCCCCTAAATCAAAAATATGCAAATCCCTCCACCACCGTCTGCCATTTTCGCCGCTTTGATTCTCACCGACGACGAAGGTAGAGTAAAATTAACCCCCTCCTTTCCCTTTCTCGCGAGATGCCGCACTCAGACCGCCCTACCCTGAGCCCTTCTGCCATCCGAATGGTCGCTGGCGGCGACCAAATGACCATCGCCGTTGCCGCCGATTCTGGACGTCGCCGCCAGCCCTCCTCTGCCACCCAGCCGCCTAATCCGAGCCGTTCACTAGGTTCCTTGTCCCCTCCACTCTCCACCAACGTCGGTCGCTCGCCGTGGTTCACCACCGCTGGCGAGATCAACTCCGGCGACCGTCGGTCGTCGATCTCCCGCCGTGGTCAGCCCCGTCGGTCCATGCCTCGGTTGATTTATTCAATATAGATATGTACTTTGTTATCAAATTTGTCATTGTGTACCTCGGTTGATTCCTGGACGAGGATTTAGTACATATGTAAGCGTTTGGAATTTTGGGTGGAAATTCCGGGTGTGACAACTGTGCGGAGGCCGGGGAGGAGGAGGCGCCAGGAGGAGAGGTGTCGGGGAGGAGGGATGTCAGGGGGAGGCGAGGGGTGAGGCGAGGAGTGCCGGGGGGGACTGGCGTAGGGAGGAGGAGGAGGGCCGCCAGGAGGAGGACGGCAGGGAGGAGGTGAAATGGCGGCGGCGGCAAGTGGAAGGTGTAACGCCCCGGTTTCCGGGCCGTTAAAAACTATTTTAGTAAAAACCCTATTTCAAAAAAAATTTGCTTTTTATGTGTGCTTAAGGACTAAGTGCCGTAGATCTCAGTCAAACCTCCTTGAAACCCTAAAAACCTCGGTCCCAAACTCTCTCCTAAAATTTGAGACTCAAATTTTGCAATTCGACTGTCTCTCTAAATTTTCCTCGGAAAAACTCAAATCTGGGATCCCCTTTGAATTTCCTTTAAGACACTTCCTAAATCCTCAATCAAATCCTCTCTGAAACCCTCCCTAAAGCCTCCTCAGAAATTAACTCATTTCAGAAGTATGTATGTATGTATGTATATATATGTGTGTGTGTGTGTGTGTGTGTGTGTGTGTGTGTGTGTGTGTGTGCATATGCATATATATGTATATATATATCCACGTCCTAATTAAAAGCCCTTTTTGGAACTCCGGAAAAATCTTGTAAACCCAAACCCTCTCAAACCCCAAGAATTAAATTCAAGTTTAAATATCCCTTTCAAACCCTCCAGAAATAATTCCCCAAATAAAATCTCAGATCGAGTTCCAAATAATTGAAATATCCTTTTGAAAAACCTTTCACGACCCCTATAAAAATTCCACTAAAAAATCCCCTCCTTAGTCCCTCTTTTTCCTTTTTCCTTTTTCCAAATAAACTCCAAAATCAAAACCTCCCAAAAATATAAATATATACACATATATTCAAAACCTAGCCAAAGAGTACTCCCATACAAATCTCAGGAATTTTGTGGTCCAAAAGAT
Source organism: Oryza meyeriana var. granulata (assembly GCA_003991445.1). NCBI lineage: Eukaryota > Viridiplantae > Streptophyta > Magnoliopsida > Poales > Poaceae > Oryza > Oryza meyeriana. The sequence continues at coordinate 23,739 of RYFJ01002502.1, read as the reverse complement.
AAAATTTTGGACAAAATCTCTATAAGAAATCATCAAAAACCCTCCAAAATAAATCCCTGGGAAAAAAATAAACACTACTGTTCCATCGGGCCGTCTCCTCCTCACTCTCAGCCCACTCGGCCTTTGCCTCCCGCGCAGCCCAGCCGAATCCCTCCCTCGCTAGCGACCGGGCCCCATCGGTCAGACACCGCAGCCAGCACCTGCGAGCGCAGCCGCCCGTGTGCACGACATGCACCCCGCCCTCGGGCCCCGCCCGTCAGTCTCCCTCCAGCCGCGCGTGGGCGCCGACGCACGCACGCGCCTGCGCTGGTAGGTGGGCCCCCTCCGCTAGATCTCAGGCCATGCATAGCGATCGCCGACACATGGGCCCCCACTGTCAGCCACCGTCGTCGTCTACCCGTCGTCTTCTTCCTCCGTTCTCTCCCTTTTTCTCTCTCATCTCTCGAAACCTCTCGCCCACCCCCGAGCTGACCACCCCGCTCCCATATCTTCCCGCACGAGCTCGCGCGCCCCTTCGTCAACCTCGCGAGACCCACTTTCCCGGTAGCTCAGCGTGAATTGCGGCACTCAGTCAAAAAGCCGGGCGAAGCCGAAGCTTGTCTCTCCGGCGAAGTCAAAAAAAAAACCGCGTGCGCAAATCCTCGCTTCGTCTCGTCGCCATCCCATTCGGTCTCCTCCCAGTCCCCTCTGTCCCTTTCCCCTCTCTCACGGCAGCACGAGAAAGCAAGGTGACGCCGGCCACAAAAGCTCGGCAGCACCGCGTCCTATCAGCCCGTTGCGCCTTTGTAACGCCCTGGTTTCCGAGCCGTTAAAAACTATTTTAGTAAAAACCCTATTTTCAAATTTTTTTGGATTTTTGTGTGTGCTTAAGGATTAAGTGCCGTAGATCTCAGTCTAAACCTCCTTGAAAACCCTAAAAACCTTGGTCCCAAACTCTCTCCAAATTCTGAACTCAAATTTTTCAATTCGACTGTCACTCTCTAAATTTCCTCGGAAAATTCAAAATCAAATACATCCCAAAAATTCTCTGTACTCGGGTTCGAATTTTGCAATTCGAAACCCTCCAATCGAAACCCTTTCGAAATCGCCTTTGAAGCCCTCCATTTAAATCTCCTTATTTTGCCCTTCCAAAATTCAAGTTCTATCAAGGACTCCCTTCCCGAAATTTCCAAATTTATTTATTTCCAAAAAAACCCTCAAATCCTAAGAATTAAATTAAATTCTAAAATTCTCTCGAGGTCCTCCAATTCTAATCCTTTGCAAAAATTCCCTTGAAAATCAAATCCCAATCTTAAATCAAACCCCCTTTTGAAAATCCTCTTTTCCTTTTTCCAAATAGCATCCAAAAGCAAGCACTCTTATATATACACATATATGCTCACATCTAAATCTCAGAAACACCTCTCAAAATTCCCCAAAAATCTTCGAGTCACAATCCTAGAATTTAAATAAAAGTTCGAAGCCTCTTTGAACCCTCCTTAGGATTTTCTCTCTCTCTCTCTCTCTCGATACATGTATGTATATATATATATATATGTATATATATATATGTATGTATGTATGTATGTATATTAGGGTCCCCCTTGATTTTTTTTCCAAAAATTCAAACATCCGAATTAAGATTCAAACCCCTCGGATATTCCTTATATTTTTCTTCCTCCAAAATCCCTATCCATTTCTTCCATACATATATATATATACATATATATATATCCAGACAAAATATTCCAACCTTGGCAGTACAAATCTCAGCAATTTTGTGGTCCAAATCCCTAATCAAACTCCTCCAATTATTCCTTTAAAAATCTCCCAGGAAAAATCCCAAATGTTACTGTTCACCATGGGCCTTCTTCTTTTCCTCTCGGCCCACCCGGCCTCTGTCTCCCCTTCCGCAAGCCCCCGCTGATGGCTGGGCCCCAACGGCCAGATGCATCGCTCGCCACACCGCGACCGCGTGCAAGGCCAGCGAGCGCTCATCCGCCTGACTGACAGCAGGGCCTACCTGGCAGCCACGCGGCGCACGACTGCGCACCCGTCCCACGCGCGCGACGCTCGCCTCGGCACCTGGCCCCACCAGTCAGCTGCTCTCCGCCCGAGCACTGCGGACGCGGTCTTCCCGACACGCGGGCCCTACACGCAGACCGCCGTGCCATGCCCCGCTCATCCGAGCCGCTCCCCTTCTTCCCCAGCTCCTCTGCTCCCCACTGCTCCACTCCGTGCCATCCCTCTCGTTTTTGCTCACCGGCAGCCACCGCTTGCCGACGACCGTTGATCAGCCTGGCCGTCGCCACCCGCTGTTTTCCCTTGGCACAAACATGCGGGCCCCGTTAAATTAACCTTTGAATAACCCACTTACAGGCGGACCCCCACCTTAATCCCTTTTTCCAGTCTCTGACAAGTGGGACCACTTCCTCATCCCCCATCCCCACTGGTCTGTGGGCCCAGCCCCATTAACAAATTTAATTAATTAATCACTATTTGCAAATATGATCCACTGACCAATGGGCCCAGTCCCATTAACAAAATTAATTAATCATCAATTAAATGATGGGACTTACATGTGGGGCCATCATGCCATCCATCTCCCTCTCGCTCTTCCCAATGCCATGTGGGACCACCATATCATCCTTCCTCTCTCCTATGACAAGTGGGCCCTGCTCTTTTTCTCTCTCCCTGTGCCATTGACAAGTGGGCCACCACCCTCAGTCCCTCTCTCTAGCCACTTACACATGGGCCCCACCTGTCAGCCAAGGGAATATTCCCTTGGCATATTCTTTTTGAATTCAAATAATTCCTTTTTAATACCAGAAAAAAATCCCTAAAACTTCCAAAATTCATATTTTTTCAACCGTAACTCCGATTGAGCCCGTTCAAGTCTCTAAATTTTTCTAAAAATGAGATATACCTCACGGCAATATTAGTTATTAATAATAGTATATTATTTCTAGGGTTTTGTGTATTTTTCTCTTGTTTCGCGCGTAGTCGACGCTTTGGAAATTCGTCAGATGTCGAATTTTCGCGAAGTTTGAAGGCGAAGACTGAGGCAAGTCACTCCTTGACCATATTGCTCCCAAATTTAAAATGTTTTGTTTGCAAAATTGCATGGTTAGTGTGCACGTTAAATTGTTCGGCCTCGGTTTACATGTCGAACCGATGGACCTACCCATTAGTTGCATAAACCCTGTAGGACTTTGGTACCCTATCCCTTGTCGCTTCACCCCATGGTACCTCGGTGACCGTGCTCTCTGAGCATGGATTTCGATGGTTCCACCTCCAGCACAACTGTTTGTCGATTTGGTAAAATAAGGGTTTCTAAAGGTTTTAAAAACCCGACATGCGATGTCGGCGGAATTGCGAAAACAAAAATTAATTGTGAAAATCCGCGGTGCAAAGTGATCGCCTATGTGGTGGCACTTCGTATTCGTATATAAGGACCATTTCCTTGGGGAATTTCATCGGAGCATCTCACAGTGCGATCACACAGGTGGAATGGGACACCCCTGGCCGAGTAACTAGTGTTCCCAAGATTGTTTTCGGTTGCTAATAAATGTAGGAGCGTTTGGGTGCCAAGTGGGCAATATACCCCCATCCCTGAGTACAGGAAATGAGTTCCTAATACTTGGTTGAGAGGACCCATTTATAGGGCAATGTGCTATCCTAGGAAGGCTCTGGGAAAGCCTTGTCACGAACCTCCCCGCTTGGCCAGTGTGGGAGTAAGCTCGCGTCATATGGGAAAAGCATGTACCCTTTGCAAAGGTCTACAAACTGTTCGAATAGCCGTGTCCACGGTTACGGACGAATGTGAGGTGATTCCTCTAGCGTAGTTTTGTTTGCCAGTGCTTTGCGAAAATGATTTGTGGTATGGGAATCGTTACCAGAATCGGCCTCAATGGCTGATGGATGACCTGAGTAGTCTAAAACGGGACTATGTGTGGCGCCTCCCGACTAGGTGGAAGGCCACCATGTGCATAAGGCACCCGATCCCAGGATCAGTAGTCGGGTACGCACAACAATGATACAACACAGAGTTACAATAATACATAACAGAGTACTTACATATACGTACAAGGAGATCCATCCAGGACAGACCCGGGATGGGCAAAATAATCAACTGGTAAACTATCGAAACAGCAGAACAGGGCGGAAGCTGGACAAAAACTACTCCACAGGCTCGGTTGGGAACTAGGCTCGAAACCTTCAGAGGTCTTCGTAGTCGGCCTGGTCTTGGAGGAACTCGGCAGCAGTCGGATCTTCGTCTTCCACTCCAAAACCTACTATACATATATATGAACAAGGTGAGTACTTTCGTACTCAGCAAGCCGGGAATGATGTCATGTTGGTTAGACAAGAAGAGCTAAGGGTTTCATTTGCGAAAGACTGCCTTATTAAACTCTTTTCTTTGCAAACATTAGTGAGTTCCAAATTTTAGTTGGCGGACAGAGGCTCACTGTGGCGCCTCCCGACTAGGTGGAAGGCCACCATGTGCATAAGGCACCCGATCCCAGGATCAGTAGTCGGGTACGCACAACAATGATACAACACAGAGTTACAATAATACATAACAGAGTACTTACATATACGTACAAGGAGATCCATCCAGGACAGACCCGGGATGGGCAAAAATAATCAACTGGTAAACTAGCGAAACAGCAGAACAAGGCGGAAGCTGGACAAAACTACTCCACAGGCTCGGTTGGGAACTAGGCTCGAAACCTTCAGAGGTCTTCGTAGTCGGCCTGGTCTTGGAGGAACTCGGCAGCAGTCGGATCTTCGTCTTCCACTCCAAAACCTACTATACATATATATGAACAAGGTGAGTACTTTCGTACTCAGCAAGCCGGGAATGATGCCATGTTGGTTAGACAAGAAGAGCTAAGGGTTTCATTTGCGAAAGACTGCCTTATTAAACTCTTTTCTTTGCAAACACTAGTGAGTTCCAAATTTTAGTTGGCGGACAGAGGCTCACGCCTCCATCCAAACCGCAAGTTGCTTTTCAACAACTCACCACTTAAGGAATCAAGAGTAAACATACATGTTCTTATTATCTTTTACTTTGCATTTGTTGGTCCTTTATCTCCCGAGTAGCTACAACCACTCGTTGACCCTGAGACTCGGCTACAACCAAATCTCAGCTGTGGCACTTGATGCCCGCTACACTGGCTACAACCAGCTAGCTAGTCGGCCGCCCTGGCTACAACCCGGGGGCTCATCATCGCTGCCCTGGCTACAACCCGGGAGCATGATCATGGCACTAAATGCCCGCTAGGCTGGCTACAACCAGCTAGCTAAGTCGCCGCCCTGGCAACAACCCGGGGGCGTGCTCATCACCGTCTTCTGGCTACAACCCGAAGACTGAATTGCCGCCCTGGCTACAACCCGGGGGCTTAATCTTTGCTGCCCTGGCTACAACCCGGGAGCATGATCTTCATCCTGTTTACTTTTCAAACACTTGTTTATGGTGCTTAACACCCCGGACCACACAGATCCGTTTCTGGCCACACAGGCCTTCCGTTTGCTCACTCGGCAAACTCAGGTCACGGTTCCCTTTCCATCAAACACTTTTCGCAAATCACTGACAAACAAATCTACGCCATGGGAATCGATCCTTAATGATAATACATAGCCAAGCCACACAGGCACTGTCTCTGTACATCAAGATTTTCACAAATCTTTCCTTTATTTCACAAAACGCGCCGATACACAAGGTATCGGGTTTTCCAAACTGTTTAGTAAAACCCATCATTTTTCCCAACGACAAACAACGTTGCAGAGCTAAACCATTTTACTCGGCATCGTATCCTCAGATAGGATGCTAGCGTGCCATTTGTGGGGCTCTTCAAGGGGAAAATATAACAACATCCTACCAAATAAGTGCTACTACTGGGCGGGTCCATCGGTTGCGCTTGCATAACCGAGGCCAACAGTTTAAAAAGGTGTAAACTAAGCATGCATATATTTTCCAAACAACATAGTTTTGCATATATGGGAAACAATATGATCAAAGAGGCTTGCCTTGTTCCAAGGAGGGGTCTTCTTCGGCGAAGGTGGCTTCGGGATCGTCCACCGGTTCAGGTTCTGAACAAGCAGAAAGAAACACTGATAAGCAGGAGAAGTAAAACACCAAGAAAAAGGATCAAGAAGTAGTCGGCTGCAGAAAAAAGGGGCAGTCGGCTGAACCAGGCTTGCGAACCAGGCGACAGAGCTCCAAAGCTTGAGAGGATGAAAACTTAGCAGAGCTGGAGCTGGCCGGTTTGCAAAACAAAGGAAGAAGGGGGCACGGTTGGCCATATATATAGCCGACGTGCAAGGTTGAGGCACGGTGGAGCTGGGCAACGGGTGGAGCAAGGAAGTCAAGATGAACTGACAGGGATATGACAGGAAGTGACTTTGGAGTCCAACTGGTCAGAGGAGTTGGCAGGCACTGTAGCTGCGATGAGACATTAAGGTCAAGGGCCTCAAGGCTAGGACAGGTTGGAGAAATCTTACTGACCGGGCTTCGGACTGACCACTGGTCCAAGCGATACTGCGGTTAGGTGAAGATTGATTCTTCACTACTTCGGTAGTCGGCATCCAACGGGTGAGTGCAACTCGGGGGACAGGGAAAACAACAGGTCTCAACAAGGTAGTCGGCCACATCACTGTGCTCACTCGGCAGCAAAGAGGTCCGAGTAAGACAAGGATAAGGGCAGGATACAAGGACTGAGTAGCAACTCTACTCGGCACAAGAGAGAAGGTAGTCGGCTGGCCGGGGAGAGGGAAAACGGAGGCACAGCTGACGGGATAGGAAAAGATTAAGATCAGAAAACCAGTTACAACAGGGAAAAGGAAAGCGGGTCGTTACAAACCTCCCCCACTTAACAGAATCTCGTCCCGAGATTCGGCTACTCGGCAAAGAGCTCCGGGTACTCAGCTTGAAGGCGATCTTCTCGTTCCCATGTAGCTTCGTTTTCAGAATGATTACTCCATTGCACCTTGCAGAATTTGATTGCCTTTCGTCTTGTATGTCTGTCCCTTGTCTCCAAAATCCGAATAGGGCGTTCCTTGTATGTAAGGTTGCGTTGTACGTTGATCTCTTCCAACGGAACTTGCTCTTCTGGGATGCGAAGACATTTCTTCAACTGGGACACATGGAACACGTCGTGGACGTCAGAGAGTTCTTCGGGTAACCCCAGTTGATACGCCACTACTCCGCGTCTGTCGACAATAGGGTAAGGTCCGATATAGCGAGGCGCTAGCTTTCCACCCATTCCAAATCTCTTTGCTCCTCGTAGGGGTGATACTCGGAGATACACATGGTCTCCTATCTGAAACTCGAGCTCTCGTCTCCGATTATCTGCATAGTTCTTCTGCCGGGTTTGGGCTGTCTTCAAGCGCTCTCGGATAACCTTAACTCGCTCTTCTGCCTCTTTCAAAATGTCTGGTCCAAAAACCATCTTTTCTCCTACGTCTGTCCAACAGAGTGGGGTTCTACACTTGCGTCCATATAGAGCTTCATTGGGGCCATCTGGATACTGGCTTGATAGCTGTTATTGTAGGAGAACTCGGCATAAGGCAGACAGAGATCCCAGGTTCCTTCAAAATCCAAGGCACATGCTCTTAGCATATCTTCCACGATCTGGTTGACTCTCTCGGTTTGTCCATCCGTCTGGGGGTGATATGCGGTACTGAAATTCAGGTTAGTGCCCATTGTCTCATGCAACTTTTGCCAAAAGTGGGAGGTGAACTGAGCTCCTCGGTCAGACACTATCTTCTTTGGGACTCCATGTTGGCAGATAACCTTGGTCAGATACAGCTCGGCTAGCTTCTTGGCCGGGTAGGTTGTCTTGACGGGGATAAAGTGGGCGACCTTGGTCAGTCGATCCACTATTACCCAGATGGAATCATGTCCTGCCGGGGTCTTAGGTAATCCAACGATGAAATCCATTCCTATTTCTTCCCATTTCCACTCGGGTATCCTTAAGGGCTGAAGCAATCCTGCTGGCTTCTGATGCTCTGCTTTAACCCTTTGGCAAATGTCACAAACTGCGACATACTCGGCAATATCTCGCTTCATTCCAGGCCACCAGTAATGATCCTTAATATCCTTGTACATCTTGGTACTTCCTGGGTGGATGGAATAAGCGGACTCATGGGCTTCTCTCAAGATCAAGTCTTGGATTTCCTTTCTGTCGGGCACGCAAATGCGTTTCCCAAACCAAACAGTTCCTTTGCTGTCGATGGAGAACTCGGGGGCTTTTCCCTGGGTCATGCTTTCCTTTAGAGATACAATCTTTTCATCTACTTTTTGAGCTTCTCTGATCCGGTCCTCCAAGGTAGGCTGAATCAGCAAAGTCGCCAGCGTTCCTGGCTTGACCATATTTATCCTTAGCTTTTCCAGCTCTCGACTTAGCTCGGGTTGAAGGGGCGGGGTCAAGATGGCATTACAATGGACTTTCCGACTGAGGGCATCGGCAACAACATTTGCCTTGCCAGGGTGGTAATGTATTCCAAGGTCGTAATCCTTAATCAACTCAAGCCATCTTCTTTGTCTGAGATTAAGCTCGGTCTGAGTGAAGATGTACTTCAGACTCTTATGATCAGTGTATACTTCACATCGGTTTCCAACCAGGTAGTGTCGCCATATCTTCAAGGCATGCACTACTGCTGACAACTCTAGGTCATGGGTCGGGTAGTTCAGCTCATGGGGTTTTAACTGTCTTGAGGCATACGCAACCACTCTTCCTTCCTGCATAAGCACACAGCCTATGCCTAGTCGGGATGCATCACAGTATACCTCAAAGTCTTTCCTGATATCCGGAAGGATCAACACAGGTGGGGTAGTCAGCCTTTTCCTTAACTCCATGAAACTTTTCTCACAGGCGTCACTCCATTCAAACCTCTTTTCCTTTTTTAGCAATTCTGTCATGGGTTTGGCAATCCTTGAAAATCCTTCAATGAATCTCCGATAATAACCAGCCAAACCTAGGAAACTTCTCACTTCCGTGACCGTAGTCGGGGATTTCCAAGAAAGCACGTCTCTCACTTTCCCCGGGTCCACTTCTACTCCTTGGGTAGTGACCACATGCCCGAGAAAAGCAACTCGGTCTAGCCAAAACTCACACTTCGAGTACTTGGCAAACAACTGGTGCTCTCTTAACTTTCCTAGAACCATTCTCAAATGTCCAACATGTTCTTGCTCGTCCTTGGAGAAGATTAGGATATCATCCATAAATACCACGACAAACTTGTCGAGATATTCCATGAATACCTTATTCATAAGACTCATGAAGAAAGCTGGAGCATTAGTGAGTCCGAAGGACATCACCGTATACTCATATAATCCATATCGGGTTAGGAAAGCTGTTTTGGGTATATCTTCAGATCTGATCTTCAATTGGTGGTATCCTGATCTCAAGTCAACCTTAGAGAAAACTTTAGCTCCTTGCAGCTGGTCGAACAGATCATCTATCCTTGGTAGAGGATACTTATTCTTGATGGTTACTCCATTCAGTGCGCGATAATCAACGCACATCCTCTTGGTCTTATCCTTCTTTTCCACTAGGAGCACTGGAGTTCCCCAAGGTGATGTGCTAGGTCGCACAAAACCTAGGCTCTCAAGTTCTTCTATCTGCTCTTTCACTTCGGCTAACTCATTAGCCGCCATTCTATAGGGTCTCTTGGATATGGGTGCTGTGCCGGGTAGCAACTCTATAGAGAATTCAATCTCTCTATCAGGGGGCATTCCGGGTAAACTGTCTGGGAAGACATCAGGGTACTCATTGATCACCGGCACTTCTTCCAAAGGGACTATTTGCATGGAGCTCAGGAGGGGTCGGTTTCTTAGGTCTCCAAGGGAGGCAAACTTCACTTCTTGTCCAAAAGGGCACTGCAGGTTATGGTGCTAGTTGCACAGTCTATTCGGCCCTTATGCTTAGCTAACCAGTCCATGCCAAGAATCAAATCCAAGCCTTGTGATTCCAGGACAATGGGTTGGCTGAGAAACTAACTCCTTTAATTACAAGTAACTCCAGGGCAAGATGGTCTGACCCTAAACTCCTTGCCAGGGGAGTGTATGACCATAGGTATACTAAGACCTCGAACATCCCAACCATACTTATCCACAAAAGATTGAGAAATAAAGGAATGCGATGCTCCAGAATCAAACAGAACAACTGCTGTCGGCGAAACGGGAATGGGGGTCCACATTCTCGGACATAAGGCCTTCGGCCATATCAGCCCCCCGGGGCCACTGTCTGTGCAAAAACAACTGGCCATCGCTGGTTTTTCTCTAAGCGCCTAGGCTGCGGGCGCTGCCCGGGGCGGCCGGGACGCTCAGGCCTCGCGCGCTCCACGCGCGCGCCCCGGGCGCGAGCCGGCCGAGCTGGCCATCACCAACACACCGCATTTATGGTGAGCCGACGGCGTGGTGACAGGGCGCGTCACCCTGTCCACCCGCACCGAGACCCTGAGCAGCTGTCAGGCAAGACTTTTAACTGAGAGAAGCTCCTTTCTCTCGCACGCTGACTGGCAGTTACAGTATGCTCGGTCACATTCGCACAACTTAGCCGCCTGCAGCGGCTGCTCTCGAGTTCCGGGGGAGCGAAACAGACCTAACGCTTGCACTGGCTGCACCAACTCCGGCCCCGTGGGTGTCACAGGCGGACAGCGGCGACGGGACGCTCCAGCCAACTCCGGCGTGGGCGTCGCAGGCGTAGGGGCGCACAGCCGAGCTCACCCCGGAAAATATCTCCCTCCGCGTACCGGCACTGTGGACTCTCTGAGCTCTATAAAGGAGGATCCATGCCGCAAGATGAGAGGGGGCGCACAAGCTCGAGCAATAGACAACAAGGGCCAACCTTACTGTTCTCTTCCCAAGCTCCCGGTTACGCTTCCGAGCCCACATCCGGGGTAAAACCTTGTAACACAACCATACACATTCTCCCACATAGCATTACACACAGGACGAGGGTATTACGCTCCGGCGGCCGAACCTGTACTAAATCCTCTCGCCTCCTCTGTGTGCCATTGTTTCTCGTCTCTCCAACGCCTCGCTACACCTGAGAAAACAGCCACGCTGGCCGAACCTCAAAAGGGGGTTCTCCCGACTTCCCCCGTCGAGATGCTTCATCCTGACAGCTGGCGACGCCAGGTAGGGGGAAGTTTTCTTCCTCAGGTCGGAACGCCGACGGTTCCCGACACCGACGCCCTTCATGGCTGGAGGCCATTGTCTGCGGGGATTCCGACGAGGAGTCGGCGACTACACCCCGCTGCGGCAACTGAGCCCAGAGAGGCAAGCCCCGCCACAAGAATTTATCTTCTCCCTCTTCGCCTTCCTGGGCGCGCGGCGCGTACCCGCGGGCAAAGCGCGCCCCGCGGCGTGCCTGGTGGACAAACAGGGCCTCGGCCCCTTCCCTCGCCGAGGGGCCGGCAAGTGCCCCGCCGGTGTCCGCCGCCGCCTCATCCATAGGGCGCGAACAAAGCGCCGTCCCACGGCACGTCGCAGCCTCCACTTCCATTCCGCGACACCGCAGGAAGCCCTCTTGGCGGCGGAAGCCCTCCTGCGACACCCCCCGACATTTGCCGGGGATGGAGGCCGGGGGGCGGCGTGGATTAACGAGATCGCCAACTTGGTAGGCACCGCCCACCGCCGAGTCACGCCGGCGGCCATACAAGCGCTGGGACTTCCGACGCGCGACTCTAGCGCGAGCGGCCCGACCGCCCCGGGCCAGAACAAATCCCGGGCACGGGCGACCTCGCAACGGCTCGACCGGACCCGGGCCCACGAGGACGCCCGAGGTCACAATGGAGCGCCAGCGTGAGCGGCGCAAGGACGCCGCCAGGCATTCCGAGGACCCCGGCCTCCAGCTCCGAACCACTAGTGGAAACCGCTATCGTCACCAGAGCCTACCCAGTACGGCCTGCTCGGGTGCTGGCACTTCCCAGGCCTGCGGCATCGTTCGCTGGCCGGCTATGTTCCGGCCCAACTTGCCGGAGAAGTACGATGCTCCGTGGACCCCACGGAGTTCTTGCAGATATATGCCACTGCCATCCGGGCGGCGGGCGGAGACGAGAGTGATGGTTGAACTATTTTCCCCGGTCGCCCTCAAGGCCCAGGCTCGCTCCTGGATGATGAGCCTCCCCGAGGATCCATCCGCTCGTGGTGGAGAACCTTTGCCACCAGTTTGTGGGCAAATTTCCACGGGCACCTTCCCCGCCCTGACAGAACGGACCTCCACGCCCCTACGTCAGTAGTAGGGGTGAGCGTTGAGGCATTTCCTGCAGCGTTTCAGCCAGTACGCACACAATCCCTCACATCGCCCCCCACGCGTTATCACACGCGTTCCGTTCGGGCGTGCGCATGCCCCCACAGAAAGCCAAACACAAGAAACGCGGACCAGCGCCATGCTCGAAAGATGGGCACCCGCACGTCCAAAACCACGCGGAACTGACTTCCCAAGCCTCAGCCTTGCCGACCACTGACCGCCCGCAATGAAGGAGAAGCCCGGCGTGCAAACGGCTGAGGAGAAGTAGTGGAACAGAAAGGGAAGGGAAGCCGCGTCCTGAGGTCCTCGCGGAGGGACCCTGGGGAAGAGGGAGGCCTCACGTTCCGCGCGCGGCGGGACAGGCGGAAGCGCCAGAAGGGCAAGAAGGAAAGTGGTCGCCGAGAACTTCGCCTTGGCGGCGTTCTGGCGCCCCCGGGCCGCGCCGCCCGCCAAGACGACTACGGCGGCAAAACGCAGAAGGCTGAGCGTGCGCCACCGCCACCGGCTGCGGGCCGGAAATGGTGCTCCGTCCACGAGACGGACCGCCACGACCTCACGGAGTGCCGCGCCGTCCAGGAAAGGCCTGCCGAGCGCCACTAAGAATGTTCCAACAGGAGCGGCAGCAGGACAAGCCCGCTCCCATCCGGAGCACCCTCTCGAGTTCCAAGAACCCGAGAATGTCATCGCCACCCTTGACGGCGGGCACACGCTCACTCCTCGCGCCGTGGCTTCGAAGGCCATAGCGCAGCTGTGAACCGCGGACGCGAGGTTAGCCGACAAGGACCAACGTAGCCCGGGGGCCGGCCGGCGTCCCGGAGGCTGAAGTGGTTGGATATTCCGATCACCTTCGGCCCCACGGACCATCGCAGCCCGGGTACCTGGGGAGGGACAGCTCAGGCCCTGGCGTCCCCCCTGAACCATATGCAAAACGTGAAGTAGGGGCCGTCCTCGTCGACGCGGGGCGCGCCGCCATCGACATAGGATCCAATTCCCCGAGGTCTTTGCAGAAAAGATCAAGGCCCCGGACGAATCTCGCGCCCTCGTTGCCAGGAAACCATCCGGGGGATTACGAAGAAAGCCTCACTTGCCTCTAGAACGGCCAGGTCCACCTCTTTGCCCGTCACCTTCGGTGACCGTGGCAACTTCCGCGACCGAGCAAACGTCATTTTCGACGTTGCCGAGTAGCAACCTAACCCATACAACGCGGTCTCCTTGCACGGCCCGGGGGGACGCCCAGCAAGTTGGAGGGGAGGTGAACAGAAGTTATTATGGCGTTACGCACGACGCGTACCTGAAAACCATGAACCGCTCCCAGGCCCCTCAGGCACCGATCACAAGCTTCGGGACAAGTGGAAGCCGCCCTCTCGTGCGCCGAGCAGCGTCGCGGCGACAGTCGGCCCTGCAGCTCCCGACAGTAAGGCAACCGAGGGCGGCGCGGGGCGGAAAATACTTCGCTACGCCGCGCCCCCAAGTTTAATCCGCGCATCAGGATAGATCGGCCACCGATGCGGAGCTAGTCAAGGAGGTAGTCCTTGGCGCACGAACCGTCCCGGACCGTCAAGGTTGGCGGTTGCTGGACGACAAATAGGGAAAGCGCGCTCATCGCCTTCCCGGGCAAACAGCCGACGTCTTCGCCTGCAAACCGTCGGACATGCCCGGGGTCCAGAATGGGGTGATTGAGCACCGCAGTTGGCCATCCGCGCGGGCTCGCGCCCGTGCGGCAACGACTACGACGACAGGCCCCAGAGCGCCAAGGCCTCTTCGTCCTAACCATAGAGGAGATCCACAAACTTCTGCTAGCCCACCTCTCTGGCTCGCGTCATCCCGCGAGTCGTCGCACCCGGAATGGCTGGCCTAACCCAGTCGTCGTCCCCAATATCCAATTGCGGAAGCTGCGAATGTGCATAGACTACACCGACCTCAACAAGGCTGCCCAAAGACCCATTCCCTCCCTGCCTCGCATAGACCAGATAGTCGACGTGTCCACCGCTGGGTGCGACCTCTTGTGCTTTCTGTGACGCTTATGCAGGATACCCATCAGATTCCGTCATGTCGCAAGAGGAGAGGGAAAAAACTTCTTTTAGTACCCCCCAGGGCCTTCTGTTATATGTGCATGCCTTTCGGGTTGAAGAATGCTTATGTTCCACTTTCCAGCGTGCTGTCTCCTGTAACATTTGAATCGCAGCTTGAGTCGCAACATGGAGGCCTACGTCGACACGCCTTTGGTATTGAAGTCGCGCGACCGCGCGCCAACTCTGCTCCATGATCTGGCCGAGGACGTTCAGTAACCTTCGATGCACAAGGATGAAGCTGAACCCGGACAATTGCGTCTTCGCGGGTCCCGGCGCATCGCAGCTCCTCGGGTTCCTCGTGTCCAAGCCGCGGCATTGGGCAAACCCGGAGAAGATATCGGCAAATCGACCGCATGCGCCCCCCGACGAGGCTACGGGAGGCCAGAAGCTGACCGGCTGCGTGCCTGCCGCCGACTAGGTCGGAATTCATCTCCCAGGCTTAGGGGAGCGGTGCCCTTCCCCTATTCAAACTTCTCAAGAAATCCGGGCAGTTTCGCCCTGAGACGGATGAGGCGATCAAGCCCTTATGAGGCTCAAGAGGTACCTGACTACGCCCCCTGTCCTCGTGGCACCGGCACCAGACGAGCCCTTGTTGCTCTACATCGGGCGCAAATCCCCGCAGTGGTTTAAGCGCGGCGCTCGTGCGCGCAGCCCTTGCGCAAGCAGCGGGCCCCGGGATTCACCTCCCGGTCCCGCCACCCAGCGGGAAGCCCGAACCTGGAGCAGCCTCGCCACAGGCGATGTGCGAGCGAAACATACAGCGGGGAACGCGGCGCAGCCGGACCATACCCAACAATTCACCCGGTAGGCGCCCCAATTGTCCCCCGATCCATACCTGTCCCCATAGGCGACAGCTCGCTCCCTCCCGGGGGAGCTGAGCCCGGACCCCGGCCCTTGTCGGGCCGGCTGCGGAAACACACAACAGAAAGCCGGCGTGTATGCTACTTACGTCACGAGTACCCGTGCGACGCCCCAAAATCGCAGCTACCCCCAGGCGCAAAAGACCTGCTCTTACGCTGTTCTCATCGACCGTCCAGTCCAAGAGAAACCGCCATTACTTCCAGCGCGCACAAGCTGGTATCGTAGTCACAAATCCTTCCCCTCATCGGGCAGATAGTGCATAAACCCGGGAGGGAACCGGCGAGGCGCCCGTCGCTAAGTGGGCGGTCGAGCTCGCTGACCGGTCGACCTCCGCTTTCCAAGCGCGCAAACGCCATCAAAGCCAGTCCTGGCGGATTTTCTAGCGGAATGGACCCCGGGGGCCCCGAGCGAACCCTGTGCTGGACGCGGATTCCCGGCCCCCGAGCTGCCGCCTGACCTGCGCCTCCACTGGATAATAACTTCGACGGCTGCTGCGCCCGGCGGCTTGCAAGCGCCCAGCGCCGGGCCGGATCGTCCTCGTATCGCCCGCCGGGGACGAGTTCCGCTTCGTCGTCCACCTCAACTTCGGGCCACCAAAACATGGCTGAGTACGAGCGCCTTCTCGCCGGCCTCCGGGCCGCGAAATCGCCCTCGGGCGACGCGCTATGCGCGCCAAGACGCCGCAAGTCGTCATTCAAACCAGGTGTCCGCGGGAGTACCAGACCCTAGACCCCAATTGGCCGCATACGTGGACGAAGTGCGGAGGCTTGGAGCGCCGCTTTCGACGACCTCACGCTTCGCCACGTCCCTCCGCAGAGAGGCGCAACCTAGCCGCCGACGAGCTCTCAAGACTGGCTTCCTCGCGGGCGCCTGTCCCCTCGGGATTTTCCAGGAAGCCCTCGAGACCTCCTCGGCGTGCTTATCCAGGACCTCGGGCTCACCCCTGAACCCGGGCCTGAGCGACACGCGCTCCCGCCCCAGGACTTGGTCCTCGCGGCCGACCAGCCCAGACCAAAGCCCTCAACGGGCCCCTGGAAGGACGAAATCCGGCATATCTTCTCCGGCACATCTCCCTGAAAGACGACGTTGTTGAAGCAGAAAGGATCGCTCGCTTGTCTAAGCGCTAGTGTCCTGTAGAAGGGACCTCTACCGGCGTGGCGCCAACACGGCTCCTGCTCAAGTGCGTATCCGCGAAAAGAGGGCTCCGGAGTCGAGATCCTCTGCGACATCCACGAAGGAGTGGCAGTCAACGCGCATTTCGCTCCCTGGTCGTCCACAGAAAAAGCGCTTTCCGGCATGGATTTTATTGGCCCACGGCCTTGCAGGACGCGTTCGACCTCGTGCAACGTTGCCGCGCGCGTGCCATCAGTTTCATGCCCAAACAGAGCCACCAGCCGGCGCAAGCACTCCAGTATGATCCCTGTCCTGGCCCTTCGCGTCTGGGGACTCGATAATCCTCGGCCCCTTTCCCGGTGGGCAGTCGGGGGTTTATCGGCATCTCTATGTCGCCATCGACAAGTTCAACGAAGTGGCCGGAGGCGTCCCGTAATCGACATCGACCAAGCACTCAGCGCTCAAAGTTTATCCGGGAATCACCAGCCGCTTCGGGATCCCCAACCGCATTTATCACCGACAACGGCACGCAGTTCAGACGAGCGAGCTCTCTCGGCGAATACTGCTCCGACACGGCATTAAGCTCTGCTTCGCCTCCCCTGCCCACCCTACCAGCAATGGGCAGGCCGAGAGGGCAAACGCTGAGATCCTACGGGCCTCAAGACAAGGTCCTACAAACGACCTCAAGAAACACGGCGTCAAGTGGATCGACGAGCTCCCAGCGGGCTTGTGGGCCAAATCGACCACACCGAGCGGGCGACCGGGGAGAGACCCCGTGTTTTCCTGGTATACGGGGGCCGAGGCCGTTCTGCCGTCAGAACTCACCTTCGGCTCCCCCGAGTACAGCGCTACAAGCGACAAACACTCGACCACGACAACATGCAGCTGACAACCTCGACTTCCTCGAGGAGCGAAGACGACGCGCCTCGCTCCGAGTCGCACAGTGACCAGCAGAGCCTTAAGCGCTATCACCAGCGTCGGAGACCAAAGCACAGGTTCGGGCCCGATCACTCCAGGTCGGGGACCTAGTCCATCCGCCCGTGTCCTTACACGTGCCGGAAGGAATAAGCTTTCCCCCATGTGGGAAGGCCCCTTCCTGAACACGGTGATCGGTGTCTCCCGACCGGCTCGGTAAGACTGGGCCAGGAGGATGGACCCCGCTTTCCCAATACCCTGGAAATTCGAACATCTTCGCAAGTTTTATCCATAAACAATATATCCCGTAAGTTGTAGAGAGCTCGGGCCAGCGCCCGGTTCCCTCCAAAACTCAACGCTGGCCGGGCCCCCATACTGTGTACATTTCATTATAAACAGCCTTTTTCAATCTCCTCTTTTAGTCTTGCCCTTTGTCCTTTTCCGTGTGTTGCACCCGTTGTTGCAGAAGCCCATCCCTTGGGGTGTACCCGGGCCGCGCCCGTGCGGCGGTTGGGGTCTGCGCATTTCATCAGTCCCTTGCCGACGGGTGATCGAGCCCCGATATGCTACGAGCCAGGGCATCGTCGACTCCGGTCTCTGCGGCTCCGACGCCCTGCCTGGCTAGCTCAGGGACCGGTCCTTTTCCGGAGGTTGGGGCAAAATGCTTGTGCGTAACCCTCTCCTCTGCAAAACGGTCGCGACCGGGAGGATGCCTTCGGGAAGTTTGACCCCCACGGCTCGTAGCATGGAGTAGACAATGGGGACGAGCCATATACTCTCACGGTCCATCTGATGACAGACCAGATCTCCCCCGAAGGGTTACAGAGGTGCTTGCTAACAGCACCCGAGAAGGCCCCAGGGACCCGGAGGCAGCTAAGTGGGAAGACAAGCGAGCGCACCATCTCTGGAGCGGTCCTCAGCCCCAGCTTAATGATGCTGACAGTGCTCCGGCCCCGAGGTCGTACCCGCGCAAACAACGCACCATGCTCGAGTCAACATCCAGTATATGCACCTCATTCAACTTACGCTTGTTCGGCCTCGTCTGTCTATCTTTTCTTTTCTACGACCAGCGTTTCAGCTCTCCTTCGGCCCCGGGAGCAAGTGGGATTTGCAAAAAAACCGCGCAGTAGGGGCTGCCGACTCGTCAGTGCCGCCCCGGTTACCGCTGTGGCCTAAAGCGGACAACAAAAGGGTGACCGGGTCCGTGGACCGTGCCCCGGACACCCAGCCGATAGCCCGGGGTCTCGGGCAGCGACCCCCGTCGGGCCATGCTTAGATTCCCGGGCGGCAGCGGTGCCCGTCCGGCCAGCTCCTCCCAGCCACGCCAAGGGGTGCCAGGTGTTTCGCTACCTGGCGATCCCCGTGCCCGGTCGAGGTCGGTCTCCAAGAGGCTCCCGGGCACAGCCAAAGGGCACGAGCTTAACACTTGGCCGTACCTAACCTATGCAGCGTCTACGGGGCAACCCCGGAACATCCCCCACGTGGCACGGGAGCAGATCCGGGCCGGTGACGGTCTAGTCTGCGGTTGCCCCAAGAATCCCGACCGAATGCCTAAATCGGACCGTCCCCTCAATGGATCGGACCCTCCGAGTCAACTGCGTGAAATCCGGAGCAGGCGACGCAATCATCCGAAGGTGCGAAAAACACAACATTGTTATATACCACACACGGATGTGCGTCTTCTCTTGGTACAAACAGTGAAGTCCAAAATACAAAGCATGCGCGAGAGACCACAGCCTCGCACGCACGCGGGAGGGTCAACTCCTCGCGGCCCGGTCTCTTCGCCGGAATCGTCAGGTCCCTGGCTTCTACCGGTGTTCCCCCCGGTTAAAGAAATCTGGCACCGCTCGCAGCAGCGTCAGGCACGGCCTTCCGAGGCTCCTCTTCCCATCGTGGGAGAATCCTCAGGCACCGGGGCCAGGGGAAACTTCGCGGTCTCGAGCCCGTAGGGTGCAGCAAGGACGTACTCCGCACGCGCGAGGCAAGCCTGTTCCTCCTTCTCAGGACTTCATGAATTGCTGGGAGCAGGTTCCAGCGTATCAGAAGTCGCCGGAGCTCAACCAGCGCCGACGACCCCCTGTGGTCAGGTCGGTCCTCTGCGGAGGTAGCCCGGACGCCCGATTGCGTCTAGAGACACCGGAACATCGGAGCCTGTAACGCCCAGGCAAGCCTGCACCTCGCCTCGACTCCTTCTCCGGACCTGCCGGGCCTCTGCGCTCCCTCGCTCTCCCGCCGCCGCGCCCGCTCCTCTTCTCCGCAGCTCGCCTCTCGTGTCCCGAGCGCCTCGGCTTGGCGTTCTGAGGTCGGCGGCCGCCATCTTCGCCTGCTACGCGCCTCTCGTCGGCGGTCGGAACTCCCCATGCTGCAGGCTTCTGCCCAGGTCGCAGGCCTCTTCTCCTGGTCCCGGAGGCGCATGCGCTGTCCTTGAGGCCTTGGCATTGAGAAGCTTGGCGGCCTCCTACACTGTGACCGCCACGGCTTGCCTCCGCGCGTAGATCCTCGCTCCCGGGACCGCGAGATCGGAACTCCGCGCCCGGAGACGGTTCCTCCGGGAAGTCAATCTCCTTTCCCCGCGCTTCGCCCGGACCAGGGCGCGGAGGCCTCGTCGCAGGCGATCGTGGCGGAATTTCCAATTGGCGATGCGCCCCTCCGCCGCCTCGAATTTCCTGCGGCGGGTCGACACAAGGATTCCAGGGCAGATCGTACGGCAGACGAGTCTCTCCGCTTGCCACCGTGATCGCGCCTTCCCCCTCTCGAGCTCCGCCCGGAGCCGACGGACTCGCGCTGCCTCGCGCGGGCCGCGCACCTGTACTTCGCGGCAGGCGACGACTAGTTGCCCAAGCGCGAGTGCAGTGTTCTCGGGCATGCGCGCAGCGCTGGTCGCGGCCCGCAGCAAAAGGACAGGGCCACGCTCGCCCCCGCTGGGACACGGCGGGCCCCGGCGTCATCATCTCCACCTCCGCCACGGGGACCGCACTTGGTCCCAGCGGAGGCCCGCCTCGGCGCGGCCGCCGCGACCTCATCCACCACCGTGCCGGCGAGGCGGGGGCTAGTGGTACGCAGCGCGGAGCGGCGGCCGTCCACTGCACCCAGTCGGGGCCGCCGGCGCCGGTCAATCGCCTGGCCTCTGTTAAAGCAACCAGCCGGATTAAGAATCAGATCGAGAAAACGCATGAAGGAATGTGCTAGATAGAAGAACCAATGGGGGTCGAGCGTTTACCAGCCTGGGCCCTTTGAAAGGCGTCCAGGGTTGGGATCAAGGACAGCAGGCTCCCGCCGCGGGTCTGTCTTCCCTCGGCGGCGCCCGAGACGGCGACGGTGGCCGGTGCTTTGGGTTTCGACGCCAGCTCATATGCCCCCGGTCTCCGGGACCTCCGGACCCGGCGGGGAGCGGAGTACGACCTCCCGCCCACATGGCTCTGGGGGCCAACGGGACGAGAACGCTGCGGCGCCACGCAAGCAGGTGGCCGCGCATGGCAGTCCCCGCGTCCTCCGGGCTCCGCGGCGGTCGGAGAGTAGCGGCGGGATGACGGTCACCGGAAGCAACGACCCTTCGCACATTCTTGGCCACCGAAGTCTGGCGCGGCCCCGCGGTCGCTCCCTCCTTCTTCGACAGGCACCGGCGCTTCAGCCGGCCACACCTGCTCCCTCCGAGACTCAGCGGTACCTCGGACGATCTTGGGGTTGATCTGTGAAACACGGCCCACGGCGTCGAATCGGAGATCCTTCTGGATCCTCACCCGACCGCGGTCGCCATGCAAAGCGGGTCACGCCCTCGGAGCGCGCGGTCGCCGACGCCCCTCCTCTCCAGCGCCGCGCAGTAACAGGCCCATCGTCGCCTTACTCAGGTCTCGGGATCGGGTTCCTGGAGAGATCTTGGACCCAGTGTAAGCCACGGCCCGGGGCGCCCCCCTGTGGAAGCGCGCCAGTCGCGGTGGGAAGTCACCGACGACCATGTACGCATTTACCCACGGCCCGCCAGGGCAGCGACGGCGCCAACTTTGGCGCAACCGCGCGTCTTCGGCGGTGGCTCGGTCCAGGCTCTTCACCTTCTGGGCCGCCTCGGTGCAGCGGAAGCCGGTCGTTGGCATCAACGCCGATGTTAAACCAGTTCTGGCGCCATAAATCCCATTGTTTCAGCGCCATCGGGATGACTCGACGCCGGGGCGCCGTGGATACACACAACTACCGCCGGCAGTCGGTGGCCATTGTTCTTCGGCGCGCTCTTCATGGTGAAGTACGCCGGAAAAAGATCCACCGAGAGGGCATCACACACAACATCTCGCACAAGTGCGCGGAAATCCCAGACCATCACTTGGTTGGGGGTCAATGGTCATTGCCCTCGTGTCTCCAGCACTGGAAAAGAAATCGAGACGGCGGAACAAGCCGCGAACGCGATGTCGACGAAGTACACTAGCTTCGTTGGCCCTCGCGGGCCGCTCGACTCGCCAGGGCGCACCTCCGGGCGCCCTCCCGCGTGGGGGGGGGGCGCGGCATCATCTCTCACCCGCTCCATGCCCCTTCGTCATTCTAGGCGCGACGCGGCACCGCCCGCCGTCCAGCGGCGTACACAGCGGCCGGCGCGCGGGCTCGTGAATACGGGCGACGGGAGCGGAAAAGGAAGACCAAGCAGGCGAGAGCCGCCGCGCGGCGGGAGAAGCTGAGCTCTGGGCGCGAAGAGCGTTAGCAATGGCGTCCCAACTCAGCAATGAGAGGCCCTACCGTCCGCTGCTGCTCTATAGTCTCCGGAAACCCGTGGAGCCCTTGGACTCGCATTCGACCTCGATTGGCGGGACCGGAAGTGACGAAGATCTCCGCCCTTCCCTCGCCACGTCTTATCCGCCATTATGACGCGTCGCTCTTCCCTGCTAAGCCTGGTGGGCCCCGCGCCTTTTTCGTTTCCCGGATAGGCCCTGTCCTGCCGGTTAGCCCCGGTAGCAACAGGCCCGGGGCCGCTGTCGGCGAAACGGGAATGGGTCCCACTTTCTCGGGAACATAAGGGCCTTCGAGGCCATATCAGCCCCCCGAGCCACTGTCTGTGGCAAAAACACTGAGGGCCCAATTCGGGGGGGCTTGGTTTTTCTTTTCTAAGCGCTGCATGGCGCGGGCGCTGCCCGGGGCCGACGTCGGCCTCGGCGCTCACGCGCCGGCGCCGGGGCGCGGAGCCGGCTCGAGCTGGCCATCACAACACGCGATTTTGGTGAGCCGACGGCGTGGTGACAGGGCGCGTCACCCTGGTCCACCTTTCCGAGACCTGAAGCAGTCAGAAGACATTTTAGATGAGGGAGCTCTTTCTTCCCGCTCTGGCGTACCCAGTATGCTCGGTCAGCATTCGCTTTTTTTCACACGACTTTAGCCGCCTGCACGGCTGCTCTCCAGGCGACCTACCCGCCGTGCTGCACCATCGCTGGGTGTCACGGCGACAGGCGGCCGACCGAGGGAGTCCACTCCGGTGCGTCGCATGGCGTAGGGCGCGCACAGGAGAGCTCCCGGAAATATTCCTCCCGTATACCGGCATGTTGACTCTCTGAGCTCTATAAAGGAGGATCATGCCGCAGATGAGAGGGGCAGCACAAGCTTCGAGCAATAGAACAAGGCAACCTTTATGTTCTTCTTCCCAAGCCTCCCGGTTACGCTTCGAGTCCCGGTACACTGTACACAACTACACATTCTCAATAGCAGACACACAGGCGTGAGGTATTACGCTCCGGGCACGACCTGTATAATCCTCTCCTCCTCTGTGTGATTGTTTTCGTCTTCTTCCAACGCCTCGATACACTGAGACAACAGCTCCCCTGAGCCGACCTCAAAAGGGGGTCTCCCGACTTCCCGTCGCAGGCTTCGTCCTCCGACAACGTGCAGTACGGAGTGCAAGAAACTTACCATCACCAATCTGAAGCTTCTCGGCTGTCTCCGACTGGTTGACTGACTCGGCCACGTCAAAAGTCGGAGGGCACGGGAGGCAGATCCTAGTATGTGAGTCGCTGTCTCGATGAACCAGGGCTCTTGAAGTAGCTGCGTTAGGCGTCCAGGACTGCAGGTTTGTGGACAGTTCGGGGCGAAACAGACGAGCGAACACCCGCTCTTGAACTGGATGGCAAACTGCCGGGAAGACTGGGATAGGGCTGAAACTCGGAAACATACGAGACTGCATCTGGAAGCTTGCGCTTGCGAAAAAACGTCGAATCTCTTCTCGCATCTTAACATCTAAGGCTCTGTTACCATGTGCTGGAAATAGGGAGACAATGGGCAAGAAGCTGGACCTTCATTGCCACATCATCCCTTTCAGAACCTCTGTTCTTCTTCTGTGTCCGTGTTTCACGTCCTCTGGTGCCATAGCGAGCTAGATGGTATGAACCTCTCAGGTACTCGCTGATGGCTGGATGTCCTGCTTAGGTGTTAAATCTTTCTCTCTTTGATTCTATTTACCGCTTCTGGGACCATGGCATCTGAAGCTTCCGCAATCGGGCCAGGCGTGTTGCACGGCAGTTGATGGCAGCAAAATGACTCGCACGCGGTCATGGATCTCTCTCTTT
>RYFJ01002501.1:0-139500 GCA_003991445.1 Oryza meyeriana var. granulata | reverse complement strand
TGAGACAATAAAAGAATTAATGCTACAATTTACTGTAAAGAAGCTATATCACTGTTGAGGGAACTGAATAAAATATGGTAATGAAATGTTGTCGAGCTAACAAATTATGGTTCCTGCCACTCTCTCGTCTTTTTTTTGCAGGAAGACATGAAGTGATAGGACATTTTAGGAGTAGAAGAAGACAAGGATGTACTGGCCACTCACATCTATATTCCCGAAATATGACATCGTAACATACGTGACACAAATGAGAGAGACTTAACAAAGCTAAGTCACCATCTTAATCACATGGTCTTAGATTGCCTCTCCCCATCCTATAAGCTCTTGGGAACATCTAGGATTATTGTTTAGGATTGCCTAACAAAGAGGGGAGGATAGTGTATTTTGTTGTTGATAGATTTTCCAAATGCACATTTTATTCTTGTCATAGAGCGACGATGCTGCAAAAGTTGCTGATTTGTTTTTTAGGGATGTCGTTCGTCTACATGGTTATGCCCAATACAATGTTTCAGATCGAGATACCAATTCTTGAGTCTGTTTGGATGACGTTGTGGAGGAAATTGGGGAAGTTACTATTTCTACAAACTTGCCACCCCAAACCGATGGACAAATGGAGTGGTGAATCGTACGTTGTCAACTATGTTGCCGGCTGTTTGAAGAATAATTTTAAAGTGTGGGAAGAATGTCTTCCAATGTGGAGTTCGCCTACCAACGTTCATTGCACTCGACCACAAAATGACCATTCCAGGTGTAATATGGCTTTAACCCTCGTGCTCCATTGATTTATTGCCTTTACATTTTCAGAAAAAAGAATTTGTGATGCTAAGATCGGTCTGAATTTCTGCTTAATTTACATAGACCAGAAGAATATTGACGCGTATGAATGCAAAGTATAAACTTGCTTAGTCAAATAGAAAGGAGCTATTTGACCGTGATCTTGTTTGTTACACTTAAAAGATAGGTTTCTACTTTGCGCAAGTCAAAATTTAATATCTCGAGCTGGCGGTCCTTAAATTCTTGTGAAGATAAATGATAATGCATACAAAGATTGGATTTGCTCTGCAGATTATGTGTGAGTGATGTTTTCAATTGCTGATTTGGAACCTTACTTGGTGAAGAAGATGAACCTTGAGTCAAGTGACACTCCAAATCAGAGGGGAGCGATGATGAGACATCATTTCTTTATACCACACTTACAACTCCTCGTGTTGAACAAGATGACCAACAGAGTCCAAGGCCAATTACTCCCCACGTGCTCGCAACTTAATCCTATGAATGTGTCCCTAAGCTGATGGAAATATTTCTACGAATGACATATCCCCCCCCTATTTTAATTCTTGCTGATGATTTATTGTTATTAGGAACTTGGAGAAGACCACGACAATAGCTTAAGAACCAAATATTAAAGTGGAGACACAAGTCAATAAACTCCTATTTTCGAGACCGGTTCAGTTTTGGGCTGGAAGACCAGCGTCAACTTCAAACGGCCATAACTTTTGATCCAAAAGATTACAGGGCTACAAGTACTTGTTGAAAAGCTTATGAAGTCTTACTTTCAGATGGTTTGTTGGTTTCATGCAAAAACTCTCTGAGATGTTCCAAATCAACGAAATTAATTTGTATATTTTTCTGTCCAAGTCAGTTTGGGCCTTTAGCTTTGTATTTGTCGTAGCATAACCATGAGAGTGTACGCTCCCTCACATGGCAAACCCTCCCTAGGACATCCTAACTCATATATCTCAAGCCGCCGCGTCGCTTTAGGGTGGTTTGCTTAGATAATCTATCTTGAAACAGTTTCTTCGTTTATCGTTTGAGACCCAACTTCGGAGTATAGATCATTCATCTGCAAGTTGAGTTGAAATCTTCCTTGTCTTGCTTGTGTTCTTCGACTCGAATGTAGGGAATTAGCCTTCGTGGTGAGGTCAACCGGGCAGCGCACGTTGATAACAAAGGAGACGTGTGCGTGATTGCAGGGTTTGGTCTTGGTGATCAAAGCCGGATCGCGAGTGTCAATCTCCACCAAATCGAGAGTTATCCCTTACCTAAGGAAGATTGGGTACCCGTTGCCATCAACATTTTGTGGTTGACACCTCAATCACCCTAGCATGGCCATGCACTTCCATAATCCATTACATCGAGGGGCCCAGAGATATCTCTCCTGTAAGGATGGGCAAATTCTATCTTGATCATTACATCCCACTACATTTTTATAGCAAACCGAAGACCCACTTTTAATGACTATCCAGTTTGGAGTAGTGTTTAGTAGTCCTAAAATAACTACTACATATGTTGGAACCATGATGATCTCAAGTCTAAGGCTCTACATAAACACTACTTGAACTAACTGATGACACATGAAAATCTCTGTAGTATCTCATGGGTCTATCCAACATATGTTCACTAACATATGTCCCATATTATCAATTTGTATCTCCATACCATAATCCTTGAGACTGATCATCAATCAATACATATGCGATGTTAAATCATATTTGTTCCTCATATGATATATGATCAGGGATCATTTAGAAATAGCAACATTTGACATTAAGAGTCTCATAGATATAGTCACGTACTCATTGATCATAATGATAATGTCTATTTCAAGGAACAAATCAATACATTATAAATATAGCATGTGATATATATAACATCTCCATGTTGCCTCTAGGGCATATCACTAACACTTAAAACCCTGGATCCATCTGGACCGTTCGACCGAATCTGTTAAAATCCAAGCCATTAGTTTTCCCTATGGACCTCAATAGACTCGGTCTACCTTAGACTCGAGCCATTCTCTCACTGACCAATGGGGCCCAGGTGTCAGCTACTCTTTGACTCAATGCTGACGCCATAAATCGATTTTCTCGAAATAAAATAAATCATAATGAGTCATAAAATGGTTTAATTCTTTTAAATAGGATTTAAAAGGGTTTAAACTTCTAAAATTCATAACTAATTCATCCGAACTCCGTTTGCAATGATTCAACTTGCAAAATTCATTAAAAATCAAGATCTACCCATTAAAAACATAATATTGTACTGTTGATGTGTGCTTATATACTTTTTGATTTTTTCTCTCCTTTTGCCTATAGCCACCGACGTTTTGAAAGAGTCAGGATTTCCCGAAGAGAGTTCGGAAGCACTTGCAGAGCAGCAAGGCAAGTCACACAGATTCCTCAACACCTTTGAGCATATTGTATCAATGTTTTAAGCTACATTTTCCTTCAACTATGCATTTATTTTCATACTGTCATCTGGATGGGAACCCTTTGTCTTTGATTATGGCCTCATTGATTTGATTACGTACCTTTGGACCCATGGGAAAATGTGACTAGCTAGCTTTAATTATTGGTTAGCTAGAATAATTCTAGGATCCTTCTTAGCCATGCTTAGAAACTATGGCATAACACATGGGAAATCATTTAAACCTTGAATCACATTATTCAGTTCACATGAAATGATGATTCAGTTCATGACTATGGTCATGTGAGGATAACTTAATGGTCCACTAAAATTTGACTAAAGGGTGGGTTGTGAGCACCAGGATTGTGAATGTTGTTAGCGGTGCTCATGACGCTTAAGGACCAGTTCACGGACTACTCGTTGTGAAGCAACACCCGTACTAACCACAAGCTAGTATGGGTAATAGCGGGATTTGAAGTGTGCCGAGTTCAATAGGAGGCACTAGGGCTTTGTTTGTGGCAGATATAAGTCCACACATGGCAGTTGTCAATAAGTCCATGAGTTTGGGTGTCGAGCCGTCTTGCGGGAAGGCACTTGATCACCCCTACCGGAGATCGGAGGCTTGGTGGGAGACTCTCCTATTGTGCGAGTTATATGGATGATCTTGTCACAACTCCTTTCTAAGGTACCATGGTGGTATTGAGGCACACAGTGATGTGTTGTGGAGTTGTGTCTTGTGGGTAAAGCTGTACACCTCTAGCCAGAGTAAAACAATTCGAATAGTCATGCCCGCAGTTAATGGGCGAGCCTAGCAATGTTTTCTGTGATTAGTCTCACACTATCTTAATGAAATAATGAATGGTGGAATATGTTTAGCTCCAGGTTGGAGTGGTTGGGCCTATATCATTTTGGAGAGCGGTATAGTGTTGGTTAATATTGTTTAATGATTATTGTTTTATTACTCTCTTAAATGATTTATTAAATGCTGTTTATGTAACTTGAGCCATATTTTGCCATTCCATGTACTCACCTTAGAATCAACAATCATCTTCAGAGGAGTACTATAGCGAGGAGGACTTATTGGAGGACTAAGCAGGAGCCTGGTCAAGTGCGTGTGGAGTGGGAGTCATCGCGTCACCCGTAGTTATTCCGCTTCTTAGACTTTATTATTTTGAGAGGTGCCATTTGCTTCTATAATAAATATAGTCGTTATGTACACAATTACTTTGTTACCAACTTTGTCATATGTGCCTCGGTTGATTCCTGGATGAGGATTTACGCACAATAAAGCACCTGAATTTTGGATGGAAATTCCGGGTGTGACAGTGGGCAACCACAAAGTCTTCATCACTCCACAACAGATCGTCGTGGCTGCTACAACACTACTGGATACCCTGCAGCCAGGAGACAATTATCAGGGAACACCAACCTTTGCCATAATCTAGGCCATGATAATAGCAGCAGCGGTACAACAACACTAGGAGACCGGAGATACCATGGTTCATTCAAGCAAGACAGTCTCTGACACTGCAACTTCATCAATCGCGACTAGATGCCGAGGAGTGAGACTCGACCGCCGCCACTTGGAGGCACTCTGCAGATCGAAGGCCACAACGACGATTAGCGACGACACCATCACGACGGACGTTGATGAGGACATCACTGGCTTGGATATGACGATAGCTACCTTATGTATTCATCAACCAAAGGTACATGCTTTCTACGTAAGATTTACGTATTATATATTTGAATAGCCGTTAATGCACCATGAGTTTTGTGTGTTCTCGTTTGCAGAGATACTTGCTTGGGTGAAGGGAAAGAGACCGAGCGCAAGGAACGCATGGATGATCAAAGAAGTTGATTAGGAACCAAACCAAGACCTTACCCAAGTCTACTCCTACATCACCACGTCACTTTTGGTCCATAGAAGGCAAGAGATGAAGTTCTGCACGTTTTCGATTCGGATTCGGGCTTCCTGACAGCATCAACTTCAAACAGACCTAGCTGCTGATCCAGAAGGACTTTTGGGGCCCATGAGTACTTGTTGGAAAGCTTATGGAGTCTACTTTCAGATGGTTTTGGTCCCACATCAAAATTCCTCCTGAGCTGTCCAGAATCATTGAAACAATACATGTACCTTATCTAAGCCGAGTCCATTTTGGGCCTTGGGCCTTGTAATTGTGTCGTGGGCCAAGCCCAAGGGGTGTGCACCCTGGGGTTAACCCTAGGACATTCCGACTCATATATATTCAGTAGCCATTGTCATTTAGAGTCGGATTTTGCTTAGATTATTCTGCCATTATAGTTTCGCCATCTAGATCGGTTTGTAGAACCCCAACTTCATGTGCTAAACATTCATCTGCAATTCAGATTGCGTTCTTCCGTGTTCTTGTGAGTTTCTTGCTGAGAGAGAGCTGTTTTTAGTGAGCAGTTTTGCTGATCTTTCGAGATATTTGAGAGACTTGGTGAGAGAGAGCTATTCTAAGTCCTTTGTTTCTTACTCTCGCTTGTGAGGCTGGTTCTAGGAACGTGTCTCGGCCAACGACTGCTACAAATATTTGGGACACTTATTGAGCTTTGCTATTCTGTTATTATTTTTTGCTAATCCTTGCTACCATACTTTTGAGCCTCCTGAGATCCACAAACTTCTTATCAGTACAGATTTGATCCGAGTAATCGCAACACTCACCGCTGTCAACGTCCCACCTGCTTCAATCGGTAAGAATATCACAAGAGTTTGGTAAGACGCTTTTGGTTGCTTGAGAGTGTGTGATTCCACCATCCACTACCTAGTAGTTGATAGGGATAACGCTTTTGTGTTGTTTTCTGTTTTCTACTAACAGTGGCAGGAATGCGATGACATAGCATGAACTCTATACAACAAGACCTTCAGGCGATAGCTGAGAGCATGAAAGGTCTCCTTAATGAATATGAACAATTGAAACGACATCAGTAGCCAGTTACTGTTTCTTCTTGTCTTCCACTAACTATGACAGTTCACACCAAGGACGAAAAGGAGACGAAGAATTTGGATGAGAGCCCTACCATAGCTACCACATCACCTTCGACAAGTGAAGGTAAGACTATGTCATCTCCCCCTTCATATAATGGATTTGGTGCTGAAGCATACATGAGTTGGGAAGTTGTGATTGATAAAATTTTTTCTCATCGCCATATATGTGATAAACGAAAGATTAAGAATGCTGCTAGTGTCTTGACTTCTCATGCTTTAATATGGTGGCAAAATTTAATAACGTCTTCACATGATAGATTGCCTCAAAATTGGAACGATATGAAAATGCTTATGTGAGAGAAATTTGTTTCTCCATCTTAGAATTTCGCTTACAAATATAAAGTGTGTCATTTAGAGAAGCAACCCCTTGTTGTCCCTTCTTCTGTGACTAACCTTTTGCAAGATAATGAGAGTACTTTGATACAATGAGTGCTATGTTCTCAAATGGTGAAAGCGGAGCAAAATCAATGCCACAATTTGTTCCAATCAAGGTTTTTGGTTATGAATCGAGCGTGCTATATTATCGTTGATAGCAAGAGCTGTAGCAACTTTGCTAGTTCTGATTTGGTTGAGAAGCTTGGTTTGCCTACACAACCACATCCACGGCCTTATTACATCTAGTGGTTCAATTCTTGCGGTAAGTTAAAGGTAAGTAAAATTGTGAAAGTGGAGTTTTCAGTAGGCAATTATCATGATAGTACCATATTCGATATTGTTCCAATGCAAGCATGTTCTCTACTTTTGGGTAAACCTTGGGAATATGATAGAGATGTTGTGCACCATGGTAGAACCAATACGTACACTTTCACACATAATGGCAAGAAATTTTGAAAGATGATCTTGAGATGGAAAAGATTAAAAACCATGAGGTTTTGAGAAATAAATGTAATAATACTAATGTTTTGATGTCTTCACCTAAACTTGAGTTATTACAAAACGAAAGTATTGCTTTGGGACACTGACATTTTGCAGGTATCTGAGAAGAGCCAAGGTAATGAGGAAAAGAAGAAAGACATAGAAAAAGAAGATCCACCTGTTGTTCCATGCATGTTTCAAGATGGTTTAATTAAGAGAGCACCTACAGTTTTTGAAAATGAGAACAAAGGTAATAGAAATGGTGCTACATTCACTCAAGGTATGAACAATTTTGATGTGCTATATATGTCCACTAATCATGTTAGTTTAGAGCAATCACCAGTGGAATCGTGTGTTAAATTACCTTTGTCACACGATGATTTGGTTCCTATTTCTTGTGATAAAGAATAGTTGTGCAATGCTTCACTTATATCCACGCCACAACTAGTGAATGAACATGTTAGTAATGTTGTTGAACCACCATGTGCTGATTTTAGACATGTTGTTCACATTGCTAGCGAGAATGAAGAGCTTAGATTGCTATCTTCTTTAAATACTTGGGGCTATATTCAATTTGATGATCTTTGTCCACTCAATTGTTTAGAGAAGAAATTATTTGCTAGATGTGATTTGCCATGTCCTTCTCATATGATTTTTCATATTATTGGCAATTATGATAATAAAGGAGAATATAATGTGCATAGAGTATATATTTGTTCGAATTTTAATATATCTCCTTTTCATAATGACATGTCTTGTCTAGAGGACCGCATGAGTATCAATAATTCTCTATCTAGTTCCTCTAGTTGTTTAAATGAGTTGTAGGTTGGTTTGTAAGAACGGGAGTGTTGTGAGCTGCCCGACACTACAAAGTGTTCTCCCTGTTTAAAAATTTCAGAATCCAACCATACGCACAACACTACCTCACCCTATATTGTGAAAGATAAAAACATGTTCATCAGGCTTAATGACAAGGTGAAACCGCGGACGGTTTCCAATCAAGAAGGGGAGGATGATGAGGACATCACTGGCTCGGATATGACCATAGCTACCTTATGTATTCATCAACCAAAGGTGCATGCTTTCTACGTAAGATTTACGTGTTATATATTTGAGTAGCCGTTACTGCACCATAAGTTTTGTGTGTTCTCGTTTGCAGAGATACTTGCTTGGGTGAAGGGAAAGAGACCGAGCGTAAGGAACACATGAATAATCAAAGAAGTTGATTAGGGACCAAACCAAGACCTTATCCAAGTCTACTCCTACATCACCATGTCACTTTTGGTCCATAGAAGGCAAGAGATGAAGTTCTGCACGTTTTGGATTTGGATTCGGGCTTCCTGACAGCATCAACTTCAAATGGACCTAGCCGCGGATCCAGAAGGACTTTCAGGGCCCATGAGTACTTGTTGGAAAGCTTATGGAGTCTACTTTCAGATGGTTTTGGTCCCACATCAAAATTCCTCCTGAGCTGTCAAAAATCATCGAAACAAGACACATACCTCTTCTAATCTGAGTCTGTTTTGGGCCTTGGGCCTTGTAATTGTGTCGTGGGCTAAGCCCAAAGGGTGTGCGTCCTGGGATTAACCCTAAGATGTCCCAACTCATATATATTCAGTAGCCATCATTGTTTAGAGTCGGGTTTTGCTTAGATTATTCTGCCATTGCAGTTTCACCGTATAGATCGGTTTGTACAACCCCAACTTTGTGTGCTAAACATTTATCTGTAATTCAGGTTGTGTTTTCTTTGTTCTTGCAAATTTCTTCAATTGTTTGCAGGAGCAAAACCTTCGTGGTTAGGTCAACTGCGTGAGAGCATGGCCGATAATGACAAGACGCGCGGGTGTAGTGAGTGCGAGGTGACGATCTACTGATCGGAAGCCTCAAAACGTGAACGTGCACACATTGCCAAATCGAACCTATCGGAAGATCGGGCACCCAGTCGCATCAGATGCCAGGAAAACCATGACACCCAGGAATGACTACACTGTGATCTTCATCAAGACCTTAATGCTCGTCGGTGTGAAAGCAAGGAAAATGAATGTTGCCGACTAGAAGACGATCATGAGCATTTTGGCCTCCACGATGAGCGATTTCACCGCCGCAGTCAGAGCCGGAGCCCTCACTATTCAGCTCACTCAGATGACAAGTTCCTGCTTTCACGCATGAGCTACGCCAAGTTGACTAGCCATCAGGTTTCAAGCCAATTGGAATCGACAAATATGATGGCAAGACCAAACCGAAATCCTGGTTGACAGTGTACACCTTGGCAATTCGAGCAGCTGGAGGCAACCATATGGCGATGGTAAACTATCTCCCTGTCACCGTAGCCAACTCAGCATGGACGTGGTTGAAGGGGCTTACTAGAGGGTCTATAGGCTCCTAGGGGGAACTCCGTGAATGGTTCTTGTCAAATTTCTAGGGCACATACGAGAGGCCAGCATCTGAGTATGATTTGTATCAACGTCACCAGAGGAAGAATGAGTCACTCCGAGACTTCATCAAACGCTTTTGCAAGAAGAGGAATACAAGCCCCAAGATCAAGGACGAGACAGTAATTGCTGCCTTCTACAAGGGAGTCAAAGACACACTGTTCATCACCATGTTCACTCGGAAGACGCTGACTACAGCCAAAGCTCTCTTCGAGATGGCCAACAAGTACGCCGCCCTGGCTGACGCTGTTGCTGAGGCACAGGAAGACAAGCCTCGACAGAGAGACCAACGTAAGTTGGATGACGTGACACCATCGAAGAATAGGGACCGCAAGTGGAAGTCGGAGGACCTCATCGTGGCAATCGATCGCAACCGTCCTCGACCTCCCAGAACCGAAGATTATCAGAAGGACAAGTGACATGCTCAGGAGCTCATAAGCTCAAACGCAAGGACAACACTTTCTGTTCCCAACTCGTGGAATACCGAATAGCTAAGTCACTTTCTGATGAATATTTTCTCCTTTATATGATATTCTCATCCAAACGGGGCAGCAGGCAACTCAGTTCCCTATGGTTTACCTCGTATATGGCTTAGCTCTAGTCATGATCGGATCTAGGGGGGATGAGATCATCAATTCCTCACTTAGCCTCGCCAATGCCACAGTCACTTACACCTAATAGGTGTACATGATGCACTTTCTGTTTTTGCTCTTAAATTCTGACCTATGAAGCTTTGCTCCATGAAAGAAGAACTCAAGTTAGCCAAAACGCATGTATGGGAAATAGCCATCAGCTGACTCCCAGCGCTCGAGGGATATGATTAGTCGGGCAGAGTGTTTAAATATAAGGAGTCAACTACGCGAGGAAATTAAAATCAATAAGAGGAGGAACACATATTTACATATGTTGTAAAATACATAAATTTTCTTCCGGTGATTATTTTCTTCATCAGATACTACTCATCCGATATGTTTATAATGCAGGGCCAGTTCCGAATACGCGTAACAGGAACTCATGGCTACGAGCCTATGTCCTATGCTCGGGGGACTGGACCAGCCTGCCAACACTTGGAGCACAATACCTCAAGAATCACTCGAAATGCTCCATGAGGGCTATTGACCGAGAACTTGCACCTATCGGACATGGATGCCACCTTTACATTGGTACGCTCCATGCGGGCCGCCAACCGACCTCTAGCACCAGTTGGGGCTTAGGTATCACTCTGCTGGGTAGGGTACCTCTGATGAGGGTCATCAGCTGAATCCTATGCTAATGCAAGGTTCGGGTACCTTATTTGGCCATGACTTTGCTGGGTAGGGTACGCCCCATGAGGGTCGCTAGCTGAATCCTATGCTAATGCGAGGTTCGGGTACCTTATTCGGCCACAATTTTACCAGGTTGGGTATGCCCCAAGAGGGTCGCCGGCCGAATCCTGTGCTAGCACAGCATTTGGGTACCTATTTGTCCAAAACAACGGAAGAAGCCACTATTGGAGCTCTCAGTAAAAAAGAAGCCAGAACCCATGTAGTCGTAAACTACGGAGGTGCTCATTATTTTTCAAGACTAGAGGACCTCAATTATTCAATTCCTACTAGAAGATGAACTCCTTGAAGATCGCAATGGAGCTGAACGAGTCAACTGACGGAGCAAAAGGTTTATCGTAGTCGGAGGAGACCTATATCATCAAAGCACATCCGGAGTTATCATGTGCTGCAACACACTTGAGGAGGGCAAGCAAATTCTGTAATCTATCCACTCAGGTATCTGCGGCAACCATGCTACATCTAGAACGTTAGTTGAAAAGTCTTGTAGACAAGGATTCTTCTCACTGACTGCGATTACCGATGCTGAAGCACTCGTCTCATCATGCAAGGGATGCTAATTTTTTGCTCAGCGAACACATCTACTAGCACAAGACTTGCAGACTATTCAATTTCATGTCCCTTTGTAGTCCAGGGGCTCGACATGGTTGGGTCGAAGGCGCTAGGAGGGTTTACACATCTTTTCGTCTTGGTGGACAAGTTCACAAAATGGATTGAGGCTACACCCGTTGCTACGATCACTACGACCAGGGCGAAAGACTTCATACTGTGTGTAATAGACCGATTTGGAGTTCCCAATCGCATCATTATGGACAACAGTACTCAGTTCATGGGCAGCTTTTTCAAAGATTTCTATGACGATTTCGGCATCAAAATCTATTATGTTGCGGTGGCACACCGCCAGAGCAATGTGCAGGTTGAGCAATGATCGGAATCTCCGAATTTTATGGGCTGTGTTGGGTATGTTGGTTTGGGCCGGCTTATTCAGTAGCAGGCCAAAGATATGAGTTCTCAAATAGCATGCCCTATTGGGACGCTCACTGGTCACGTTAAAATCATGATGCATGTGCTATTTGACAAGGGCCGATTAAATAATCAGATATGCTTCACGCTAAGCATATAGCCGGGTGTATACATTTGGGTACTTTGATTATTTTCTGGTATTGACTAAAACGTTAAAGATCTTTGACTTTATGTTTAATTGTTTCTCAATTAAGCACAAAGTGGGGGGCTACACCTAATAGGTGCGCCTATTCGGCGCATACCATTCATTTATTTCCATGAAGCCCTTCATAGCCTCTTTGCCAGCTGACATGAAGTAGGACTCGAGAGAAGAAGCACTCAGACAAAGAGTACTTGGTAGCAAGGTGTGAGGGGCTACTATGGAGGCCATGGGCCCTGGGTACCTCAAGGAAGGCAAATACGGCCACTCGGATGGAGGGTGGTCCGGTCCAATACAATTAGGGATAGAGTAGGACTCGGTTTTATGTTATCTTGCATGATAAGAAAAGGGATATAATCCTAGCCGATCTCTCCATGTACTGATGAGGAAAACTCTTGATCATATCTAACTGGATTTTCTACTTGTAATCCTCATCCCTCTAGTATATAAGGAGGGCTAGGGAGCCCCCTAGGGCATAACCAATCTCACCAGAGAAATCGCGAAAGCAATACACAAATTGCTGGAAGTAGGGTACTACCTCACATTGAGGGCCTGAACCAGCATAAACCCTTGTGTCCTTTAGAGTCCATCAAGTTTAGATCTAACGAGTAGCCCCATATTCAATATTGCCAACACAAAACATCGACACACACGCAGCGCGCGGTTTAGCTACGACGCGTGCCTCCGATCCCACATTATCGGTTTTTCTTGTTCCCGTGCACCCTCCCACCCTCCCTCTGTTTTTTCTGTTTTTCCCCAGGCGCTCCCACTGTCTTTTCTCATTCCTCCTCTACCGGTAAAAAAATTATTATCAGTTATTCTATCACTTTTCCTCGTTCCTCCTCTACTAGTAAAAAAATTATTATCGGTTATTCTATCACTTTTCGTTATCCAGATAGCCTATGAGTAAATAAATTATTATCTGTTATTCCATCACTTCCTCTTAACTCAATAGCTTTCGGGTAATTTAAATTATTATTTATTGTCGTATCAATTTTTTACTAACATATAATAGGGAGGAGTGGATAGTAATTTCTTTCCACGTGTAAACAATAATTTTGTTACAGACGTGTATTTGTTACAAATGAAGAACAAACTATAGAGTAAATGATTTACTAATTGTAACAATTAACCACAACGTCGTGTTAAATCAGTATACTTCTAAGAACCTCGACTAAAAAATATATAGATGGGTATTTTACATGGTCAACCACCCAAAAATAAATAAAATACTCACCAATAGACACAACAAACAAGGTTATGAATAAAAATTGCCACCACTTTGGCACAATACACATGATTCTTCCCCGGTGACAAGGACCACCGGTAGAGCCGACTGCTCAGCGGCGCTGGTCCTTTGTATCACCACCTAGGCAGCCTGCCGATCTAGTTGTCGACGATGTGGGCAGCTTGCCGTGCAGTCTCAACAAACTTTGACGACCCTCTCTCCCCTTGCTCCCATCATCATGCCCACTTGGATCAAAGACGCCATGGCCCTAGGAGCCTAATGCAGGAGTAGTTGCACCAGCGCCTAAGTCACCAGAGGGAGTCACTGACTCCAGGCCCCCTCTACCGCCGAGGAAGCCCGCCTCGCAGGAGACCCCGTCAAAGAGGCAGACCCGGGTGGTAACGGAGGTCCACCATGGTGATGGTGGCAGAGATGGCTGCTCCTGCTCGTGGTGGCCACCGGTGACACCAGATTTGCATCGTCCCACTCAGAGAAGCACCAACCAATGCTCTTGATTA
Source organism: Oryza meyeriana var. granulata (assembly GCA_003991445.1). Lineage (NCBI taxonomy): Eukaryota > Viridiplantae > Streptophyta > Magnoliopsida > Poales > Poaceae > Oryza > Oryza meyeriana. Next base: position 125,784 of record RYFJ01002501.1, on the reverse strand, counting down.
TGTCGGCGGCTGCTCCTGCTCGTGGTGTCCACCAGCTACCACGCCCAGATCATAACCACCGCCGACCTCCCTCTCCTAGCCACCACACGGATCCAGCATCGACGACCTCACCGTCGACGTCTCACCGCCCTGTTTGGCCCGGTGTGTAGATCTGGATTAGGGGAATGCATGGATGGTTGTTACCTGAGGACAGTGGGCATCATTGTCGGGAGGCCTGCCTCCGTCAAGAGAAAATTCCCTAACGCTGCCGCCTCCTACATTCTAGGTCCAAAAAATTTCAGAAAAATGAACGAGTGGTTGGTTACACTACGGTGACCTTGTATATATATTAATATGCATTTTAATGTCAAGTAAAAAAACTTACTCTGATGGGTGGTTGGTTATGGTGTGGGGGGGGACCAGCACAGTACACATATAATATATTAATATACGAGTGTGATATCTAGTAAAAGAATTACTCTAGCAGTAAACGAGTGTTTTGTGATGATTTCTCTTGCAGTGAAGATTTTACTACCACTACTACTTAATGAAAATGTGCGGGAAGAGGTATTCGGGGATGATTTCTCTCGCAGTAAAAATTTTACTATGACTAATGCATGAAGAAGGTGTGGAGGGAGGATAAGGGTGCTAGGGATGAGTGGATCGCTGGAATATGCTGTGAGGTGTGCGTGTTTAGCTAAACCACGTGCTGGTGTGGTATAGAATATGTTGATTACCAAAACATATATATCGTGATTGTATTACAAAAATGGCCGTAGCGTTAGCATGTGCATATTACTAACTAACTTGTGGAGGTAGGCTGCAACCCCTTCGGCAAAAACAAGATCAAAGCATCGGGCAAAAAGCGCAGCAAACAAGGGATGCCTAACACACCGGGCAACATGCCTAGTGAACGGGCAAAGACCTGGCGCACTGGGTGAAGAGCATGACGAACGGACAAAGTTCAGGAGACACTAGGCAAAGGGCCTAGTGAATGGGCAAAAGCTCAACAAGGTGCCAGACGGCCTGCAACGCCCTCATCAGCCCAGAGAGATGGGAGGCCATTAGGGGGATGGACCATTTAAGGGCCCATGTGGGCCCACATGGGCTCATATTTAGCAACAGACATGTGGTACTCACCCAGTGCCAATCTAAGGCTAGAATGTAATACACACTTGTAGGTGGAACCCTAGGACCTATAAGTAAAAACCCTAAGCCTAGTAAATAGGACTCCAGGGCACTATAATGGCAGGGTTTTTGAGATTTATTTTCTTTGTCTACACCTAGAGACTATTGTTGTCCCCTTCGACAACATTTGGTGCCGTCCATGGGGAACCTACCCTAGGTGAGAAGCCGAAGAGGACAATGCCACCGAAGTGAAAGTCGGCAAGGAGGAAGATGCCTCCGCGTCTGTACTTGGATGGCGAATCTAGTCAGGAGCACGTGGAGTCATCTGAAGAGGATGTCGAAGCCAAAAAACTTGGTCCTCGGGCCGAAGAGGTCCCTACTTCAGCCTTGCCATTGGGCGGACCAAGCATAGGGTTCGAAACAATACCGTCCAAAGCAGGTGAAGAGGTAGTTGCCGTACCGAGGGCGGAGTAACAAGCCATGAAGCAAGACATGCAGCAGCTGCAAGCATGGACTACAGCAACATCCCCACCCCACTTCTTCGCTCGAACCCCTTTGGACATCGTTGCTACCAACTTTGGCCGGACAAACCTCGGGACTCCCCCAAGTTCAAGCTTCGCTTATGCCAGCTTCGGTAGGACATACCTTGGGACTCCCCCAAGTCAAAGCTTTGCTGATGCCAGCATCGATAGGACAAGCCTTGTCATGTCCTGATTTTTGCCTTACATTCTTTTGCCTGGTTGCGAAAATTCACCTCTTGTTTATTCGCCTCAAAGAGCTTAATGAAAATTTCCCCAATCAAAAGTATTTAATATGACTAAGTTAACTAATTATGCCATTGGAGTTGTTTTGATTCTTAACTGGAGTTTAATTGTATTTTGGGAGTGGAGCTCAATTTTTCCTAATTAAATTCCTCAGGTCCAAAACATTTCCATTCAATTCCTAAATCCCTAAATATTCCCAAAAATTCCAAATATTCCAAGTTTTGCAATTTTCCAATAAGGCCTCTGTCTTTTTTCTTTTCTTTTTTCCTTTCCTTCCTATTTTTTTCCTCTCCTGCGGCCGGCCCATCTGAGTCCTCGAGCCGCTGCCCTCAGCCCGCTCGTCCTCTGTGCGCCACCGCTCATGGCCCGGCCTGTGCCACCTCCATCCCATGCCTACCGCCACTGCTTTCCGCTTTCGTCACCAACCCTAGCTCCTCCTCTTCTATAAATAGTTGCCAACCCCGTCATTTTCCCCTCTTCCCGAAGCCACACCGCCACCGCCATCTTCACCCACGAGCAAGGCCGCCATTGCCACCGCTTCCATCCGCTGCCGGGAGCCACACCATCGTCGCCGCATCCTCTTGAAGCCGCCGCCATCACCGGTGAGCCCTGCGCCATTTTCCTACATGGTTTCCCTCCCGGTCTCATCTTTCTCTCCCAACTCCGGTGTTCCGTTGCCACCGCCGAGCACCGCCCGCCTTCATCTAGGTGGCTGGTGCTTTGCCACCGAGATCCCCTTTCCCTTCTTATTCCAGTGCCACCTTCCGCCCTTGCTGCCGCTCGCCATCACTGTCAAATGCCAAAGTCACCGCCCCTATCATGCCAGCTTCCAGTCTGTGGTGACCGCACCCGTGCACGCTGTGCATGTGCCCCTGTCCTGTGATGCCGATGTGTGGGACCCACAGTCCAAAAGACCCAGCGATCTCAACCGTCCGATCGAACGGATTCAACTCAGGCCGTTGGATCTACATAATGCAAGTAGGCGCCACGTCCACCCTAGTCTAGCCACCTCATCATCCATGTTAGCACCATATCATCTTTCCTGCCTACGTGTCGCCACGTGGCAAGCCCTGTCAGCTCTAGCCATACAACGAGTAGGCCCTGTTAATGCCAAAATTTGGTACGGTTCTTTATCAGATTCGGGTAAGGGAGAAATCACAGTCAATTAACGGGGATTAAATCCAGAGGAAGCCCGAGTTTGGGAAAGGATCGTGAAGACCACGGGAAGGCAGTTAAAATCTTATCTGTAAATTAGGTAGAGATAATTTTAGGAAACCTCAGATCTCGTATCCGGTCAGGGCTTGGTTTAATTTTCCTTTTATAGCTAGGAAACTCCTGTTTCGTATGCACTGATCAGGACTGTATACTCGCAAATACGTCATGCCCAGGGACCTTGTAATCATCATACACAGATAATACAAACTTCGGCACACTCGCCACCCTTTTCAACAGTGGTTCTTGCTTCTCGAGCCGGGCTGCACCGGTTAAGTTCGACCTCCTGCGAGAGGGTAAGTCTTGTTACCCTGACTACCATATCGACTAGGACTTCCTCGGTTAGGTCTGATATTCTAGTCGGCCTACGGTAGTCGGCTTACCCACGATAGTATCTGTTCTGTCTATGCGTTCGCTGCATCAGTTAGGTTTGATCTCATAGGCCGAGTAGATATATCACATCACCGTGCATAGATTTATCCGGCTTACTGGGTGTAACTTATCATCAGTTGTGCTGCATCATTAGGGTCGACCCACTAAACTTGTCATCGATAAGTATATCCCTGCTAGGTTGATCAATTTTATTCAAAGCGTTTATGGGATGTTATAGCCGATAAGTTTCATATATCACATCATGATTGCATCAGATCTATCGGCTCATCGAGGTTCTTTTATCGTTATCACCTGTGATGGCATCAATTAAGTTTGAACTACTAGATTGATAATGATAATTTATCCTTGTTAAGCCGATGGGTGTCCATGCAATGTTCTATATCGGATGCCTAGCTGATAGGCTTTTCTTTTATTAGTTAAAGCCGATTTGCATTGTTCAACACGTTTTTGGCACGCATACACCGTCATCGGCTTTCCAGCCGATACACGTTATATCAGTAATCGGCTTTTTTACGTTTATTATATTGCTATTAGTTCCTAGCCACATGGTTTATTTATTGTCCATCTATCCATCATCAGCTTCCAGTCGATTGTATAAGTGCTCTAGTCCATATCGGCAATCGGCCGATGAGACGAGTCCAATTCGGCTTTCAGCCGATTGGCTCATTGATCTAATATTTTCTATCTCCTTGTCAATTGCAGGGTCAAATTGACTAGCACGCCTACGAACTTTGAATTTTAGGACCTGCACTAGAGTTAAGCAAATCTCCCAGGCCTTCGCGTGTCTAGTGCACCGAACCAGATCATCGGCTCGTTCCCAACGCTGCCGGTGATTTTCGGTGTCAACACTTTTTTGGCACGCTCGGTGGGACATGGAATTTCGACATGGCCGGAAAAGAGATCAAAACAGACAACGTGATTCCGGTCAACATGGAAGATCTAACAGACGAGCAGAGACAACAAGTTGAGCAGAATATGGCCAATTTTCAGAAACTTTGTTTGGAATCTTTTGGCATGATGCGAGAAGGGCCGATTCAAAAATCTCAGTTTCCAAAACCAGTTCTAGTAGGAGAATCGAGCCGTACACCACCTGAGAGTCCACCAATAAAACCCTTACAGGAGATGGTGAATGAAGCAGTGCATCATGCGCTCATCAATCAATCAGGGATCCTGGTGAACATGCTGCATAACCTCATCAAGAAGGCAATGGATGGATGGATCGATTGCTCAAGAGCCTACTCGAGGTCCTGTTTATCTCCCACCAAAGATAGAGCCAAATCAAGTTACTTATGGCCCCAGAAAAGATATACCGGAGAATTTATTTTCGTAGAACCAGGCTGGGGGGCAACAAGATATTCCTGCGGGATACCATCAAACGACTTATTATGGGGGATATCAGCTGAATTACCCAGGAGGTGTTGCCGATTCAGGTAATTATCAGAGAGAATATCCCTGGCAGAATTGGCTACAAACTCCGCCCATATAATATCAGCAGGAAATCCCAAGGGAAGAAGATTTATCGGCAAGGGTTGCAGAAATAGTAAGAGAACAGTTTGGGATAAAACCAAAGGAGCAAACATTTATGTATCGACATCCGTATCCAGAGTGGTTTGACAGGGTTCCATTACCACACCGATACAGAGTCCCATATTTTTCTAAGTTCTCAGGGCAGGACACATATCTACAGTAGAGCATATTAGCCGATTCTTGGCACAGTGTGGAGAAGCATTGGTTGAGGAGGCTCTGAGGGTTAGATTTTTCCCCTTGTCATTGTCTAGATCGGCTTTTACATGGTTCTCCTCATTACCACCGAATTCAGTACGGGGATGGGCCAATCTAGAAAAACAATTTCACAAATACTTCTTTGCTAGAATCCATGAGATGAGGCTGACAGATTTAACATCGGTTAGGCAAAGGCCAGATGAAACGGTACCAGAATATGTCCAGCGGTTTCGAGACGTTAGAAACCGATGTTACAGTTTGAATCTGAGTGATGGGCATCTAGCCAATTTGGCTTTCCAAGGTCTTTTAGCGCTGATTAAAGACAGGTTTTCATCACAAGAGTTCGATAGTCTGGCGCACCTGGTACAGAAGGTATCGGCTCATGAAAGCCGATTTCAAGAGGCAAAAAAGGATAAGTTTCAGAGAAGGGTTGCTCAGGTGCAAGTTTATTCATCAGATTCAGATAATGAAGGATCCGATGTTGAGATTGGATTGGCAGAGTGGGCTAGAAACAAGAAATCAGTATCATGCCCGTGGGTGAAGGATATCGGCAAGGAGGAACGATAGGACTTTGACATCAATAAAGCCGATAAAATCTTCAATCTATTACTACAGGAGAAACAGATACAACTTCCACCAAATCATGTAATCCCATCAGCTGAAGAACTAAAGAAGAAGAGATATTGCAAGTGGCACAACACGATATCGCACCACACCAATGAGTGCAAAGTTTTTCAGCAACAAATTCAATCGGCTGTCGAACAGGGAAGGATCAAGTTTGAGGACAAAAAGACGATGAAGATCGATGGACATCCATTTCCCATGAATATGGTTTATGCAGGATCATCGATGAATCAAGCCGATGAAGGAAGATATCGGGAATTTAGATCTAGAATTATTTCATCACAGCTGGTAGATAAATATTCAAGATGTGAAGAGGAACAACGGGCTTCGTCACACGAGGAGAGGTATAATCCACATTGGAATTGCCCGTTCTTTCAGTTTTGCTGGGAGCAAGGAATAAGATTGCCATCGATCAGAGATTTTCCTGAATGTAATGTTACAAGATCTCAGGATTTTGAGCATGAAGGATTTTCACGAGATCGGCCGCTTGAGAAACGAGCATTGGTACATAGCCGATTAGGGCCGATTCATGAAGAGTGTTTTGAAGAAAATGATAAACAGCAAATCCAAAATCCTCAGTGGTGTCCCAGTGGAATATTCACAAAGAATCAGAAAAGAAGGGCACAGCGGCTACGGCAGCGGGAGCAACAGGAAGAACAACGGCGAGACTACAAGGAAGCCGATCATCGTCACAAGAGGACTAAGCGGGTATGGCGTGTGAAGAAAAGTGACGATGAGGTTGATCCATCGGCTCCATTAGACATGGTTTTCTTTTTGCCTAGGGAATATAAAGCGTTTTCATCTGATGAAGAGGGCAATGAAGAGATTTTTGCTCAGTTAATGCTGCAACCCGATCAGGCTATATTTGACAAGCCTGAAGAATCAAAGCATTGGCATTTAAAGCCATTATATATCAAGGGTTTTGTAAATGGGAAGCCGATGACGAAGATGCTAGTTGATGGGGGGGCAGCTATTAATCTAATGCCATATGCTACATATCTGAAGTTGGGGAAAACTGCCAAAGATTTGATCAAAACAAATATGGTGTTAAAGGATTTCGGCGGGAATCCATCGGAGACAAAAGGCGTGTTAAACATGGAACTGACAGTGGGGAACATGACATTGCCCACTACGTTTTTTGTCATCGATGGAAAAGGATCGTATAGTCTACTCCTTGGCAGGGATTGGATTCACGCAAACTATTACATGCCCTCAACGATGCATCAGTGTTTGATACAATGGCAGGGAGATCAAGTTGAGGTAATCCGGGTGGATCAATCGACCAATATTGCAATGACTGATTTGCCGATCTGGGAGGCCAATGGTGTCGATTGTTTGTCTAGAAAAGTGTGGGAAGGGGATTATATTAAGATCACCAGTCGGGAGATACAGCCGATTCGGCAAGTCAGCTCGGAACCATTACTCTGATGGGCACCATTGAAGAGTTCGAAGGGAAGTTGGGACAAGGATTTACGTCGGCTGATGATTTGGAGGAAATTGATATAGGACCAGGAGATAGGCCAAGGCCGACGTACATAAGTAAAAGATTGTGTCCTGAATTCCGAGAAGAATTAATAAAATTGCTGAAAGAGTATTGAGATTGTTTTGCTTGGAAATATCATGAAATGCTAGGATTAAGCCGATCAATTGTTGAACATCGGCTTTCTATTAAACCAGTATATCGGCTGTTTAAACAGGCTCCAAGGAGATTTAAAGCAGAGTTATATGAGCCAATCAAAGCAGAAATCTCGAGGTTATATGATGCAAAGTTTATAAGGCTGTGCCGATATGCTGAGTGGGTTTCTAATATCGTCCCGGTGGAAAAGAAGAATGGAAAATTGAGGATATGTATCGATTTCCGGGATTTGAATAAAGCTACCCCCAAGGATGAGTACCCGATGCCGATAGCAGATTTGTTGGTGGATGCAGCATCAGGCCACAAGATTATTAGCTTCATGGACGGCAATGCAGGATACAATCAAATTTTTATGGCAGAAGAAGATATACATAAGACTGCGTTTCGATGTCCTGGAGCTATCGGTTTATATGAGTGGGTGGTAATGACGTTTGGATTAAAAAGTGCCGATGCGACATATCAGAGGGCGATGAATTATATATTTCATGATCATCGGCTTATTAGTGGAGATTTATATCGATGATGTGGTGGTTAAGTCCAAGAGTGATGAAAGCCATATTGCCGATTTGCGAAAAGTGCTGGAAAGGGCAAAGAAATACGGATTAAGGATGAATCCCAACAAATGCGCTTTTGGTGTATCGGCTGGGCAGTTTTTGGGTTTTATGGTTCATGAGCGAGGAATTGAAGTTAGTCAACGGAGCATCAGAGCCATCAAGACTACAGAACCTCCAAGCAACAAAACAGAGTTGCAGTCATTGATCGGCAAGATTAATTTTGTAAGGAGATTCATATCAAATTTGTCAGGAAGGATTGAGCCTTTTACTCCGTTGTTGAAATTGAAAGCCGATCAAGAATTTGTGTGGGGGGCAGAACAGCAGAAGGCATTTGATGGGATTAAGAGTTATTTAAGTTCCCCACCTGTTCTGATTCTGCCGCAGAAAGGAGTGCCATTCAAGTTATACTTATCGGCCGATGAAAAATCCATCGGGTCTGTTTTAATACAAGAGTTCGAAGGCAAGGAGCAAGTCGTGTTCTATTTAAGTAGAAGGCTTTTGGATGCTGAAACGAGATATCCTGCGGTGGAGAAATTGTGCCTTTGTTTATATTTCTCATGCACGAAGTTAAGGCATTACATCCTATTGGCTGAGTGCACGGTGCCCCGAGTACTCTTTGTCCGAGTGCTTCTTCTCCCGAGTCCTGCTTCATGTCAGCTGGCAACGAGGCTATGAAGGGCTTCATGTAGATATATGAATAGTGTGCACCTAATAGGTGCACCTATTAGGTGTAGCCCCCGACTTTGTGCTTAATTGTGAAGACAATTAAACATAAAGTCAAAGATCTTTAACCTGGAAGTCTTTCCCGAGTAGATTACTACTGGTATATGAGACTCTTCGGTATCATGTCAACCGGAATATGATTTATAGTCTTACCGAGCAGGGAACTACTCGTATGTAGGACTCTTCGAATTCATGTCAGTCGGATTAGGTATTTATAGTCTTGCCGAGTAGGATACTACTCGTATATGGGACTCTTCAGCGTCATGTCAGCTGGAAAAAGGGGTTTATAGTCTTTCCCGAGTGGCGTCCCACCCAGAAGTTAGACTCCTCCACGTCATGTCAGCGGGAAAAGTATTTATAGTCTCTCCCGAGTAGTGCACTACTCGAAAGTTAGACTCATCCGCATCATGTCAGCGGGTAAAATGTTGCTCGTGACAACTGATGGCCACGCATGTAGGCCGAGTACCACTTTATGAAAATAATCCATAACGTGGTTAGGTGTACTCGAGAGAGATACCTGCATCTCCAATTGTAATGAAGACCAGCTTGTGATCCTTGTCAGGATATATCCTCGAGACCTGGTAGATAAAAACAGATACCCAAACGTATATGTTTAGCAATAAGGCTTTCAAGAAGCATATCTGTTTACCTCATCGGCTCCTGTTAGTAGCACCAGCACTATAATTTCAACTCAGCCTGCAAGCGGCCCACATGGAGCATGCTACTGTAGGAACTCATATCTTGGTGGCTACTACCAAATAAGCCGGCCTGAGCCGACCTATCAGCATAGCTCTATAGAAGTATCATCCATCGCATGTCAGGATGAGTTTTTTGGTATTGGTAACTGCAATCAGCCAGAGAAATCCTTATTCGCAAGCCTTTCCGACTTATGTTCTGGATGCAGCCTGGTTGCCACAGGTGCCCGAGCAGGTATGTTGCAGGATCTGCTTGCCCTCCTCAGGTGTGACGTAGTGCATGAGAAATCCGGATGCGCTTTGACGATGTAAGTCTTCTCTGACTTCAGGAGAGCCGAGCAGGGTACCCGAACCTTGCATTAGCATAGGATTCGGCTAGCGACCCTCATGGGGCATACCCTACCCAACAGAGTTATAGCCAAGCGAGGTACCCGAACCTTGCATTAGCATAGGATTTGGCTAGCGACCCTCATGGGGCGTACCTCACCCAGCCGAGTGATATACGACCCCCGACTAGTGCTGGAAGTCGGTTGTCAGCTCACATGGATCATAGCCAGGGAAGATGACGTCCCGACTGGCGCAAGTACTTGGTAAGTAGCCCTCATGGAGCATCCCGAGTGTATTTTGGCAGACTTGTCCAGCCCCCGAGCGTAGGAGATAGGCTCGCAGCCCTGAGTTCCTGTCACGCGTATCCGGAGCTGGGCCTGCAATATAAAGATATCGGATGAGTAGCATCCGATGATGAAAACAATCATCCGAATAAAATGTATTTTACAATATATGTAAATTCATGTTCTTCCTCTTATTGATATTAATTTCCCCGAGTAGTTGACCCCTTACATTTAAGCACTCTACCCGACTAGTCATAGCCCCCTAGCGTCGGGAGTTGGCTCAAGGCTCTTTCCCAGACACGCGTTTTGGGTGACTTGAGTTCGTCTTTCATGGAGCAAAGTTTCACGGATCAGGATTTATGCTACTTGAGTACTTTTGCAATCATTTAAGAGCAAAAACAGAGAAGAGTGAAGCTTGTGCACCTATTAGGTGTAAGCGGCATTGGCAAGGCCGAGTGAAGAAATATTTATCAGGAAGCGACTTAGCTGTTCGGTATTTCGGAGTAGGGATGCCGTCCTTGCGTTTGAGCTTGTGAGCCCCCGAGCATGTCACTTGTTGTTCTGATAATCTTCAGTTGTTGAAAGTCGAAGACAATTGTGACCGACTGCCACAATGAAGCCATCTGACTTGCGTTTGCGATTCCCGGCTTTAGTCGGGGCCGCGTCGTTGGTGCCCTCCCGCTTCTTCTGTCAGGATGCCTTTTTATCTTCAAGGGCCTTAGCAACAGCGTGGGCTGAGTCGGCGTATTTGTTCGCCATGTAGAATAGAGCCTTGACAGAGTTGGGAGGCTTCCGAGTGAATTTGTCGATGAACGAGGTGTCTTTGACTCCTTTTCGAAAGGCGGTGATGACGACCTCGTCCTTGATGTTCGGGATTGAATTTTTCTTCTTAGAGAACCTCTTGATGAGGTCACGAAGAGACTCGTTCTTCCTTTGATGCAACTGATATAAGTCGTACTCGGAAGATGGCCTCTCGTATGTTCCCTGGAAGTTGGTGATGAAGCATTCCCGGAGTTCTCCCCAGGAGTCGATTGATTGCTTGGGAAGTCCTATTAGCCATGTCCTCGCTGAGTCGGCTAAAGCGACTGGGAGGTAGTTAGCCATGACTTTGTGATTTTCCCCAGCTGCTCGGATCGCCAGAGTGTAGACCGTGAGCCAGGACTCGGGATTGGTCTTGCCGTCGTATTTGTTGATGCCTGTAGGCTTGAAACTCGACGGCTAGTCGACCTGTTGTAGCTCCTGGGTGAAGGCCGGTATGCCTTCGTCTTTATGAGGGCTCCGACTCCGAATATGGCGGTGAAACCGCACGTGGTGGAGGCCGAAACGCTTGTTCTTGTCTTCCAGTTGGCGTTGCTTATCTTCTTCTTGTTCACGGCGCCGAGCGATGATGTTTTGCCGAAGGTCGCACCGTAGTCGGTCTCGGAGGTCCTGATCGTCCCGACGGTTGCTTTGACGTCGCCGGTTGTCGTTGGGGTTGCCGAGTGATGCCTGACGTACCTCCGTATGCGGCTGACTAGAGCCAGCCGCTCGGCATCGCTTTGAGGTAGATGAGACTGCCGTTGGGGATGTCGACCGGTTGGTCGGTATGAGGGTATCACCCGACTGTTGGTGCTGTTGACATGCAGCAGCGGTAAGCATGGCTTTTATCCTTGCGATGGTAGGGGTGGCCTGGTGATCAGGCCCAAGCTGGATCGTGTCCAGTAGGGTTGTGGCGGCCACGATGTTCTGTTGTGGCATGACGAAGACGTCGTGGTCGCCGACTTTTGTTTGGAGGGTTTGTTGCTGAGCGGTTCGCCCAGCCCTGCGTAGGCCGTCGTTGCGGGCGTGCAGGCATCTTGCTTCTTCCTCCTGTTGTTCTCGCAGTCGGCAGGCTTCCTCCTCTTGCTGCTCACGTAGTTGGCATGATTCCTGAGTAGAAATAGAGCCTTTGGATGCCATGAAGATTTCTCGTGGCAGGGAGAAGCTTGCCGAACTGCTGTCTGACATAGAGTCAAAATCCGACTGGGAGTCGTAGTCCGACTGAGAGTCGTAGTCGGAATAGTTGATGGGGGTGATTACAACTCCGACCTCCCTAGATCCGATCTCGAGCGGCTCGGGGCTGTATCCGAGTCGAACTCCAGAGGATCGGGTTTGCCGCGTCGGATGTAGATTGTAGATATCCGCGGCGTCACCGAGTCCGAACGGGAAATTGACGATCTCTTCCTTTTTTGGCCCGATCTCGGCCGGCTCAAAACCGAGTCCGAGTCGAACACCGAAAGAAAGAGTTGTCCCTGGACTCGGGTGTATTGGAGATCGCCGCAGCATGTCGTGAAAGATTGCTGCAGCATCGTGTAGGCTGACTGGCGTGGAGTCGGCTGGTTCCTCGGCCGGTTGGATCGGGTCCGAGTCGGCCAAGGTGAGGTTGCCGATCTGGTCGGCGATGAAGTCGAGGCCTCCGAATGAGATTGTATCTCCGGGGGAGAATTTGCTGCCGTCGACTCCGGTTGTTGGATCCATCGAGCTTGTAGACGTAGATCGCGTCGAAGCCCCTACCTGGCGCGCCAACTGTCGATGTTTTACACCGGGGCTACTCGGCTGATGGAAACTCGGTGGATTGCAAAGGAACACAGGGAGATTTTATACTGGTTCAGGCCCTCGATGTGAGGTAATACCCTACGTCCAGTTGTGATGGTATTCCTTTGAGGATTTGTGGTGGTGATTCTGGTGAACCAACTCAACCTGCCCTCATGGGGCGCCCTGCCTCCCCTTATATACTGGGGGATAGGGTTACAAGGTAGGAGTCCCAACCGGATTACGGCTAAGGGATCTCCTCTTAGAGATATAACGCACCCGACTAGGACTGTATATTCCTTTCTATACAAGGCAAAGTCTGCCGAATCTAGCTATATCTCTAATTGCAAGGCTAGGCCCATCCTCTATCCGGGTGGCCCATATGCTTGTCATGAGGTACCCGGGGCCCATGGCACCCACACTACATCCAATGGTTCAACTCTTGTGGTAAGTTGAAGGTGAGTAAAGTTGTGAGAGTGCAATTTTCTGTTGAAAATTACCATGAGAGTGCAAATTTTGATGTCGTGCCTATGCAAGCATGTTCTTTGCTTTTGGGTAGACCTTGGGAATATGATAGAGATGTGCTGCACCGTGGTAGAACTAACACGTACACTTTCTCACATAATGGCAAAAAGATTGAGTTGCCACCAATGACCCTGCTGAAATCTTGAAGGATGATATAGCGCGTGCTGAAAATAAATCTAAGTTTGAAAATCAGCAAGTAGCTAAAGATGTGTTTCCACCTAAAAGGGAGAAAAAAAGAGCCACCTGCTAGGAAAGACACACTTAAGTTAAAAGGAGCTTCCATGTTAGCTACTAAATCTGAGATTTCTGAGTTAAATGTTAATGAATCTATTTGTTATGCTTTGGTTTGCACGTAAACTTTCTTTACACTAGAGGACTTGCCTTCTTCTTTGCCACGTGCTATTACTAACCTTTTGCAGGAGTTTGCTGATGTATTTCCAAGTGAGATACCCCCAGGGCTGCCACCTATGAGAGGAATTGAGCATCAAATTGATTTGATCCTGGGAGCTGCGTTGCCAAACCATGCGCCATACAGGACCAATCCCGAAGAGACTAAGGAAATTCAGCGTCAAGTGCAAGACTTGCTTGAAAAAGGGTATGTACGTGAGAGTCTTAGTCCTTGTGCTGTGCCTATTATTTTGGAGCCTAAGAAAGATGGGTCATGGCGCACGTGTGTCGATTGTAGAACCATTAATAACATAACTATTAGATATCATCATCCTATTCCTAGGTTAGATGATATGCTTGATGAATTGAGTGGCTCTGTTGTATTCTCTAAAGTAGACTTGCGTAGTGGATACCACCAAATTAGAATGAAATTGGGTGATAAATGGAAGACCGCGTTCAAAATTAAATTTGGTTTGTACGAGTGGTTAGTAATGCCTTTTGGTTTGACTAATGCTCCTAGTACGTTTATGCGACTTATGAATGAAGTTTTACGCACTTTCATTGGTAGATATGTGGTGGTTTACTTTGATGATATACTTATTTACAGCAAGTCTTTAGATGAACATAAGGAACATTTACGTGTTGTTTTTAATGCTTTGAGAGATGCACGTTTGTTTGGTAACCTCGCGAAGTGCACTTTTTGCACGGAGCGAGTATCTTTTCATGGTTATGTTGTGACTCCACAGGGAATTGAAGTTGATGAGACCAAGATAGAAGCGATCAAGAGTTGGCCGACTCCTACATCGGTTACATAGGTGCGGAGCTTTCTTGGGCTAGCTGGATTCTACCGTCGCTTTGTGAGAGATTTCAGCACCATTGCCACACCCATGAATGAGCTCACAAAGAAAGGCGTTCCTTTTCGATGGGGACAAGCACATGAAGACGCCTTCAATTTGCTTAAAGAGAAGTTGACTCATGCACCACTACTCCAACTCCCTGACTTTGGTAAGGTTTTTGAGCTTGAATGTGATGCAAGTGGGATTGGGATTGGAGGTGTGATTATTTAAGAAGGTAAGCCAGTTGCATACTTTAGTGAGAAGTTGTCAGGACCTAGTTTGAACTATTCCATCTATGATAAAGAACTGTATGTGTTGGTTCGAACATTAGAGACTTGGCAACATTATCTATGGCCAAAGAAATTTATCATACATTCTGATCATGAGTCTTTGAAGCATATTCGAAGTCAAGCTAAATTGAATAAACAACATGCTAAATGGGTAGAATTTATTGAGTCGTTTCCATATATCATTAAGCATAAGAAAGAAAAAGACAATGTGATTGCGGATGCTTTACCTAGGCGCTACACTATGTTATCTCAACTTGATCATAAAATTTTTGGATTGGAGACAATAAAAGAATTATATGCTACTGATTTGGACTTTAAAGAAGCTTATGATCACTGTTGAGAGGGGAGAACTTGGAATAAATATGTGTTGAATGAAGGATTGTTGTATCGAGCTAACAAATTATGTGTTCCTGCAAACTCTGTTCATCTTTTGTTTTTGCAGGAAGCACATCGAGGTGGATTGATGGGACATTTTGGAGTAAAGAAGATGGAGGATGTGCTGGCCACTCACTTCTTTTGGCCGAAAATGCGGCGTGACATTGAACGATACGTTGCACAATGCAGCACTTGTAAAAAAAGCTAAGTCCCGTCTTAATCCATATGGTCTTTATATGCCTCTACCCATCCCTAGTGCTCCTTGGGAAGATATTTCTATGGATTTTGTTTTAGGATTGCCTAGGACAAAGAGGGGGAGGGATAGTGTCTTTGTTGTTGTTGATAGATTTTCCAAAATGGCACATTTCATTTCATTCCTTGTCATAAGAGCGACGATGCTACCATAGTTACTGATTTGTTTTTCAGGGATGTTGTTTGTCTACATGGTGTGCCCCATACAATTGTTTCAGATCGAGATACCAAGTTTTTGAGTCATTTTTTGATGACATTGTGGAGAAAATTGGGGACGAAGTTACTATTTTCTACAACTTGCCACCCCCAAACCGTTGGACAAACGGAGGTGGTGAATCGTACTTTGTGAACAATGTTGCAGGCTGTTTTGAAAAATAATTTGAAAATGTGGGAAGAATGTCTTCCACATGTGGAGTTCGCCTACAACCGTTCGTTGCACTCCACCACAAAGATGAGCCCATTCTAGGTGGTATATGGCTTTAACCCTTGTGCTCCAATTGATTTATTGCCATTACCTTTTTTAGAAAAAGTAAATTTTGATGCTAAGACACGGGCTGAATTTGTGCTTAAGTTACATGAGACTACTAAAAAAAATATTGACCGTATGAATGCAAAGTATAAACTTACTAGTAGTCAAGGTAGAAAGGAGCTTATTTTTGAACCCGGTGATCTTGTTTGGTTACACTTTAGAAAGAATAGGTTTCCTACTTTGCGCAAGTCAAAATTAATGTCTCGAGCTACTGGTCCTTTTAAAGTTCTTGCGAAAATAAATGATAATGCATACAAGATTGATTTGCTTGCAGATTATGGTGTGAGTGATGTTTTCAATGTTGCTGATTTGAAGCCTTACTTGGGTGAAGAAGATGACCTTGAGTCAAGGACGACTCCAAATCAAGAGGGGGAGAATGATGAGGACATCATGTCTTTAGATACACACTTACAACCTCTTGATGATGAACAAGATGTGCAACCGATCCAAGGACCAATTACTCGCGCACGTGCCCGTCAACTTAATCGTCAGGCGAATACGTTCCTAAGCTTACATGAAAATATTTCTATGAATGGCATAATATTTAATTCTTGTGATGATTTTATTGTTATTAGGAACCTGGGAGAAGACCATGGAGAATAGCTCAAGAAACCACATATGACAGTGGAGACAACAAGTGCAAGTAAACTCCTATTTCCAAGACCGATTTAGTTTCGGGCTGGGAGACAGCGTCAACTTCAAACAGCCATAACTTTTGATCCAGAAGGAGTTACAGGGCCTAAAAGTACTTGTTGGAAAGCTTATGAAGTCTACTTTCAGATGGTTTTGGTTTCACATCAAAATTCTTCCTGAGCTGTCCGGAATCGTCGAAACAAGACATGTATCTCTTCCAATCCAAGTCTGTTTTGGGCCTTGGCCTTGTAATTGTGTCGTGGGCTAAACCCATGAGGAGTACGCCCCTCACAGGGCAAACCCTCACCCTTGGACGTCCTAACTCAGATATATTCAGTAGCCACCACTGTTTAAGTTGGGTTTTGCTTAGATTATTCTGTCTTTGAATAGTTTCGCCGTTTATCGGTTTGTGAGACCCCAACTCGAGAGTATAATCATTCATCTGCAATTGAGTTGCAATCTTTCTTGTTCTTGCTTGTGTTTTTGATTCGCATGCAGGGATTACCCTTTGTGGTGAGGTCAACCGGGCAGCGCACGGTTGATAACAAGAGGAGACGTGGTGCTGCGATTGCAGGGTTCGGGTCTTGGTGATTAGAAGCAGGATCGTGAGTATCAATTCTCCACCAAATCGAGAGTTATCCTTACCTAACAGAAAACCAGGCACCCCGTTGCCATCACAAGTTGCCCTGGTCAATCAAGAACTTCACTTCATAATCCATTGATCTGAGCCTAACATACAACCACATGTCCTAATGGGAAGGACACGACCCAGTAGGATTCTGAGTCTTGGCACTGCTAGACCAGGTGGTTAGATGATAGGTTTTGCGGTTAGCCATGGGTACTTTCTTGAGTGTGAGGGAAAGGTGTCTCATGGGGGAAGGTAGTGTTGGGGCAGTGTTTCCAAAAAGCCTTGTTGCAGATTCCTTGGCCGCACACAATGTTTAGTGCAACATTTGCGCATGGCCGTTAAAAGGATGATGTATATTGTGGGTAAAGTTGTACAACCTCTATAGAGTGTTAAACTAATCTATTCGAATAGCCACATCCATGGTCATGGACATACTTGGTGATTTCAAATGAGGGGTAGTTTGTGAAAACATGGGATGGGAATGAGCTGTGTGCAGGTTAATGAATATAGCCATGTGGTCTTGTGTGGATGGTTGGTTGGTAATACCCGTTATTTATAAATATTGTTTTAAATACCTGTTACAAATTGTTTATAACTACAAATGCTATGTTATGAAAAATAGCCATAGACTTTCTTTGTCAGCCGTGCATACGCATATTTTCCCTGTGCACTTGTTGAGTATTCCATGTACTCACCTTGCAATTCCCCCCAATTCCAGAAGAAAGGTTTCTACCGTTTCTTGATGAGTTTGTTGCTGAAGACGAGGAATAGGCCACGTGCCCTAGTTGACTACATTTGGCAAGTTAAATGAAGCTTCTACGCATTTATTTTATTTCCGCTGCTACTTTCTTCCTTTAGGCCCTTCGTGGCAGAATAAATGTAAACTTTAGCCATAAGGCTTTTCACAGTCATTTCATTAATAAATAGTATGTTTCCTTCGTGATGTTGGCTGTGATATTATCTTTGTGGCTATGTGTGATAGCTTGATACTGGGCTAGTACGTATACACAGAGGGTCCTGCTTTGGAGTCCCACTGAGTTGGTATGAGATCCGCGTCGACTATGGGTCACGGCTTTAGTTTGCATGGCCGTTTTTCAAAACCGTTTTAAAGAAACCCAAAACAACATAATTTGTTCATTCTCTCCTTACTCTTTCTTGACTATTCCCCTTTTTCGGAATATCCTCCTATCTGCTTTAATTTCTGTCACCAGCCATGGAAGGATGATCTACAACAGTGTTGCGTTGGGTCTCGAAGAAGCTTCGTCATGGACTAGGAATTAGCTTTGGAGGTGGCTCTTGTCTTTGAGTCGCTTTGCCTATAGTTTGTAGTTGTGGAGGCCATGGGCCCTGGGTACCTCATGAGAAGCCTTCTGGTCACTCGGACAAAGGATAGGCCCATTCCTATAATTAGGGATGCAACAGGATTCGGTACATATTACCTTGCATGATAAGGAAAGGGATATAGTCCTAGTCGGGTACGTTGTATTCCTAGAAGAAAATCCCTTGGTCAAGTCTGACTAGGATTCCTACCTTGTAACCTTGTCTCTTCAATATACAAGGGGAGGCAAGGAGCCCCCTGGGGCAGAACAGAATCTCACCAGAGAAACCTTAAAGGCAATACACCACAGCTGGAAGTAGGGTATTACCTCACATCGAGGGCCTAAACCAGGATAAATTGTTTCGTGTTCCTTTGTAGTCCATCGGGTTTAGGTCTCACTAGTAGCCCCATATTGTTATTGCTGATACAGAACATAGATAGTTGGCGCGCTAGGTAGGGGCTTCAGCGAGATCATCAACAAGCCTGATGGATCCAACATTCGGAGTCGATGGCGTGAAGTTTTTCCCCAGGCGGACAATCAGCTTCAGGAGCCTCGACTTCGTCGCTGACAAATTTGGTGACCTCAACCTGTCCAACTCGGACTCGATCTGATCAACCAGGAACCAATCTGACTCCGCGCCAGTCAGCCTACTCAACACTGCAGCATCTTCGATGACATGTTGCGGCAATCCCCAAGATGTACGAGTCTCGGGACAATTCTTTCTTTCGGTGTTCGACTCGGACTTGGCCTTGAGCCAGCCGAGATTGGGCTAAGAAAGGAGGAGATCATCAATCTCCCGTTCGGACTCAGCAACGCCACGGATAATTTCAATCTCACTCTAATGCGGCAGATCCAATCCCTCAAGGTTCGACTCGGATACAGCCTAGAGCCACTCAAGATTGGATTTAGGGAGGTTGGAGTTGTAACTACCCCCCTAAACTAGTCCGGCTCCAACTCACAGTTGGATAGTAGTTCGGCAAGCTTTTCTCCACCATGCGAAGTCTTTATGGCGTCCAAGGGCTCAACTCCCACTCAAGATGCACGTCGACTACATGACAAGCAAGAGGAAGAGGCTCGCTGACTGCGTGAACAACAGGAGGAAGATGCACGACGCTTGCAGGCCGAGCGCGATGCTCATAACGATGACCTGAGCAAGGCTAGGCGGACTGCACAACAGGGGATCCTTCAAACCCAAGTCGGCGACCATGATGTTTTCGTGGCCCCAGAACAAAATGTCGTGGCCACTACCACATTACTCGATACCTTGCAGTTCGGGCCTGACCAGCAAGCTACCCCAACCATCACAAGGATCAAAGCAATGATTACCGTTGCGGCCTATCAGCAACGACAACAATCAGGAGACACACTAATACTATCGACCAAGATGGCTTCAGATGCGGCGATCTCATCTGCCTTAGCATGGCGCCGTTTAGCTGGCTCTAGTCGACATTGCTCAAAGTCTCGTCATACGTCACTTGGCAACCAGAATAATGATCGAAGGCGGCACCATGACGACCACTGTGACAACCGGGATGCCCGAGGATGACTACGGCAGGATCTCTGCCACGACATCAATGCCCGACGCCAAGAGCACGAGGAGGATGAGCACCGCCGACTAGAAGATGAGCACAAGTGTTTTGGCCTCCACCACGAGCGATTTCATCACCGTAGTCGGAGTCAGAGCCCTCACTTTGATGAAGGAGTACCGGCGTTCACTCACGAGCTACAGCAGGTCGACTGGCCATCTAGCTTCAAGCCGATTGGAATCAAGAAGTACGATGTGAAGACCAACCCCAAGTTTTGGCTCACGGTCTACACTTTGGCGATCCGTGCAGCCGGAGGCAATCATAAGGCCATGGCTAACTATCTTCTAGCCACCTTAGCTAACTCGGCGAGAACATGGCTAACCGGCCTTCCCAGGCGGTCAATTGGCTCCTGGGGAGAACTCCGTGAGCACTTCATCAAACACTTTCAAGGAACATACGAGAGGCCGTCCTCCAAGTACGACCTATATTAGTGCCACCAGAGGAAGAATGAGTCCCTCTGCGACTTCATTAAGAGGTTCTCTGAGAAGAGGAACTCAATTCCTAAGATCGAAGACGAGGTTGTCATCACTGCCTTTCGCAAAGGAGTCAAGGACACCATGTTTATTGCTAAGTTCACTCGCAAGCCTCCAAGCTCTGTCAAAGCTCTATTCGATATGGCCAACAAATATGCCAACTCGGCCGATGCTATTGCCATGGCCCTAGAAGACAGAAAGGAGCCCCGACAGAAGGACAAGAAGGACACAGACGACATGGCCCCGACTAAGTCCGGCAATCGCAAGCGCAAGTCGGACAACATTGTGGCAGCCGTTGAACATAGCTAACCACGACCCTCGAGGTTGGACGAGTACCAGAAGGTTATGAATGGGCCATGCCCTTTTGTCCATGTCTTACACCGGCAATAAGAATATGGGGCTACTCGTGAGACCTAAACTTGATGGATTGCAAAGAACACGAGACGATTTATCCTGGTTTAGGTCCTCAAGGTGAGGTAATACCCTACTTCCAGTTGTTGTATATTGCCTTTGAGGTTTCTCTGGTGAGATTTTGCTATGCCCTCAAGGGGGCACCCTACCTCCCCTTATATACCGAGGAGACAGGGTTACAAGGTAGGAATCCCAGTCGGACTCTGACCAAGGGATTTCCTTCTAGGAATACAACATGCCTGACTAGGATACTGGATCAACTACAGGATCTGCTTGCCCTCCTCGGTGGTGACGCAACGCATGAGGACACCGGATGCGCTCCTTCGGTACAGGTCTTCTCCGACTAGTAGAAAGCTTTTGCTTCGACGCTTGATCTGCTCGGCTTGACTGTGATCTTCTGGGAGTTCGTCGTCTAGGAGAAATTTGACAACAGGGGTCCACCAGTCTTGACATATGTGTAGCACCTCATCTGTAGCCGGGGTAGGTTCGCCTCCCGACTGTTCCGGTGCCGGTTTCTTCTTGACTGATGGCTCCATAAGTTGCTCGACAAAGATTCCAATTGGGACCACTTCTCGCTTGGATCCCATGTTTTCTAGCTCGTCTGCAGCATCATTGTACTGTCGTAGGACATGTGTTATCTCCAGCCCATCGAACTTGTTTTCCAGCTTGCGGACCTCCTGACAGTATGCCACCATGGGATCATCGAGGCAAGTCCAGTCTTTCATGTCTTGGTTCACCATGAGTTGAGAATCCCCGCGCAGAACCAGTCGACATATGCCGAGTGATATAGCAATCCGGAGCCCGTGGATAAGTGCCTCGTACTCGGCGACATTGTGGGAAGCCGGGAAGTGGATTTGTAGAACGTACTTGAGTTTTTTGCCAGTGTGGGATGTCAATATGACTCTAGCCCCGGCGCCGCCGATCTGTAGAAAACTGTCGAAGTACATTGTCCAGTACTCTAGCTTCGCTGTTGATGTAGGCAATTGAACTTCTGTCCACTCGGCCACGAAGTCGGCTAGAGCTTGTGATATAGTTGCTGTCCATGGCTAAAAGGTGATATCGAACGCCATCAACTCGAGTGCCCATTTAGCGATTCGGCCGGTGGCCTCGCGATTATGAAGGACATCCCCGAGTGGAAACGATGTAACCACCATGACTTGATGTGCTTGGATAGTGCACCATTTTCCGGATTGTGATGAGTAGGCCATATAACAGCTTCTAGACCTGCGGATATCTTGTCTTTGAGTCGGCAAGCACCTCTCTGACAAAGTAAACTGGCCGTTGTATTTTCTGGATGTGACCCTGTTCGGATCGCTCGACCACAGCACCGTGCTAACTACCTGAGTGGTTGCCGCCAGATATAGCATTACGGTTCTTGGGGCATAGGTGACGCCAACACGGGAGGTGATGTGAGAAATTGTTTGAAGTCTTCGACGGCTTGCTGGTCTTCCGGAGTCCATTGGAAATTGTTCGCCTTTTTGAGCAGCTTGAAAAGGGCATACCCCGTTCGCCTAGTCAGGAAATAAATCGGCTGAGTGCCGCCATGCAGCCTATCAGCTTCTGGACGCCTTTGAGGTTAGTCGGGGGTACCATGTTCATGATGGTGTTGACTTTCTCCGGGTTTGCCTCGATGCCGCGATGTGAGACGATGAAGCCGAGTAACTTGCCGGATGGCACTCCGAAGGCGCATTTTTCTGGGTTCAACTTCATCTTGAATCGTCGAAGATTTTGGAAGGTTTCTTCCAGGTCAGCGATGAGGTCTTCTTTGGACTTGGTCTTGATCACCATGTCATCGATGTAGGCTTCCACGTTGCGCCCGATCTGAGTGTTCAGACACCACTGAATTGCCCATCGCCCGTTGATAGGTTGCTCCATCATTTTTCAAACCGAACGGCATTGTGATGTAGTAGTATGCTCCAAACAGCGTGATGAAGGAAGTCTTTAAGCAGTCTTCCTCCCTCAGGTTGATTTGATGGTATCCCGAGTAGCAGTCGAGAAAGCTAAGTACGTCGCACCCAGACGTGGAATCTACCACCTGATCTATCTTGGGAAGACCAAATGGGTCCTTGGGGCACGCCTTGTTGAGATCGGTGTAGTCGACGTACATGGTGCCATTTACCGTTTTTCTTCCAGACTAGAATTGGGTTTGCCAGCCAATCCGGGTGATAGACCTCCTTGATGAACCCGGCTGCGAGGAGCTTGGTGATCTCCTCCCGAATAGCATCCTTGCGGTCTTGAGCAAAGCGTCGCGGCCGTTGCTTGACTGGCTTGGCGTCTGTCTTCACGTTGAGGGCATGCTCGATCACCTCCCTTGGTACGCCCGGCATGTCGGACGGTTTCCACGCAAATATATCCTTGTTGGCTTGGAGGAAGGTGACGAGCGCGTCTTCCTATTTGGGATCGAGTTTGATCCCTACTAGGGCAGTCTTGGAGGGGTTGGATGGGTCCAGGGGGATCTTCTTCGTGTTAGAGTCTGCTGAAATTCCTGACTTCACCGCCTTTTTTGCCGGAACTTGATCTTGCTTGACTTTAGTTTTGGCGGCTTGCCGGATGCTATTGCGCCCGACTGCCGCCTCTTGTGATTGAGCCAGTTTGCAACTCTCCTTGTCGCAGGTGAAAGCTTGCTTGACGGTGCTGCGGAGGGAGAGGACTCCTGCTGGCCCAAGCATCTTGGCGAGTATAGTGCGGTATGTATAGTGCGGTATCGCCATAAATTTGGCGAGTGCCGCCGTCACCCCGAAGTATCGCGTGGTATGTGGTCTCGAAGTCGGCGACCTCGAAGCAGACGTTTTCCGTGCAGAAGTTATCCCGCTTGCCGAAGGTTACTGGCAATGTTATCTGCCCGAGTGGAGTTGATGACATGCTGGGAATTATCCTGTGGAAGGACGCAGTGCTCGGCCGTAATTTCTGAACGAGGAATCATCATCTCGTCCAAAGTCTTGGTGAATAAGATGTTGAGCGCGCTGCCTCCGTCGATGAAGGTTTTCTTCAGCCTGATATTTCTAATGACCGGGTCCAGGACGAGTGGATAGCGTCCTGGGTGTGAGACCCGATCTGGGTGATCTGCACGATTGAATGTAATGGCCATCTCTGACCAGCGCAGGTACTGGGGGGTGTCCATCGTAGAGACCGTATTGATGTCGCGTGCAGATAGCTTCTGTTTTCGCTTGGACTCGTACGCGAGCGGCCCTCTGAAGATGTGATTGAGCTCGGCTTGGGGATCTTGAAAATCATCAACCGGACCCTGATCTGGCTTGTCTTTGTCCTTGTCGGCGCCAGATGATGAAGCCTGCTCAGAGGCAAACTTCTTAAGCATGTAGCAGTCTTTGGCCACGTGCTTGCCCTTGGGGTGGAAGGGGCATGGCCCATTCATGACCTTCTGGTAGTCATTATTCCGCTGGGGCCGCGACCGAGTGTGCTCCATGTTGGCCACCTCGTTGTCCGACTTCCGCTTGCGGCTGCTAGACTTGTTTTGAGACGGCTCGTTGTCGGCTTTCGCCTTTTGGTGTTTTTGTCGGGACTCCTTCTTGTCGAGGGCCTCTGCGACCGCTTCAGCCGAGTCAGCGTATTTGTTGGCCATGTCAAAAAGAGCCCGGACAGAGGGTGGTGGCTTCCGAGTGAATTTTGTGATGAACGGGGTGTCCTTTACTCCCATGCGGAAGGCGACGATGACAGCCTCGTCTCGGATCATTGGGATCTTGTTGCGCTTCTCGGAGAATCTCTTGATAAAATCTCATAGAGACTTGTTCTTCTTCTGGTGTAGTTGATACAAATCGTGCTCAGAAGATGGCCTCTCGTAGGTTCCTTGAAAATTGGCGATGAACTTCTCCCTGAGTTCTCCCCAGGAACCGATCGACCGCCTCAGGAGCCCTGTGAGCCATGTCCTCGCCGAGTCGGCTAGCGCGACTGGGAGGTAGTTAGCCATGCTTTGTTGTCACCCCCAGCAGCTCGAACTGCTAGGGTATATACGGTGAGCCAGGACTCGGGATTTGTTTTGCCGTCATACTTTTCAATTCCTGTGGGCTTAAAGCCAGTCGGCCAGTCGACGTCCTGTAGCTCCCGGGTGAAAGCTGGAATGCCTTCGTCTTCGTGAGGGCTCGGGCTTCGACCACGGTGGTTAAACGACTCGTGATGGAGACCAAAGCGCTCGCTTTCATCCTCCAATCGGCGGTGCTCGTCTTTGTGTCGTTCGTGGCACCGGGCATTGATGGTGTGGCGGAGGTCGTGTTGTAGGCGCTCTCGGAGGTCTTGGTTGGGCCGGCGGTCATACTGGTGATGCCGCCAACTGTCATTGTTGAGTGACGTTTGCCTGGACTCCTCGCGTGGCCGACTTGAGCTGGCCGCCCGACGCCGTGCTGACGTGGATGAGCCCGCTGTTGGAGATCCCGACCGATTAGTCGGTACCACGATGTCGCCCGACTGCTGTTGTTGTTGCTGGCAGGCAGCAGCCATGATCATCGCCTTGATCTTGGCAATAGTTGGGGTGGCCTGGTGATTAGGCCCGAGCTGGAGCATGTCCAGCAAGGTTGCGGCAGCCACAACATTCTGTTGCGGCGTGACGAAGACGTCGTGATCGCCGACTTTACTCTGGAGAATTTGCTGCTGAGCTACTAGCCTAGCTTTGCATAGCCCATCATTGCGAGCCTCGCGGTTAGCCTCCTCCTGTTGTCATAGTCAGCGCGCCTCCTCCTGTTGCTCCTCTTGTAGTCGGCACACCTTGGGTGGTGGTGTTGAAGCCATAAAGATCTCACGGGGGAGGAAGAAACTCGCCAGACTGGAGTCCGAACTAGCATTCGAACCGTTATCCGACTTGGAGTCGGACTCTGAGTAGTTTATCGGAGTAAGAACGACCTCGACCTCTCTACATCCAATCTGAAACAGCGCTTGGCCGTGTCCAAATTGAATCACAGGAGATTGGGTCTGCTGCACGGGATGTAGACCCGCAGCGTCGCTGAATCCGTGCGGGAGATTGACGATCTCTCCCCTTCTTGGCCCAACCCGAGCTGGCTCAAGGCCTAGCGCAAGTCAGACGCCAAAGGTGAGAGTTGTCCCAATGCTCGGCGAAGTGAAGGACTACCGCAGTAGATTGTTGAAGGAAATTGCGGCGTCCTGTGGGCCGACTAGCGCAACGTCGGCTGGTTCCTCGGCCGGCTGAATTGGATCTACTTCGGCCAAGGTAAGATTGCCAATCTAGTCGGCGATGAAATCAAGGCTTCCGAAAGAAATTATGTCTCCAGGGGAGAACTTGTCACCATCGATTCTGGTTGCTGGATTCATCGAGCTTGTAGATGTGAAACTCGCCGGAGCCCCTACCTGGCGCGCCAACTGTCGATGTTTTACACCGGCAATACAACTATAGGGCTACTCGGTGAGGGGAAACTCAATGGATTGCAGAGGAACACAAAGAGATTTTATACTGGTTCAGGCCCTCGATGTGAGGTAATACCCTACGTCCAGTTGTGGTGTTATTCCTCTGAGGAGTTGTGTCGATCAATGATTTCGTGATCTCATGCCCCTTGAGGGGCACCCTGCCTCCCCTTATATACTGGGGAACAAGGGTACATGATAAGGATCCCAGCCGGATACGGCCATGGGATTTCCCTCTTAGAGATAGAAACTTATCCGATTAAGACTATGTTTTCCTTATCGTACAAGGGAAAGTCTGCCGGGTGCTATCTTATCTCTAACTACATGATTCGGCCCATCCTCTATCCGAGTGGCCCACATGCTGGTGGTGAGGTACCCAGGGCCCATGGCCTCCACACGGCCTCTATGTAATCGCTAAGTCTAGACTCTTGTATGACTTCTGTTTGGACTGCTGTGAGCTAAACTTGTGATGTATGGATTATGATGTCGATGTTGAATGTGTGTTCTACCAATTGATCGTGGGACTAGCATGGTACACACATAGGGTTTGTGGTCAAACCTGGGTCCGACAAAAGCTGTACTCGCGCAAACATAACAAAGTCGTTGCAAAACTTCATAACTTAAGTAAAACAGGCTCGTATATTATTGACAAAGGACATATAATACATGCAGCCCCCGACTCACTACTCGGTTGGAACAAGCGGCGTAGTGAGTCAGAGAAATCTGTACACATGGAAAAGTATAAAACTCAGGTATAGAAAGGACGTAGCTATTCTATATTCCATGAGTTGCTGATGGGGGCACCGTCTTTGGTCTTTAGTCAGTAGGCGCCTGGCCGCGTGACCTCAGCTATAATGAATGGCCCTTCCCATATTGGGGATAGTTTATGCCTGTATTTGGTGGTTTGTATTTTTCTCAAGACGAGATCTCCGACCAAAAAGCTGCGGCCACGGACATTGCGATTGTGGTAGCGACGCAGGCCTTGAAGAGACCTTGCCGACTGGATTATTGTGATATCCCTTGCTTCTTCCAGCTGATCTAGTTCGACCAATCGGGTATTATTTGAGGTGTCTTCTAAGTAAGCCTGAACTCGCGGAGAGCCGAACTCTAACTCAGTTGGTAGCATAGCCTCAGCACCGTAAACCAGAAGGAAATGGGATTGCCCTGTTGCCCGACTAACCGTGGTTCTGAGAGACCAGAGAACAGATGGGAGCTCTTGTACCCACCGGCCCACATATGGTTGTAGTCGGTCGAATATCCTAGCCTTGATACCTTGTAAGACCATACCATTGGCGCGTTCTACCTGCCCATTGCTCCGTGGATGTACCATAGATGCATAGCAGATCTTGATGCCGAAGTCATCATAGAAATCTTGAAACACGTCGCCCGTGAACTGAGTACCGTTGTCCGTGATAATGCGGTTAGGGACCCTGAATCGGTATAATATACTCATGATGAAGTCCTTTGCTCGTGCCGCTGTTATGGTAGCAATGGGTTTTGCCTCAATCCACTTCATGAATTTATCCACTACGACGAACAAGTGTGTGAACCCTCCTGGTGCTTTCTTGAAAGGCCCGACCATCTCACGCCCCCATATTGCAAAGGGCCAAGAGATTGGGATTGTTTGGAGCACCCCAGCCGGCCACACAAGGAGTGGGGCCAATCAGGATAAAAACGCCGTAGCCAACTGCCACGCCGACTGGCCCAACAGCCGGCCATAGCCCACCGCCGGGATCTGGATCTCTCGGGCAAAAGCTTAAGTTCTCCAAGAGGTAGGTTGCTCTGGATCTTCGGAAAGTCTTGTTTGTCATGGTAGCGTCTTGAAGTCTGACTCGTTACGCAGGAAGCAGGCCGACATTGATCTCAAGGAGACCACTTCGGCCACTCCCGTTGCAGAGCCAGCCCCAGCCGAGCCAGCACCAACGAGCACACCTGCTGAGCCGGTGACGGTCCTAGTTGCAGAAACTGAGACGGTCCCGACTGCAGGGCTGCCAACACCGGCCGACCAAGGGGTGACCATTGAACCTGCTGCTCCATCCCCTGAGCCAGCCCCCAAGGCCCCGGAGGCTGCCGAGTTGGGGGCCAGGACCCCGTCGCCATCCTTGTCTCCATTGTCGTCATCGTCGCTGTCCCCTCCTTCGGACAAACTAGACCTCCCCAGGATCGAGGTTTCTCCGCGCAAGTTCCCAAGGACATTCCGCTGGACGGCGCCCGATGGAACTGCGAGGAGTACAAGCATGATGAGGCTACGGTGGAAAAGAAGAGTGAAGACTTCCTTTGTGCCACAATCGCCGCGTCCCAAGGGATTCAGGTATGATTTCCGTTATATTGGAATCTTGGTAGTCTTCCTTGACGCTTGATTCTGCTTTGACTTGTTTCTCCCCGAACAGAAGCTTGTTGATCGCTCGGAGAAGATGCATGAGGTCCTGACCAGGGTTACCCCCCAACTCCAAGAATTGGACCAGCTCCGGGCCTTAAAGACCGTATTGGAGGAGCACCATCAAGGAAGGGAAACTTGGTTGAAGGACGCCATCACCCAGCTCAGGGATGAGAATTGGGACCAAGCCAAGAAGATGAGAGGTAAGCCTCCAAAATGCCTCTTCTTGACCAAATCCTTAGCATATTTCTCCAGCCGTGTTGTTCCTGACTGCCCAGTTGTGTCTTGACTGCAACGTTGAGTTCTTGACTAATCTGTCGTGCAGCCCTCGAAGTCGAGCTAAAGACCTGAACAGAGGGAGAAATCCAGTTGAAGGAGGTCGAGAAAGCCAAGGCCGGGCTTGAAAAAGACAAAGCCGATCTAACAAAGGCCAACGCTGAGCTTGAGCAAGAGAAGGCCAAGTTGAAGAAGGCCAACGCCAAGCTCGAGAAGGAAAAAGCTGAACTGGAGAAGACCATAGCCAAGTGGGAGGCCGACTACAATAGTAAGTCTCTGCCCTGACATTGATCTTAACCAATCCATTAATTATCCCATCTGCAGTTTTGCCTGACAAGTTTTCTTATCGATGAACCTGGGTAGCTGCTAGAGCCAACTCCCAAATCTAGTTTCAGGTTTTTGCAGAGGAAATAAAGGTCGTCAAGGAGTCATGGGAGATCCTTGCTGAGTCCATGAAAGGGCTCCTTGACGTGATGGACCCTTGCTACGTGGGAACCAGCTCCAACACGGTGTCTTAAGTGCAGGCGCGCCTTATCGATGCACTGAGTATCTTGAAGAGGTACTCGGATGAGCGTACTGTTACTTAGTCGTCATTAGTTTTACCCGACTGTATAGTCTACGCCGAGTTAGTCTATAGGAACTTAATAAAATCGTTCACCACAGAGGGTTGTACTCGGGCAAACATGACGAAGTAGTAGTAAAACTTCATAACTTAAGTGAGACAAGCTCGTATATTATTGACAAAGCACATATAATACATGCAGCCCCCGACTCACTACTCGGTTGAAACAAGTGACGTAGTGAGTCAAAGAAAAACTGTACACATGAGAAAGTATAAAACTCAGGTATAGAAAGGACGTAGCTGTTCTATATTCCATGAGTTGCTGATGAGGGCATTGTCTACAGTCTTTAGTAGGTAGGCGCCTGGCCGAGTAACCTCAACGATAATGAACGGCTCTTCCTAGATTGGGGATAGTTTATGCCTGTCTTTGGTGGTTTGTATTTTTCTCAAGACGAGATCTCCGACCAAAAAGGCGTGGCCACGGACATTGCGATTGTGATAATGACGCATGCCTTTAAGGTACCTTGCCGACTGGATTGTTGCGATATCCCTCGCTTCTTCCAACTGATCTAGTTCGACCAATCGGGTATTGTTGGAGATGTCTTCTGAGTAAGCCCAAACTCGCGAAGAGCCAAACTCTAACTCGGTTGGTAGCACAGCCTCGGCACCATAGACCAGAAGGAAAGGGGATTGCCCAGTTGCTCGACTAACCATGGTTCTTAGGGACCAAAGTACAGATGAGAGTTCTTGTACCCACCGGTCCGCGTAGGGTTGTAGTCGGTCAAATATCCTGGACTTGATACCTTGTAAGACCATACCGTTGGCTCGTTCAACCTGCCCATTGCTCCGCGGGTGTGCCATAGACACATAGCAGATCTTGATGCCAAAGTTATCACAGAAATCTTGAAACACACCGCCCGTGAACTGAGTACCGTTGTCGGTGATGATGCGGTTGGGGACACCGAATCGGCACAGTATGCTCATGATGAAGTCCTTTGCTCGTGCCACTGTTATGGTTGCAATAGGTTTGGCCTCAATCCACTTGGTGAATTTATCCACTGTGACGAACAAGTGTGCGAACCCTCCTGGCGCTTTCTTGAAAGGCCCGACCATGTCAAGCCCCCATACTGCAAAGGGCCAAGAGATTGGGATTGTTTGGAGTTCTTGGGCTGGGAGATTGGTTTGTCTCACGTAGAACTGGCAACCCTCGCATGTGCGAACAATGTCTTTGGCATCTGTTAGTGCTGTTGGCCAGAAAAATCCCTGTCGGTAAGCCTTTTCGACTAACGTCCTACATGTGGCGTGGTTGCCACATATGCCCGAGTGGATCAACTGTAGAATCTGCTTGCCCTCCTTGGTGGTGACGCAGCGCATAAGGACACTAGATACACTTCTTCGGTACAGGTCTTCTCCGATGACTAGGAAACTCTTGCTTCGACGTTTGATTTGTTTGGCTTGGCTGCGATCTTCTAGAAGTTCATCGTCCAGGAGGAATTTGAGAACAGGAGTCCGCCAATCTAGACATATGTGTAGCACCTCATCTGTCGCCAGGGTAGGTTCGCCTCCCGACTACTCTGGCACTGGTTTCTTCTTGACTGATGGCTCCATAAGTTGCTCAACAAAGATCCCTGTCAGGACTGCCTCTCGCTTGGATCCCATGTTTGCCAGTTCATCTGCAGCGTCATTGTATTGTTGTAGGACATGTGTTATGTCCAGCCCGTCGAACTTGTTTTCTAGGTTGTGGACCTCCTGATAGTATGCCACCATGGTATCATCGAGACATGTCCAGTCTTTCATAACTTGGTTTACCACGAGTTGAGAGTCTCCACGCACAACCAGTCATGAATGCCGAGTGATATAGCGATGCGGAGCCCGTGGATAAGTGCCTCGTACTCGGTGATGTTGTGGGAAGCCGGGAAGTGGATTTGTAGAACGTACTTGAGTTTTTTGCCGGTGGGGACATCAGTATGATGCAGCCCGGCGCCGCTGATCCGTAGAGAACCGTCAAAGTACATTATCCAATACTCTAGCTTCGCTCTTGATGTAGGCATTTGAACTTCTGTCCACTTGGCCATGAAGTTGGCTAGAGCTTGTGATTTGATTGCTATCCATGACTGAAAGGTGATATCAAACGCCATTAACTCGAGCGCCCATTTAGCGATTCGGCCAGTGGCCTCGCGGTTATGCAAGACGTCCCCGAGTGAATACGATGTGACCACTGTGACTTGGTATGCTTGGAAATAGTGCACCAGCTTCCGGACAGTGATGAGTAGGCCGTATAGCAGCTTCTGGACCTGCGGATATCTCGTCTTCGAGTCAGCAAGGACCTCGCTGACAAAGTAGACTGCCCGTTGAACTTTTTGGGTGTAACCCAGTTCGGATCGCTCGACCACCAGCACCGTGCTGACTACCTTAGTAGTTGCCGCCAGATATAGCATTAATGGTTCTTGGGGCATTGGTGACGTCAACACAGGTGGTGTGAGAAATTTTTTGAAGTCTTGGAAGACTTGCTACGCTTGGAGCCATTGGAACTTGTCTGCTTTCTTCGATAGCTTGAAAAAGGGCATGCCCCGTTCGCCCAGTCAAGAAATAAACCGGCTGAGTGCCGCCATGCAGCCTGTCAGCTTCTGGACGTCCTTCTGGTTAGTCGGGGGTGCCATTGTGGAGGCCATGGCCCCCGGGTACCTCATTACCAGCATATGGGCCACTCGGATAGAGGATGGGCCGAATCATATAATTAGAGATAAGATAGCCCCCAGCAGACTTTACCTTGTACGATAAGGAATAACAGTCTTAGTCAGATAGGTTTCTATCTCTAAGAAGGAAATCCCTTGGCTGTATCCGGCTGGGATCCTTATCATGTACCCCTGTCCCCTAGTATATAAAGGGAGGCAGGGCGCCCCATGAGGACACGGAAGATCATTGATCACAAACCACCTCAGAGGAATAACACCTCAACTGGACGTAGGGTATTACCTCACATCGAGGGCCTGAACCAGTATAAATCTTCTCTGTGTTCCTCTACAATCCACCGAATTCACCTTCGCCGAGTAGCCCTATAGTTTTATTGCTGGTGCAAAGCATCGACAGTTGGCGCGCCAGGTAGGGGCTCCGGCGAATTCTTCATCAGCAAATTCGATGGAACCAACAAACAGAGTCGACGGCAACAAGTTCTCCCCCAAAGACAAGATTTCCTTCGGAAGCCTCAATTTCGTTGCCGACCAGATCGGCAACCTTACCTTGGCCGAAACAGATCTAATCCAGCCAGCCGAGGAGCTAGCTGACGTAGCGCCAGTCGGCCCAAAGGACGTCGCGATCTCCTTCCACGACTTACTGCGGCAGTCCTTCACATCGCCAAGCATAGGGACAACTCTCTCCTTTGGCGTCCGACTTGCGCTTGGCCTTGAGCCAGCACGGGTTGGGCCGAGAAGGGGAGAGATCGTCAATCTCCCACACGGACTCGGCGACACTGCAGATTCACATCCTGCACAACAGACCCGATCTCCTGCGGTTCAGTTTGGACACGGCCAAGTGCCATTTCAGATTGGATCTAGAGAGGTTGGGGTCGTTCTCACTCCGATAAACTACTCGGAGTCCGACTCTAAGTCGGATAATGGTTCGAACGCCAGTTCGGACTCCAGTCTGGTGAGTTTTTTCCTCCCCCGCGAGATCTTCATGGCTTCAACACCACCCTCCGAGGTGCGCCGACTACTAGAGGAGCAATAGGAGGAGGCGCGCAGACTGCAACAACAGGAGGAAGCTGATCGCGAGGCTCACAACGACAGGCTGCGCAGAGCTGGGCGAGCAGCCCAGCAGCAGATTCTCCAAACTAAAGTCGGTGATCACGACGTCTTCGTCACGCCGCAACAGAATGTTGTGGCCGCCGCAACTTTGCTGGACACGCTCCAGCTCGGGCCTGAACACCAGGCCACCCCAACTATCGCTAAGATCAAGGCGATGATCACGGCTGCTGCCTGCCAACAACAACAATAGCAGTCGAGCGACACCCTAATACAGACTAACCGGTCGAGATCTCCAGCAGCGGGCTCGTCCACGTCAACTCGGCGTCGGGCGGCCGGCTCGAGTCGGCCACACGAGGAGTCTAGGCAAACTACACTTGGCAATATGAATAACAACAACCGGCGCCGTCACCAGTATGATCGCTGGCCTAATCAAGACCTCCGAGAGTGCCTACAACATGACCTTTGCCATACTATCAGCGCCCGGCGCCGTGCACAACAAGAGGATGAGGGCCACCGACTGGAAGACGAAAATGACCGCTTTGGCCTCCATCACGAGTGGTTTAACCGCCGTGGCCGAAGCCCGAGCCCCCACGAAGATGAAGGCATCCCAGCTTTCACTCGGGAGCTACAGGACGTCCACTGGCCGACTGGCTTTAAGCCCACTGGGATTGAAAAGTATGACGGCAAGACAAATCCTGAATCCTGGCTCACCGTATACACCCTAGCAGTTCGAGCTGCTGGGGACGACAACAAAGCCATGGCTAACTACCTCCCAGTCGTGCTAGCCGACTCGGCGAGGACATGGCTGACAGGCCTCCCAAGGCGGTCGATCAGTTCTAGGGGAGAACACAGGGATCGGTTCATCACTAACTTTCAGGGGACCTACGAGAGGCCATCTTCAGAGCACGATCTTTATCAGCTGCACCAAGAAGAAGAATGAGGTCTCTGTGAGATTTCATCAAGAGGATTTTCCGAGAAACGTAACAAGATCCCAATGATCCGCGATGAGGCTGTCATCGCCGCCTTCCGCAAGGGAGTAAAGGACGCCCCATTCATCGCGAAGTTTACTCGAAACCACCGCCGTCTGTCCGGGCTCTGTTCGACATGGCCAATAAATATGCCGACTCGCCTGAAGCGGTCGCAGAGGCCCCCCCCCCTCGACAGAAAGGGAAGGAGTCCCGACAGAAGGACCAAAAGGCGAAAACCGACAACGAGTCGTCTCAAAACAAGTCTTGGTAGCGCAAGCGGAAGTCGGACAACGAGGTGGCCAACATGGGGCGCACTCGGTCGCGGCCTCAGCGGAATAACGACTACCAGAAAGTCATGAGCGGGCCATGCCCCTTCCACCCAAGGGCAAGAACGCGGCCAAAGACTGCTACATGCTCAAGAAGTTCGCCTCCGAGCAAGCTTCATCATCAGGCGTCGACAAGGACAAAGACAAGCCAGATCAGGGTCCAGCCGATGATTTCCAAGATCCTCAGGCCGAGCTCAACCACATCTTTGGAGGGCCGTCCGCGTACGAGTCCAGGCGCAAATAAAAAGCTAGCAGCGCGCGAACATCCAAACACAGGGTCTCTACAACGGACACCCCCTAGTACCTGCGCTAGTCAGAGATGGCCATCACCTTCAATCGCGTAGATCACCCAGATCGGGTTTCTCACCCAGGACGTTATCCACTCGTCCTAGACCCAGTCGTCAGACACATCAGGCTGAAGAAAACCCTCATCGACGAAGGCAGCACGCTCAACATCCTATTCGCCAAGACTTTGGACGAGATGAAGATTCCTCGTTCAGAACTACGGCCGAGTACTGCACCCTTCCACGGGATAATTCCCGGCCTATCATCAATTCCACTCGGGCAGATAACCTTGCCGGTAACCTTCGGCACATGGGATAACTTCCGCACGGAAAATGTCTATTTCGAGGTTGCCGACTTCGAGACCACGTACCACGCGATACTTGGACGACCGGCACTCACCAAATTCATGGCGATACCGCACTATACATACATGGTGCTCAAGATGCCTGGGCCAGCAGGAGTCCTCTCCCTCCGCAGCGACATCAAGCAAGCCTTTACCTGCGACAAGGAGAGCTGCGAACTGGCTCAATCACAAGAGGTGGCAGTCGGGCGCGATAGCATTCGGCAAGCCGTCACAACCGAAGTCGAGAAGGATCAAGTTCCGGCAAAAAAAGCAGTGAAGTCGGGAATTTCAGCGGACTCTGACACGAAAAAGATCCCCCTGGACCCTTCCAACCCTGCCAAGACTGCTCTAGTCGGGACCGGAGTCGACCCCAAATAGGAAGACGCGCTCGTCACCTTCCTACAAGCCAATAAAGATATCTTCGCATGGAAACCGTCCAAACATGCCGAGCGTACCAAGGGAGGTGATCGAGCACACCCTCAATGTGAAGACAGACGCCAAGCCAGTCAAGCAACGGCTGTGGCGCTTCACTCAAGACCACAAGGATGCTATTCGGGAGGAGATTACCAAGCTCCTCGCAGCCGGGTTCATCAAGGAGGTCTATCACCTGGATTGGCTGGCAAACCCAGTCCTAGTCCGGAAGAAAAAGGGTAAATGGCGCATGTGCGTCAACTACACTGATCTCAATAAGGCGTGCCCCAACGACCCATTTGGTCTTCCCAGGATAGATCAGGTGGTCGATTCCACGGCAGGGTGCGACCTACTCAGCTTTCTCGACTGCTACTCGGGATACCATCAAATCAGCCTGAGGGAGGAAGACTGCTTAAAGACATCTTTCATCACACCGTTTGGAGCATACTGCTATATCACAATGCCGTTCGGTTTGAAGAATGCTGGAGCAACCTATCAACGGGCCATCCAGCAGTGTCTGCACACTCAGATCGGGCGCAACGTGGAAGCCTACGTCGACGACGTGGTGATCAAGACCAAGTCCAAAGAAGACCTCATCGCTGACCTGGAAGAAACCTTCCCAAACCTTCGAAGATTCAAGATGAAGTTGAACCCGGAAAAATGCACCTTCGGTGTGCCATCCGGAAAGTTACTCGGCTTCATCATCTCGCATCGCGGCATCGAGGCCAACCCGGAGAAAGTCAACGCCATCAAGAACATGGCACCCCCGACCAACCTCAAAGACGTCCAGAAGCTGAGAGGCTGCATGGCGGCACTCAGCCGGTTTATTTCCCGACTGGGCGAACGGGGTATGCCCTTCTTCAAGCTCCTCAAAAAGGCAGAAAACTTCCAATGGACTCTGGAAGCCCAGCAAGCCTTCGAAGACTTTAAACAATTCCTCACATCACCTCCCGTGTTGGCGTCGCCTCTGCCCCAAGAACCGCTAATGCTATATTCGCGGCAACTACTCAGGTAGTCAGCACGGTGTTGGTGGTTGAGCGATCCAAACAGGGTCACATTCAGAAAATACAACGGCTAGTTTACTTTGTCAGCGAGGTCCTTGCCGACTCGAAGACGAGATATCCGCAGGTCCAGAAGCTGCTATACGGCCTACTCATTACAGTCCGGAAGCTGGTGCATTATTTTCAAGCACACCAAGTAATGGTGGTCACAATGTTTCCACTCGGGGATGTCCTTCACAATCGCGAGGCCACTGGCCGAATCGCTAAATGGGCACTCGAGTTGATGGCGTTCGATATCACCTTCCAGCCACGGACAGCAATTAAATCACAAGCTCTAGCCGCCTTCGTGGCCGAGTGGACGGAAGTTCAACTGCCTACATCAACAGCAAAGCTAGAGTACTGGACAATGTACTTTGACGGTTCTCTACGGATCGGCAGTGCCGGGGCTGGAGTCATATTGACGTCCCCTACCAGCAAAAAACTGAAGTACGTTCTACAAATCCACTTCCCGGCTTCCCACAACATCGCTGAGTATGAGGCACTCGTTCACGGGCTCCGCATCGCTATATCACTCGGCATACGTCGACAGGTTGTGCGCGGGGATTCTCAACTCGTGGTAAACCAAGTCATGAAAGACTGGATTTGTCTCGACGACACCATGGCGGCATACTGTCAGGAGGTCCGCAAGCTAGAAAACAAGTTCGACGGGCTGGAAATAACACATCTCCTACGTCAATACAATGACGCGGAAGACAAGTTGGCAAACATGGGATCCAAGCGAGAAGCATTCAGTCGAGCGACTCATGGAGCCATCAGTCAAGAAGAAACCGGTGCCAGAGCAGTCGGGAGGCGAACCTACCCCGGCCACAAACGAGGTGCTGCACATATTGTCGATGTTTTACACCGGCAATAAATATATGGGGCTAGTCGGCGGATGTAAACTCGGTGGATTGCAAAGGAACACAAGAAGATTTTATACTGGTTCAGGCCCTCGATGTGAGGTAATACCCTACGTCCAGTTGTGGTGTTATTCCTTTGAGGATTTGTGGTGGTGATTCTGGTGAACCAACTCAACCTGCCCTCATGGGGCGCCCTGCCTCCCCTTATATACTGGGGGACAGGGTTACAAGGTA
The DNA here is from genome assembly GCA_003991445.1 of Oryza meyeriana var. granulata. Classification (NCBI taxonomy): domain Eukaryota; kingdom Viridiplantae; phylum Streptophyta; class Magnoliopsida; order Poales; family Poaceae; genus Oryza; species Oryza meyeriana. Next base: position 88,157 of record RYFJ01002501.1, on the reverse strand, counting down.
GGAGTCCCCATCGGATTACGACTAGGAGATCTCCCCTTAGGGATATAACGCACCCGACTAGGACTGTATATTCCTTTCTATACAAGGCGAAGTCTGCCGAATTTAGCTATATCTCTAATTACAAGGCTAGGCCCATCCTCTATCCGAGTGGCCCATATGCTTGTCATGAGGTACCCGGGGCCCATGGCACCCACAGTAGCCCCTGAGACCTTCATAGTTGAGTCACAGCTGATGCAAGTGCTCATCCTCCACGGTGAAGTCTTCCCGAGTGCATTGCTCCCGAGTGCTCTTTGTCTGAGTGCTGCTTCTCCCGAGTCCTGCTTCATGTCAGCTGGCAGCGAGGCTATGAAGGGCTCCATGTAGATGTTGGAATAGTGTGCACCGAATAGGCGCACCTATTAGGTGTAGCCCCCGACTTTGTGCTTAATTGTGAAAACAATTAAACATGAAGTCAAAGATCTTTAACCTTGTAGTCTTTCTCGAGTAGATTACTACTGGTACATGAGACTCTTCGGTATCATGTCAACCGGAATATGATTATAGTCTTGCCGAGTAGGGAACTACTCGTATATAGGACTCTTCGACTTCATGTCAGTCGGAATGTGTGTTTATAGTCTTGCCGAGTAGGATGCTACTCGTATATGGGACTCTTCAGCGTCATGTCAGCTGGAAAAGGGGGTGTTTATAGTCTTTCCCGAGTAGTATACTACTCGAAAATTAGACTCGTCGGCATCATGTCAGCCGGAAAAGGTGTTTATAGTCTTTCCCGAGTGGCGTCCCATTCGGAAGTTAGACTCTTCAGCTCGTCAGCTGGAAGATTGTTTATAGTCTTTCCCGAGTAGTGCACTACTCGAAGGTTAGACTCATCCGCGTCATGTCAGCGGGAATGAGAATTTTATAGTCTCTCCCGAGTAGTGAACTACTCGAAAGTTAGACTCATCCGCGTCATGTCAGCGGGAATAATGCTGCTCATGGCAACTGGTGGCCACGCATGTAGGCCGAGTACCACTGTATGAAAAAATAAATCCATTACGTGGTTAGGTGTACTCGAGGAGAGATACCTGCATCTCCAATTTTAATGAAGACCAGCTTGTGATCCTTGTAAGGATGTATCCTCGAGACCTGGTGGATAAGACAGATACCAAACATATATGTTTAGCAATAAGGCTCTCATGAAGCATATCTGTTACCTCATCGCGTTCCTGTGGGTAGCACCAGCGCTATAATTTCAACTCAGCCTGCGGGCGGCCCACATGGAGCATGCTACTGTAGGAACTCATATCTTGGTGGCTGCTACCAAATAAGCCGGCCTGAGCCGACCTATCCAGCATAGCTCTAGAGAAGTATCATCCATCGCATGTCAGGATGAGTTTTTTGGTGTTGGTAACCGCAATCAGCCAGAGAAATCCTTATTCGCAAAAGCCTTTCCGACTTACGTTCTGGATGCAAACTGGTTGCCACGTAAGCCTGAGTGGGTATAATGCAGGATCTGCTTGCCCTCCTCAGGTGGTGACACAGTGCATGAGAACTCCGGATGCACTTTGACGATATAAGTCTTCTCTGACTTGGGTAAAGCTGAACAAGTACCCGAACCTTGCATTAGCAGAGGGTTCGGCTGGCGACCCTCATGGGGCGTACCCTATCCAACAGAATTATAGCCAAGCTAGGCACCCGAACCTTGCATAGCATAGGATTCGGCTAGCGACCCTCATGGGGCCGTACCCAACCTGACAGAACCGTGACCAAATAAGGTACCCGAACCTAGCATTAGCGTAGGATTCGGCTGGCGACCCTCATGGGCGCATACCCTATTTAGCCGAGTGGTTATACAGCCCCGACTGGCGCCGGGGGCCGATTGTTTGGCTCGCATGGAGCGTAGTCCGGGGAAGATGACGTCCCGACTGGCGCAAGTACTCGGTGAGTAGCCCTCATGGAGCATCCCGAGTGTATTTTGGCAGACTTGTCCAGCCCCCGAGCGTAGGAGATGGCTCGCAGCCCTGAGTTCCTGTCACGCGTATCCGGAGCTGGGCCTGCAATATAAAGATATCGGATGAGTAGCATCTGATGATGGAAATAATCACCCGAATAAAATGTATTTTACAATGTATGTAAATACGTGTTCTTCCTCTTTTTTGATATTAATTTCCTCGAGTAGTTGACCCCTTACGTTTAAGCACTCTGCCCGACTAGTCATAGCCCCCTAGCGTCGGGAGTTGCTCATGGCTCTTTCCCAGGCACGCGTTTTGGGTGACTTGAGTTCGTCTTACATGGAGCAGAGTTTCACGGATCGAGATTTATGCTACTCGAGTACTTTTGTAATCATTTAAGAGCAAAAACGGAAAAAAGTAAATGCGCGGCTTATACACCTATTAGGTGTAAGCGGCTGTGGCACTAGCAAGGCCGAGTGAGGAGATGTTTATCAGAAAGCGACTTAGCTGTTCGGTATTTGGGAGTGGGGATGCCATCCTCGTGTTTGAGCTTGTGAGCCCCCCGAGCATGTCACTTGTTGTTCTGATAATCCTCAGTTGTTGAAGGTCGAAGGCGGTTGTGACCGACTGCCACAATGGAGCCATCTGACTTGCGTTTGCGATTCCCAGCTTTAGTCGGGACCGCGTTGTCGGTGTCGTCCCGTTTCTTCTGTCAGGGTGACTTGTCATCGAGGGTCTCGGCAACAGCGTGGGCCGAGTCGGCGTACTTGTTTGCCATGTCGAATAGGACCTTGACAGAGTTGGGAGGCTTCCGCGTGAATTTGTCGATGAACGAGGTGTCTTTGACTCCTTTTCGAAAGGCGGCGATGACGACCTCATCCTTGACGTTTGGGATTGAGTTCTTCTTCTCAGAAAACCTCTTGATGAAGTCACGAAGAGACTCGTTCTTCCTTTGGCGCAACTGATATAGGTCGTACTCAGAAGATGGCCTCTCGTATGTTCCCTGGAAGTTGGTGATGAATCGTTCCCGGAGTTCTCCCCAAGAGCTGATTGACCGCTTTGGGAGTCCTGTTAGCCATGTCCTCGCTGAGTCGGCTAAAGCGACTGGGAGGTAGTTAGCCATGACTTTGTGATTTCCTCCAGCTGCTCGGATCGCTAGAGTGTAGACCGTGAGCCAGGACTCGGGATTGGTCTTGCCGTCGTATTTGTCGATGCCTGTAGGCTTGAAACCCGGCGGCCAGTCGACCTGTTGTAGCTCCTGGGTGAAGGCTGGTATGCCTCCGTCTTCATGTGGACTCCGACCCCGACTACGGCGGCGAAACCGCTCGTGGTGGAGGCCGAAATGCTCGTTCTTGTCTTCCAGTTGGCGTTGCTCGTCTTCTTCTCGTTCGCGGCGCCGAGCATTGGTGTCCTGCCGAAGATCACGCCATAGTTGGCCTCGGAGGTCCTGGCTGTCCCGACGGTCGCTTCGACGTTGCCGGTTGTTGTGGTTGCCGAGTGACGTCTGGCTTGACTCCGCGTGCTGCCGACTAGAGCCGGCCGCTCGACGTCGCTTTGAGGTGGATGAGACTGCCGCTGGGGAAGTTGATTGACTGGTCAGTACGAGTGTGTTGCCCGACTGTTGGTGCTGCTGACATGCGGCAGCGGTAAGCATGGCTTTTATCCTTGCGATCGTCGGGGTGGCCAGGTGATCAGGCCCGACCTGGACCGTGTCCAGTAGGGTTACGGCTGCCACGACGTTCTGCTGTGGCGTGACGAAGACGTTGTGGTCGCCGACTTTTGTTTGGAGGGTTTGTTGCTGAGCGGTTCGCCCAGCCCTGCGTAGGCCGTCGTTGTGGGCGTGCAGGCGTCTTGTTTCTTCCTCCTGTTGTTCTTGCAGTTGGCAGGCCTCCTCCTCTTGTGGCTCGTGTCGTCGGCATGATTCCTGAATAGGAGTAGAGCCTCTGGATGCCATGAAAATTTCTCGCGGCGGAGTGAAGCTTGCCGAGCTGGTATCCGACTTGGAGTCGGAATCCGACTGGGAGTCGTAGTCCGACTGAGAGTCGTAGTCGGAATAGTTGATGGGGGTGATTACAACTCCGATCTCCCTAGATCCGATCTCGAGCGGCTCGGAGCCGTATCCGAGTCGAACTCCAGGGGATCGGGTTTGCCGCGTCGGATGTAGATTGTAGATATCCGCGGCGTCGCTGAGTCCGAACGGGAAGTTGACGATCTCTTCCCTTCTCGGCCCGATCTCGGCCGGCTCAGAACCGAGTCCGAGTCGAACACTGAAAGGAAGAGTTGTCCCTGGACTCGGGCGTATTGGAGATCGCCGCAGCATGTCGTCGAAGATTGCCGCAGCGTAGTGTGGGCCGACTGGCGCGGAGTCAGCTGGTTCCTCGGCCGGTTGGATCGGGTCCGTGTCGGCCGGGGTGAGATTGCCGATCTGGTCGGCGACGAAGTCAAGGCTTCTGAATGCGATTGTATCTCCGGGGGGGAGTTTGCCGCCGTCGACTTCGGTTGCTGAATCCATCGAGCTTGTAGATGTAGATCGCGCCGAAGCCCCTACCTGGCGCGCCAACTGTCGATGTTTTACACCGGCAATAAATATATGGGGCTAGTCGGCGGATGTAAACTCGGTGGATTGCAAAGGAACACAAGAAGATTTTATACTGGTTCAGGCCCTCGATGTGAGGTAATACCCTACGTCCAGTTGTGGTGTTATTCCTTTGAGGATTTGTGGTGGTGATTCTGGTGAACCAACTCAACCTGCCCTCATGGGGCGCCCTGCCTCCTCTTATATACTGGGGGATAGGGTTACAAGGTAGGAGTCCCCATCGGATTACGACTAGGAGATCTCCCCATAGAGATATAACGCACCCGACTAGGACTGTATATTCCTTTCTATACAAGGCGAAGTCTGCCGAATTTAGCTATATCTCTAATTACAAGGCTAGGCCCATCCTCTATCCGAGTGGCCCATATGCTTGTCATGAGGTACCCGGGGCCCATGGCACCCACACATATGTCAAGACTGGAGGACTCCTGTTGTCAAATTTCTCCTGGACGATGAACTCCCAAAAGATCGCAGTCAAGCCGAGCAGATCAAGCGTCGAAGCAAAAGCTTCCTACTAGTCGGAGAAGACCTATAGCGAAGGAGCGCATCCGGTGTCCTCATGCGTTGCGTCACCACCGAGGAGGGCAAGCAGATTCTGCAGTCGATTCACTCGGGCATATGTGGCAACCATGCCGCATCCAGGACGTTAGTCGGAAAGGCTTACCAGCAGGGATTTTTCTAGCCCACAGCAGTAACAGACGCCAAGCACATTGTTCGCAAGTGCGAGGGTTGCCAGTTCTACGCAAGACAAACAAATCTCCCAGCCCAGGAACTCCAAACTACCCCTATTTCCTGGCCATTCGCAGTATGGGGGCTCGACATGGTCGGGCCTTTCAAGAAAGCGCTAGGAGGGTTTACACATCTATTCGTCGTGGTGGATAAATTCACCAAGTGGATTGAGGCCAAACCCGTTGCAACAATTACAGCGGCACGAGCAAAGGACTTCATCATGAGTATACTATACCGGTTCGGGGTCCCTAACCGCATCATCACCGACAACGGTACTCAGTTCACGAGCGGCGTATTCCAAGACTTCTGCGAAGATTTCGGCATCAAGATCTGCTACACATCTGTGGCACACCTGCAGAGCAACGGGCAGGTCGAACGAGCCAACGGTATGGTCTTACAAGGCATCAAGGTCAGGATATTTGACCGACTACAACCATACGCGGGCCGGTGGGTACAAGAACTCCCATCGGTTCTCTGGTCCCTCAGAACCACGGCTAGTCGGGCAACAGGGCACTCCCCTTTCTTCCTGGTCTACGGTGCCGAGGCTATGCTACCGACAGAGTTACAGTTCGGCTCTCCACGAGTCCGGGCTTACTCAGAAGACGTTTCAAACAATACCCGACTGGTCAAGTTAGATCAATTGGAAGAAGCAAGAGACACCGCAACAATCCAGTTGGCAAGGTATCTTCAAGGCCTACATCGCTACCACAATCGCAATGTCCGTGGCCATGCCTTTTTGGTCAAGGATCACGTTCTGAGGAAAATACAAACCACCAAAGACAGGCACAAATTATCCCCAATTTGGGAAGGGCCGTTCATTATAGCCGAGTTTACGTGGCCAGGCGCCTACCGACTGAAGACCGAAGACGGTGTCCTCATCAACAACTCATGGAACATAGAACAGCTACGTCCTTTCTATACCTGAGTTTTATACTTTTTCATGTGTACAGTTTCTCTGACCCACTACGCCGCTTGCATCAACCGAGTAGTGAGTCGGGGGCTGCATGTATATATGTGCTGTCAATAATATACGAGCTCGTCCTACTCAGTCACAAAGCTTTACTACGACTGTCACCTCTGCCCGAGTATAGCTTCTTACTTTGAATGTTTTTATTAAGTTCTAACAGAATAACTCAGCACAGACCGCACGGTCAAGTAAAGCTAATGATGATTGAGTACATAAGCTTGGTGGCGTTGCACATATATTTACACATGTTTCTTCACAAAAGTGTATACATACCGACTACATAATATGTTGCCCTTATAGACCCAGGTCTCAGGTAATGACCTCAGCAGTCGGCTTCTCCCGGGCAATCAGCTCCAGCGCCTCCTCGGGTGTCGTCTCCTCGGCAAACCCCTCCCCAATGGCTTCAATGTTTGCCCTCGGGTAGATGGATTTGGTCATCGCCAGGGTTTGGGCCACGCCGGCAACAACATGCTCATCCGAGTACTTCTTCAAGGCACTCGGTGCATTCTCAAGACGCGCCTCTATTTGGGGGATCCTGCTGCAACTAGTTCCCATAGGGCTAGGATCTATGAGGTCAAGGAGCCCTTTCACGGACCCGACGAGGGCTTCCCATGACTCCCTGATCACTCTTATCTCCTCTGTGTAAAACTGATACTGGGCCTGGACATTGGCTCTCATGTCTGCCCAGGTCCGCCGGCAAGTAAACTTGTCAGACTCGGCTACAGACAAAATGACTAATGGATTGGCTAAGATCACGGTCAGGTTGAGGACTTACTTTCGTAGTTGGCCTCCCACCCAACCACGGTCTTCTCAAGTTCAGCTTTTTCCTTACCGAGCTTGACGATGGCCTCTTTCAGCTCGGCCTTCTCCCGATCAAGCTCGGCGTTGGCCTTTGTCAGGTCAGCCTTGACCTACTCAAGCTCGGCCCTGGCTTCTTCGGCCTCCTTCAGCTGCGATTCCCTCTCTGTTTGGGTCTTCAACTCTGCTTCGAGGGCTGCACGACAGATTAGCCAAGAGCTCAACCGTGCAGTCATGACATAACTAGGCAGCCGGGAACAACGCAGCTGGATGAATACGTCGATGGTCTAGTCGGGATGGTCCATTCGGGGAGTTTACCTCTGATCTTTCCGGCTAGGGCCCAAGTCTCCTCCCTGAGCTGGTCGGTGCCACTCTTCAGCCAGGCTTCCCTCCCCGCATGATGCTCCTCCATCTCGGCCTTCAATGCTCGGAGCTGCTCCAACTCCGCGAGGTGGGGAGCCATTTCGACCAGGATTTCTATCATCGCCTCATTGCGGTCGACAAGCTTCTGCTCAGAGAAAAAAACAAATCAAGGATGGAGTCAAATGTCAAAACGAGAAGATCACCACGACTCTGCCACAAGAATCATACCCTGACTCCCTGGGACCCGCTGATAGCGGCGCGAAGCAAGCTTTCGCGTTCCCTTCTTGCGACAACCTCATCAAGCCTGAAGCTCTTCACGGTCCCGTCAGGTGCCGTCCAGGTTAACGTTCGGGGCATCCTATGCGGAGGAGCTTCAATCCAAGGAAGGTTCAGGATCTCTGGCGGTGGCGACGATGACGACGACCACCACAACGGCGACGAGGTCCCGGCCTCCACGCCGCCGTCCTCCGCAGCCTCGGGGATTGGCTCGGGGGCTCCAACAGTGGCCTCTGCGGCGGGCGACGCTTCGGGGGCCAGGGCCTCAACCTTAGCAACTGCCTCTTGGTCTAGTGGCGATGGCGACCCTGCAGTCGGGACCACCTCAGTCTCCGTGACTGGGCTGGCCACCGGCTTAGCGGGTGTGTTCGCGGCCACCAGCTCGGTTGGAGCAGGCTCTTCAAGGGGAGCGGTCGGATCGGTCTCCATGAGATCGATATCGGCCCGCTTCCTGCATGATGAAACAAGACAACAAAACACTACAGCAACACACAAGGATTCCAGAAGATCCAGAGTAGCATACCTCTTGGAGAACTTCAGTTTCCTACCGAGCGACCCGGATCCTGACGGAGCGCGACCTCCGATCATCAGCCTGGCCAGCGAACTGGTCGGCGCCACAGTCGGTTGTGACATATCAGCTCGAGTCGGCCCTGGTTCTGGTGTAGCTGGCTCGGGCGCCCCCGTCCTCAGCGGTGTCTGCTCTGGCCAGCCCCTCGGCAGTGCTGTTGCCGGACTCGGCAATGTTGGGCTCAAACCCACAGATCTCAACCTTGGGCTTGATCGCCTAGGCACCGCGACGACGGTGTCCTTTATCTTCAGGCTTCCTACCACAGCGCGCGCCGTCATGGCCCCCTTGCCCCGATACAGAATTGGCTTCTTCCCCACTCTCTTGGAGTCGGGCTAGGTAGCAGAGGGGCTCCTTGGCGTTTTCTTCGATGCAACGGCCGGCAATGGGTGGGAGTCTTCATCGAACTCTTTGTGCCACTACAAATGAGTCAACAAAATACATCACGCAATGCTGAACAATCACAGTTCCGCAGGCATTCATCACAGAAGAAGATTAATGGTTACCTTGGTCCGGGGCTGAAGGAAGCTATAGGCTGCGACCCGGTAGTTATCGTCTTCGGTCGCGATCACCCCTTCGGAGAAGTAACCAAACAGGGTCTCGGTCACTACGCCCTTATTGGCTGACTTATTGCTTACTCGGTCAGGATCATTTTTGCCTTTAAAGGCCCAGCCAAATGCACTCCTCAGCTTCAGTGGCTAGATGCGCCGAGTCAGGAAGTGACGAGCCACCCAAGGTCCTGTCAGGCCAGCCTTTTTGAGGTTATCTAACTTCACCAACAATTGATGTGCCTGGCCCATCTCCTCAAAGGATGGCTCTGCCGACCAATTTGGTGAAACCACAGGCGGCAAGCCGGTAAATGGGCGCAAGGAGGGAGCCAGATCTACGCAATAGAACCATTCCTTGTGCCAGCCTTTCAGAGAAGATTTCAAGGGGAGATCAAGATATGTCTTCTTCTCATCGCTCCTCAGCTGGAGACCAGCCCCCCAATCACACTAATATTATTCTTGGAGGGTTGGGGTTTAATGTGGAACAGATGTCGGAAGAGAATAAAATGGGGTTCAACACCCAACAAGCACTCACAGAGAGTAACAAATATGGAGATCTGAAGAATCGAGTTGGGGTTCAAATGCACCAACTCCAGCCCGTAGAAGTCAAGGACGCAGCGGAAGAAATCAGAACATGGAAGGCACAAGCCCCGATCGTAAAAAGAGGCGAAAACTACTGTTTCACTAGGTTGGGGATTTGGGACCGACTCACCTTTAGCCAGCTGCCAGCGAATCACCTCTTGGCTGGGCAACTTCAGTTGACTCTCCAACAGCTTCAGCTTCACCGAGCCGCAATCTGAAATTGGCCAAGCACTCTCCGGCACACCCGCAAGATCCGAAGCTTTCGGCATGACTGGAAGCGGCAAGATTTGGGGAAAAATGAATCGGGGGCTTGGAACAAACGAAGAGGATTGGAATCGCCCGAGTTCAGGTGGGGAATAGTAGCAGCTAACCCTAGCCGCGAGGGAAGCGAAAAGTTGGGCGCAAAGATGGAAGACGAAGCGATTGGATGATTTGGGGAAGATGAAGGAATCTTTTTCTCTCTCCCCACTTTTATAGAGCCGATGCCGACTAGATGGGCTTGGGCCTACACAGTCAGCACCGGGCCATCAAGATATGAGTTCCTACAGTAGCATGCTCCATGTGGGCCGCCTGCAGGCTGAGTTGAAATTATAGCGCTGGTGCTACTAACAGGAGCCGATGAGGTAAACAGATATGCTTCATGAGAGCCTTATTGCTAAACATATATGTTTGGGTATCTGTTTTATCCACCAGGTCTCGAGAATATATCCTTACAAGGATCACAAGCTGGTCTTCATTAAAATTGGGGATGTAGGTATCTCTCTCGAGTACACCTGACCATGCTGTGGATTTATTTTTATGCAGTGGTACTCGGCCTACATGCCTGGCCACCAGTTGCCATGAGCAACATTATTCCAACCAACATGACGCTGTAGAGTCTAACTTTCGAGTAGTGCACTACTTGGGAGAGACTATAAATATCTTTTCCCGCTGACATGATGCGGAGGAGTCTAACTTCTGAGTGGGATGCCACTCGGAAAAGACTATAAACCCCCTTTTTCCAGCTGACATGACGCTGAAGAGTCCCATATACGAGTAGCATCCTACTCGGCAAGACTATAAACACATATTCTGACTGACATGAAGTCGAAGAGTCCTACATACGAGTAGTTCCCTACTCGGTAAGACTATAAAGTTTATTCCGGTTGACATGATACCGAAGAGTCTCATATACCAGTAGTAATCTACATGGGAAAGACTTCCAGGTTAAAGATCTTTGACTTTATGTTTAATTGTCTTCACAATTAAGCACAAAGTCAGGGGCTACACCTAATAGGTGCGCCTATTCGGCGCACACTATTCATACATCAACATGAAGCCCTTCATAGCCTCGTTGCCAGCTGACATGAAGCAAGACTCGGGAAGAAGACTTACTCGGACAAAGAGTACTTGGGAGCATCGCACTCGGGCAATCTTCACCGTGGACGACGAGCACTCGGTATCAGCTGTGACTCAACTATGAAGGTCTCAGGGGCTACTGTGGAGGCCATGGGCCCCGGGTACCTCATTACCAGCATATGGGCCACTCGGATAGAGGATGGGCCGAATCATGTAATTAGAGATAAGATAGCACCCGGCAGACTTTACCTTGTACGATAAGGAATAATAGTCTTAGTCGGATAGGTTTCTATCTCTAAGAAGGAAATCCCTTGGCTGTATCCGGCTGGGATCCTTATCATGTATCCCTGTCCCCTAGTATATAAAGGGAGGCAGGGCGCCTCATGAGGACACGGAAGATCATTGATCACAAACCACCTCAGAGGAATAACACCTCAACTGGACATAGGGTATTACCTCACATCGAGGGCCTAAACCAGTATAAATCTTCTGTGTGTTCCTCTGCAATCCACCGAATTCACCTTTGCCGAGTAGCCCTATAGTTTTATTGCCGGTGCAAAGCATCGACAACCATGTTCATGATTGCGTTGACTTTCTCTGGGTTGGCCTCGATGCCACGATGCAAGACGATGAAGCCGAGTAACTTGCTGGATGGTACACTGAAGGCACATTTTTCCGGGTTCAACTTCATCTTGAATCTTCGAAGATTTTGGAAGGTTTCTTCCAGGTCAGCGATGAGGTCTTCTTTGGACTTGGTCTTGATCACCACATCATCGACGTAGGCTTCCACATTGCCCCCGATCAGTGTAAAGACACTGCTGAATTGCGCGTTGATACGTTGCTCCAGCGTTTTTCAAACCAAACAGCATGGTGATGTAGCAGTACACTCCAAACGGCGTGATGAAAGATGTCTTTAGGCAGTCCTCCTCCTTCAGGCTGATTTGATGGTATCCCGAGTAACAGTCGAGAAAGCTGAGAAGTTCACACCCTGCGGTTGAATCCACCACCTAGTCTATTCTCGGTAAACCGAATGGATCTTTGGGGCACGCCTTGTTGAGATCGGTGTAGTCGATGCACATGCGCCATTTACCGTTTTTCTTCCAGACTAGAACTGGGTTTGCCAGCCAATCCGGGTGATAGACCTCTTTGATGAACCTAGCTACGAGGAGCTTGGTTATCTCCTCCCGAATAGCATCTTTGCGGTCTTGGGCGAAGCGCCATGGCCATTGCTTGACTGGCTTGGTGTCTGTCTTGATGTTGAGGGCGTGCTCGATCACCTCCCTTGGTACGCCCGGCATGTCGGACGGTTCCCACGTGAAGATGTCTTTGTTGGCTTGGAGGAAGGTGACGAGCGCGTCTTCCTATTTGGGGTCGAGTCCGGTCCTGACTAGAGCAGTCTTGGAGGAGTCGGAGGGGTCCAGGGGGATCTTCTTCATGTCAGAGTCCGCTGAAATTCCCGACTTTGCTACTTTTTTCGCCGGAACTTGGTCTTCCTCGACTTCAGTCATGATGGCTTGCCGAATGCGGTTGCGCCCGACTACCGCCTCTTGTGTTTGAGCCAATTTACAACTCTCCTTGTCGCAGGTGAAGGCTTGCTTGACGTCGCTGCGGAGGGAGAGGACTCCTGCTAGCCCGGGCATCTTGAGCACCATGTAAGTATAGTGCGGTACCACCATGAATTTGGCGAGTGCCGGCCGTCTAAGTATCGCGTGGTATGCAGTCTCGAAGTCGGCGACCTCAAAGCAGATGTTTTCTGTGCAAAAGTTATCCCACGTGCCGAAAGTGACTGGCAAGGTTATCTGCCCGAGTGGGGTTGAAGATAGGTCGGGAATTATCCCGTGGAAGGGCGCCGTACTCGGCCGCAGATCTGAATGAGGAATCTTCACCTCATCCAAGGTCTTGGCGAAGAGGATATTGAGCACGCTGCCTTCGTCTATGAGAACCTTCTTCAACTTGATGTTCTTGATGACCGGGTCCAAGACGAGTGGATAGCGTCCTGGGTGTGAAACCTGATCTGGATGATCTGCGCGGGTGAACGTGATGGAGGTCTTCGACCAGCAGAAATATTGGGGGCGTCTGCTATAGAGATTGCGTTGATGTCGCGTGCCGTTATCTTCTGTTTCCATTTGGACTCATACGCGGACGGCCCTCCAAAGATGTGGTTGTGCTCAGCCTAGGGATCTTGAAAATCATCGGCCGGGTCTTGATTTGGCTTGTCATTGCTCTTGTCTGCACCAAATGATGAAGCCTGCTCAGAGGCAAACTTCTTGAGCATGAAGCAGTCTTTGGCCGTGTGCTTGCCTTTGGGGTGGAAGGGGCATGGCCCGTTCATGACTTTCTAGTAGTCGTTGTTCTATTGGGGCCACGACCGAGTTTGCTCCATGTTGGCCACCTCGTTGTCCGACTTCCACTTGCGGTTGCTAGACTTGTTCTATGATGGCTCGTTGTCGGCTTTCGACTTCTGGTCCTTCTGCCGGGACTCCTTCTCGTCGAGGGCCTTTGTGACTACTTCGGCCGAGTCGGCATATTTGTTTGCCATATCAAAGAGAGCCCAGATGTTGGCTGGAGGCTTTCGTGTGAACTTCATGATGAACGGGGCGGCGATGACAGCCTCATCCTTGCTCATTGAGATCTAGTTGCGCTTCTTGGAGAACCTCTTGATAAAGTCGTGTAGAGACTCGTTCTTATTCTAGTGCAGTTCGTATAGATCATGCTCAGAAGACGGCTGTCGGTGTCATGGGCCCCGGGTACCTCATGACAAGCATTTGGGCCACTCGGATAGAGGATGGGCCTAGCCTTGTAATTAGAGATATAGCTAGATTCGGCAGACTTCGCCTTGTATAGAAAGGAATATACAGTCCTAGTCAGGTGCGTTATATCTCTAAGGGGAGATCTCCTAGTCGTAATCCGATGGGGACTCCTACCTTGTAACCCTATCCCCCAGTATATAAGGGGAGGCAGGGCGCCCCATGAGGGCAGAAGAGCACACATAAGCTCGCAGGTTGAGTTGGTTCACTAGAATCACCACCGCAAATCCTCAAAGGAATAACACCACAACTGGACGTAGGGTATTACCTCACATCGAGGGCCTGAACCAGTATAAAATCTCTCTGTGTTCCTTTGCAATCCATCAAGTTTCCATCTGCCGAGTAGCCCCATATATTTATTGCCGATGTAAAACATCGACAGTTGGCGCGCCAGGTAGGGGCTTCGGCGCGATCTACATCTACAAGCTCGATGGATCTAGCAACCGAAGTCGACGGCGGCAAACTCTCCCCCGGAGATGCAATCGCATTTAGAAGCCTCGACTTCGTCGCCGACCAGATCGGCAATCTCACCTTGGCCGACTCGGACTCGATCCGATCTGCCAGGGAACCAGCCGACTCTGTGCCAGTCGGCCTACACGATGCTGCAGCAATCTTTCGCGACATGCTGCGGCAACCTCCAATACGCCCGATTCCAGGGACAACTCTTTCTTTCGGTGTTCGACTCGGACTCGGTTTTGAGCCAGCCGAGATCGGGCCAAAAAAGGAAGAGATCGTCAATTTCCCGTTTGGACTCGGCGACGCCGCGGATATCTATAATCTACTTCCGATGCGGCAAACCCGATCCTCTGGAGTTCGACTCGGATACGGTCCCGAGCCGCTCGAGATCGGATCTAGGGAGGTCGGAGATGTAATAACCCCCATCGACTATTCGGACTACGACTCTCAGTCGGATTCCGACTCTAAGTCGGACAGCAGTTTGGCAAGCTTCTCCCCGCCACGAGAAATCTTCATGGCATCCAAAGGCTCTACTCCTACTCAGGAATCATGCCGACTACACGAGCAACAGGAGGAGGAAGCCTGCCGACTGCGAGAACAACAGGAGGAAGCCTGCCGACTGTGAGAACAACAGGAGGAAGAAGCAAGACGCCGACATGACGCCCTACGCAGGGCTGGGCGGACTGCTCAGCAACGAATCCTCCAAACCCGAGTCAGCGACCACGACGTCTTCATTACTCCTCAACAGAATATCGTGGCCACCGCAACCCTACTAGACACGATCCAACTTGGGCTTGATCACCAGGCCACCCCGACAATCGCAAGGATAAAAGCCATGCTTACTGCTGCTGCGTGTCAGCAGCACCAACAGTCGGGCGATACCCTCATACCGACCAACCAGTCGACATCCCCAACGGCAGTCTCATCTACCTCAAAGCGACGCCAAGCGCCTGGCTCCAGTCAGCCGCGTACGGAGGCACGTCAGGCGTCACTCGGCAACCCCAACAACAACCGGCGACGTCAAAGCAACCGTCGGGACAATCAGGACCTCTGAGACCGACTACGGCGCAACCTTCGGCAAAACATCATCGCTTGGCACCGTGAACGAGAAGAAGATGAGCAACGCCAACTGGAAGACAAGAACAAGTGTTTCGGCCTCCATCACGAGCGGTTTCACCGCCGTATTCGGAGTCGAAGCCCTCATGAAGACGAAGGCATACCGGCCTTCACCCAGGAGCTACAACAGGTCGACTGGCCGTCGGGTTTCAAGCCTACAGGCATCGACAAATACGACGGCAAGACCAATCCCGAGTCCTGGCTCACGGTCTACACTCTGGCGATCCGAGTAGCTGGAGGAAATCACAAAGTCATGGCTAACTACCTCCCGGTCGCTTTAGCCGACTCAGCGAGGACATGGCTAAGAGGACTTCCCAAGCAATCAATCAGCTCCTGGGGAGAACTCCGAGAACGCTTCATCGCCAACTTCCAGGGGACATACGAGAGGCCATCTTCCGAGTACGACTTATATCAGTTGCATCAAAGGAAGAACGAGTCTCTTCGTGACTTCATTAAGAGGTTTTCTGAGAAGAAGAACTCAATCCCTAACGTCAAGGATGAGGTCGTCATCGCCGCCTTTCGAAAAGGAGTCAAAGACACCTCGTTCATCGACAAATTCACACGGAAGCCTCCCAACTCTGTCAAGGCTTTATTCGACATGGCGAACAAATACGCCGACTCAGCCCACGCTGTTGCTGAGGCCATTGAAGATAAAAAGGCATCCTGATAGAAGAAGCGGGAAGGCACCAACGACGCGGTCCTGACTAAAACCGGGAATCACAAACGCAAGTCAGACGGCTTCATTGTGGCAGTCGGTCACAATCGTCTTCGACTTTTGACAACTAAAGATTATCAGAACAACAAGTGACATGCTCGAGGGCTCACAAGCTCAAACGCAAGGATGGCATCCCCACTCCGAAATACCGAACAGATAAGTCGCTTCCTGATAAATATTTCTTCACTCGGCCTTGCCAATGCCGCTTACACCTAATAGGTGCACAAGCTGCACTCTTCTCTGTTTTTGCTCTTAAATGATTACAAAAGTACTTGAGTAGCATAAACCCTGATCCGTGAAACTTTGCTCCATGAAAGACGAACTCAAGTCACCCAAAACACGTGTCTGGGAAAGAGCCATGAGCCAACCCCCGACGCTAGGTGGCTATGACTAGTCGGGCAGAGTGTTTAAACGTAAGGGGTCAACTACTCGGGGAAATTAATATCAAAAAGAGGAAAAACTCGTATTTACATGTATTGTAAAATACCTTTTATTCGGGTGATTATTTCCATCATCAGATGCTACTCATCCGATATCTTTATATTGCAGGCCCAGCTCCGGATACGCGTGACAGGAACTCAGGGCTGCGAGCCTATCTCCTACGCTCGGGGGCTGGACAAGTCTGCCAAAATACGCTCGGGATGCTCCATGAGGGCTACTTACCGAGTACTTGCGCTAGTCGGGACGTCATCTTCCTCGGCTACGCTCCATGTGAGCTGACAACCGACTTCTGGCACTAGTCGGGGGTCGTATATCACTCGGCTGGGTGAGGTACGCCCCGTGAGGGTAACTAGCCAAATCTTATGCTAATACAAGGTTCGGGTACCTCGCTTGGCTATAACTCTGTTGGGTAGGGTATGCCCCATGAGGGTCGCTAGCCGAATCCTATGCTAATGCAAGGTTCGGGTACCGTGCTCGGCTCTCCTGAAGTCAGAGAAGACTTACATCGTCAAAGCGCATCCGGAGTTCTCATGCACCGCGTCACACTTGAGGAGGGCAAGCAGATCCTGCAATATACCTACTCAGACTTTTGTGGCAACCAGGTTGCATTCGGAACGTATGTCGGAAAGGCTTGCGAATAAGGATTTCTCTGGCTAATTGCGGTTATCAACACCAAAAACTCATCCTGACATGCGAGGGATGGTGATTTTATAGAGCCTACATTGGGTGGGTCGGTTTAGACCGGCGTACTCGGTAACGGGCTACCAAGATATGAGTTCCTATAGTAGCATGCTCCATGTGGGCCGCCCGCAGGCTGAGTTGAAATTATAGCGCTGGTGCTACCAACAGGAGCCAATGAGGTAAACAGATATGCTTCATGAGAGCCTTATTGCTAAACATATATGTTTGGGTATCTGTTTTATCCACCAGGTCTCGAGGATATATCCTTACAAGGATCACAAGCTAGTCTTCATTAAAATTGGGGATGCAGGTAACTTTCTCGGGTATACCTGACCACGCCGTGGATTTATTTTCATAAAGTGGTACTCGGCCTACATGCGTGGCCATCGGTTGCCATGAGCAACATTATTCCCACTGACATGATGTGGAAGAGTTTAACTTTCGAGTAGTGCACTACTCAGGAGAGACTATAAATTTCTCATTCCCGCTGACATGATGCGGAGGAGTCTAACTTTCGAGTAGTATACTACTCGGGAAGGACTATAAACATTCTTCCAGCTGACGAGCTTCAGAGTCTAACTTCCGAAAGGGACGCCGCTCGGGAAAGACTTATAAACACCTTTTCCAGCTGACATGAAGCTGACGAGTCTAATTTTGAGTAATATATTACTTGGGAAAGACTATAAATAATCATCCCGGCTGACATGAATGCCGACGAGTCTGATTTTGAGTAATATACTACTCGGGAAAGACTATAACGCCTCTTCTTTTCAGCTGACATGACGCGCTGGAGGGTCCCATATACGAGTAGTTCCTACTCGGCAAGACTATAAACACACATTCGCGACTGACATGAAGTCGAAGAGTTCTACATACCAGTAGTTCCCTACTCGGGAAAGACTACAAGGTTAAAGATCTTTGACTTTATGTTTAATTGTCTTCACATTAAGCACAAAGCGGGGCTACACCTAATAGGTGCGCCTATTCGGCGCACACTATTCCTACATCTACATGGAGCCCTTCATAGCCTCACTGCCAGCTGACATGAAGCAGGACTCGGGAGAAGCAGCACTCAGACAAAGAGTACTCGGGAGCAATGCACTCGGGAAGACTTCACCATGGAGGATGAGCACTCGGCATCAGCTGTGACTCAACTATGAAGGTCTCGGGGGCTACTGTGGGTGTCATGGGCCCCAGGTACCTCATGACAAGCATTTGGGCCACTCGGATAGAGGATGGGCCTAGCCTTGTAATTAGAGATATAGCTAGATTCGGCAAACTTCGCCTTGTATAGAAAGGAATATACAGTCCTAGTCGGGTGCGTTATATCTCTAAGGGGAGATCTCCTAGTCGTAATCCGATGGGGACTCCTACCTTGTAACCCTGTCCCCCAGTATATAAGGGGAGGCAGGGCGCCCCATGAGGGCAGAAGAGCACACATAGGCTCGCAGGTTGAGTTGGTTCACCAGAATCACCACCGCAAATCCTCAAAGGAATAACACCACAACTGGACGTAGGGTATTACCTCACATCGAGGGCCTGAACCAGTATAAAATCTCTCTGTGTTCCTTTGCAATCCATCAAGTTTCCATCCGCCGAGTAGCCCCATATATTTATTGCCGGTGTAAAACATCGACAACGGCCTCTCGTAGGTCCCTTGAAAGTTAGCGATGAACCGCTCCCTGAGTTCTCCCTAGGAACCGATCGATCGCCTCGGGAGCCTTGTTAGCCATGTCCTCGCTGAGTTGGCCAGGGTGACCGAGAGGTAGTTAGCCATGGCTTTATGGTCACCCCCGACAGCTCGAATTGCCAGGGTGTATACGGTGAGCCAGGACTCGGGGTTGGTTTTACCGTAGTATTTCTCGATCCCCGTAGGCTTGAAGCCCGACGGCCAGTCAACGTCCTATAGCTTATGGGTGAAAGCTGGAACGCCTTCATCTTCGTGAGGGCTCCGGCTCCGACCATGGCAGTTAAACCGCTCGCGGTGAAGGCCGAAACGCTCATGCCCATCCTCCATTCAGCGGCGCCCGTTCTCTTCGCGTTCGCTGCGCCGAGCGTTGATGATGTGGCGAAGGTCGTGTTGTAGTCAGACTCAGAGGTCTTGGTTGAACCGGCGGTCGTTCTGGTGACGCCGCCGATTGTTGTTATTGGTGTCACCGAGTGATGTTTGCCGCGATTCCTCCTGTGGCCGGCTAGAGCCAGCCGCCCAGCGTCGTGCTGACGTAAATGATCCTACCGCCGGAGAACCCGACCGGTTGGTTGGTACTAGTTTGTCGCCCGACTGCTGTTGCTACTGATAGGCAGCAGTTGTAATCATCGTCTTGATCTTGGCGATAGTCGGGGTGGCCTGGTGTTCAGGCCCGAGCTGGAGCATGTCCAGCAGGGTTGCAGCAGCCACAACGTTCTGTTATGGCGTATGTTGTGGCGTGACGAAGACATCGTGGTCACCGACTTTTGTCTGGAGGATCTGTTGCTGAGCGGTTCACCCAGCCTTTCATAGCCCATCGTTGCAAGCCTCGCGGTCGGCTTCCTCCTGTTGTCGTAGTCGGTGCGCCTCCTGTTGTTGCTCCTCTTGTAGTCGGCATACTTCTGGTGGGGGGGTCAAAGCCATAAAGACCTCTCGGGGCAGAAGGAAACTTGCCTGACTGGAGTCCGAACTGGTGTTCGAACAGTTATCCAACCTGGAGTCGGAGTCCGAGTAGTTTATCGGAATAAGAACAACTCCGACCTCCCTGGATCCAATCTGGAGCGGCTCTAAGCCATGTCCAAACTAAAACATGGGGGATCGGGTCTGCCGCATGAAGTGTAGATCTGTGACATCGCCGAATCTGCGTGGGAAATTGATGATCTCTCCCCTTCCTAGCCCAACTCGGGCAGGCTCAAGGCCTAGCGCGAGTTGGACATCGAAGGAGAAAGTTGTCCCGTGGCTCGGTGAAGTACAAGGTTGTTGCGTCAGATTGATGATGGTTGTTGCAGCGTCTTGTGGGCTGACTAGCGCGGAGTCGGCTGGTTCCTCTACCGGTTGGATTGGATCTGCGTCAGCCAAGGTGAGATTCCCGATCTGGTCGGCAACGAAGTCAAGGCTTCCGAAAGTTATTGTGTCTCCGGGGAAGAATTTGTCGTCGTCGACTCCGCTTGTTGGATCCATCGAGATTGTTGATGTTGATTCCGCCGAAGCCCCTACCTGGCACGTGCAATTGTCGATGTTTTACACTGGCAATATGAATATGGGGCTACTCGGTGGATGGAAACTCGGTGGATTGCAAAGGAACAAGGAGAAGTTTATACTGGTTCAGGCCCTCGGTGTGAGGTAATACCCTACGTCCAGTTGTGGTGTTATTCCTTTGAGGATTTGTGTCTGCTTCTATGAGCTCTTCTGCGATCGTAGTGATCTTGTGCCCTCAGGGGGCGCCCTGCCTCCCCTTATATACTGGGGGACAGGGGTACAAGATAGGAGTCCCAACCGGATTACAGCCAAGGGATCTCCTCTTAGAGATATAATCTACCTGACTAGGACTGTATATTTCTTATCTACAAGGCAAAGTCTACTGGTTTCTAACATATCTCTAATTACAACGCTAGGCCCATCCTCTATCTGAATGGCCCATATGCTTGTCATGAGGTACCTGAGGCCCATGGCCTCCACACCAGTACTCTAGCTTCGCTATTGCTGTAGCATTTGAACTTCTGTCCACTCGGCTACGAAGTCAGCTAGAGCTTGTGATTTGATAGCTGTCCGTGGCTGAAAGGTGATGTCGAATGCCATCAACTCGAGCGCACATTTAGCGATTCGGCTGGTGGCTTCGCGATTATGCAGGACGTCCCTGAGTGGATATGATGTGACCACCGTGACTTGATGTTCTTGGAAATAATGCACCAGCTTTCAGACAGTGATGAGTAGGCCGTAAAGTAGCTTCTGGACCTGCAGATATCTCATCTTCGAGTCAGCAAGGACCTTGCTGACAAAGTAGATTGGCCGTTGAATCTTCTGTATGTGACCCTGTTCGGACCGCTCGACCACCAGCACCGTGTTGACTACCTGAGTAGTTGCCGCCAGATACAACATTTATGGTTCTTGGGGCATTGGTGACGCCAACATGGGTGGTGATGTGAAAATTTTTTTCAAGTCTTTGAAGGCTTGCTGGGCTTCGGGAGTCCATTGGAAATTGTCTGCTTTCTTCAATAGCTTGAAAAAGGGGATGTCCCATTCGCCTAGTCAGGAAATAAACCGGCTGAGTGCCGCCATGCAGCATGTCAGCTTCTGGACGTCCTTCTGGCTAGTTGGGGGTGCCATGTTCATGATTGCGTGGACTTTCTCTGGGTTGGCCTCGATGCTGTGATGCGAGACGATGAAGCCGAGTAGCTTTCCAGATGGCACACCAAAGGTGCACTTTTTCGGGTTCAACTTCATCTTGAATCTTCGAAGATTTTGGAAGGTTTCTTCTAGGTCAGCGATGAGGTCTTCTTTGGACTTGGTCTTGATCACCACATCGTCGATGTAGGCCTCGACGTTGCACCCGATCTGAGTGTGTAGACACCACTGAATGGCCCGTTGATACGTTGCGCCAGCATTTTTCAAACCGAACAGCATAGTGATGTAGCAGTATGCTCCAAACAGCGTGATAAAAGACGTCTTTAGGCAGTCCTCCTCCTTGAGGCTGATTTGGTGGTATCCCGTGTAACAGTCAAGAAAGCTGAGAAGTTCGCACCCTGCGGTTGAATCCACCACTTGATCTATTCTGGGTAGACCAAATGGATCCTTGGGGCACGCCTTGTTGAGGTCGGTGTAGTCAATGCACATGCGCCAGTTACCATTTTCCTTCTGGACCAGGACTGGGTTTGCTAGCCAATCTGGGTGATAGACCTCTTTGATGAACCCGGCTGCGAGAAGCTTGGTTATCTCCTCCTGGATAGCATCTTTGTGGTCTTGTGCAAAGCACTGTAGCCGTTGCTTGACTGGCTTGGCGTCTTTCTTACCGTTGAGGGTGTGTTCGATCACCACCCTTGGTACGCCTGGCATGTCGGACAGTTTCCACACGAAGATATCCTTGTTGGCTTGGAGGAAGGTGACGAGCACGTCTTCCTATTTGGGGTTGAGTCCGGTCCCGACTAGAGAAGTCTTGGAGGGGTCGGAAGGGTCCAGGGGGATCTTCTTCGTGTCAGAGTCCGCCGAAATTCCCGACTTCATTGCTTTTTTGGCCGGAACTTGATCATCCTCGACTTCAGTTGTGGCGGCTTGCCGAATGCTATTGCGTTCGACTGCTGCCTCTTGTGATTGATCCAACACACAGCTCTCCTTGTCATAGGTGAAGGCTTGCTTGACGTCACTGCGGAGGGAGAGGACTCCTGCTGGCCCAGGCATTTTGAGCACCATGTAAGTATAGTGCGGTATCTCCATGAATTCGGCGAGCGCGGTCGTCGAGTATCGTATGGTACGCGGTCTCGAAGTCAGCGACCTCGAAGTAGATGTTTTTTGTGCGGAAGTTATCCCGCGTGCCAAAAGTGACCGGCAAGGTAATCTGCCCGAGGGGTGTTGAAGACAGGCCGGGAATTATCCCGTGGAAGGGCGCAGTACTCGGCCGCAGTTCTGAACGAGGGATTTTCATCTCATCCAGGGTCTTGGCAAAGAGGATATTGAGCGCACTGCCTCCATCTATGAGGGCCTTCTTTAGCTTGATATTCTTGACGATTGGGTCCAGGACGAGTGGGTAGCACCCTAGGTGTGAGACCCGATCGAGGTGATCTGCGCGGTCGAAGGTGATGCGTGTTTTTGACCAACGCAAATATTGGGGGGGCGTCTATGGTAGAGACCGTGTTGACGTCACGTGTTGTTAGCTTCTGCTTCCGCTTAGACTCGTATGCCGACGGCCCTCCGAAGATGTGGTTGAGCTCGGCTTGGAGATCCTGAAATTCGTCGGCCGGGCTCGAATCTGGCTTGTCTTTGTCCTTGTCGGCGCTAGATGATGAAGCCTGCTTGGAAGCAAACTTCTTGAGCATGAAGTAGTCTTTGGCTGCATGCTTGCCCTTGGGGTGGGAGGGGCAAGGCCCATTCATGACTTTCTAGTAGTCGTTGTTCCATGGGGGCCGCGACCAAGTGCGCTCCACATTGGCCACCTCGTTGTCCGACTTCCACTTGTGGCTGCCAGACTTGTTCAGTGATGGCTCGTTGTCAACTTTTGCCTTTTGGTCTTTTTGCCGGGACACTTTCTTCTCATCAAGGGCCTCTGCGACTGCCTCAGCCAAGTCAGCGTATTTGTTTGCCATATCAAAGAGAGCCTTGATAGTGGTTGGAGGCTTCCGAGTGAATTTCGCGATGAACGGGGCATCCTTTACTCCCTTGGGGAAGGCGGCGATGACGACCTCGTCCTTGATCATTGGGATTTGGTTGCGCTTCTCAGAGAACCTCTTGATAAATTCGTGCAGAGACTTGTTCTTCCTCTGGTGCAGTTGGTATAAATCGTGCTCGGAAGATGGCCTCTCGTAGGTCCCCTGGAAATTAGCGATGAACCGTTCCCTGAGTTCTCCCCAGGAACTGATCGACCGCCTCGAGAGCCCTATTAGCCATGTCCTCACTGAGTTGGCCAGGGCGACCAGGAGGTAGTTAGCCATGGCTATGTGGTCACCTCCGGCAGCTCGAATTGCCAGAGTATATACGGTGAGCCAGGATTTGGGGTTGGTTTTGCCGTTGTATTTCTCGATTCCCGTAAGCTTGAAGCCTGACAGCCAATCAACGTCCTATAGCTCATGGGTGAAAGCTGGAACGCGTTCATCTTTGTGAGGGCTCTAGCTCCGATTGCAGCGGTTGAACTACTCATGGTGGAGGCCGAAGCGCTCATTCTCGTCCCCCAATCAGTAGCGCTCGTCCTTTTCACGTTGACGGCGCCGGGCATTAATGTCTTGTCGGAGGTCGTGTTGTAGACAAACTCAGAGGTCCTGGTTGAACCGACGATTGTTCTGATGACGCTGTCGATTGTTGTTGTTGGTGTTGCCGAGTGATGTTCGCCACGACTCCTCGTGTGGCTGACTTGAGCTGGCTGCCCGGTGTCGTGCTGATGTGGACGAAATTGCCGCTGGGTAACCCGACCGATTGGTCGGTATAAGTGTTTCGCCCGACGGCGGCAGCTATGATCATGGCTTTAATCTTGGCGATAGTCGGGGTGGCCTAGTGATCAGGTCTGAGTTGGAGTGTATCCAACAAGGTTGCAGTGGCCACGACGTTCTGTTGTGGCGTGACGAAGATGTCGTGGTCACCGACTTTAGTCTGGAGGATCGGTTGCTAAGCGGTTCGCTCGGCCCTGCGCAGCTCGTTGTTGCGAGCCTCTCGTTCAGTCTCCTCCTGCTGCCATAGTCGGCTGGCCTCCTCCTGTCGCTCCTCTTGTACTCGGTGCACCTCTGGCGGGGGGGGGGGGGGGTTGATGCCATGAAAATCTCATGGGGCAGAAGGAATCTTGCCACACTAGTGTCCGAAGCATTGTCCGACTTGGAGTCGGAATCCGAGTAGTTGACCGGAGTAAGGACGACTTTGAACTCCCTAGATCCAATCTGGAGTGGCTCGGAGCCATGTCCAAATTGAAGCCTAAAGGATCGGGTCAGCCACGTGGGATGTAGATCTGTGGCGTCACTAGGTCTGCAAGGGAAATTGACGATCTCTTCCCCTCCTAGCCCGACCCAGGCCGGCTTGAGGCCAAGCGCGAGTCGGACGCCGAAGGAGAGAGTTGTCCCGAGACCCGGCAAGGTGGTAGATCACCGCAGTAAATCGACGAGGGTGGCTGCAGCGTCTTGTGGTCCGACTGGTGCGGAGTTGATTGGTTCCTCAGCCGGTTGGATTGGATTTGTGTTGGCCAAGGTGAGATTGCCGAACATGTCGGCGACGAAGTCGAGGCTTCCGAACATCATTGTGTCTCCAAGGGAGAATTTTCCGCCATCGACTCTGGTTGCTGGATCCATCGAGCTTGTAGATGTAAAACTCGCCGAAGCCCCTACCTGGCGCGCCAACTGTCAATGTTTTACATCGACAATATGAATATGGGGCTACCCGGCGGATGGAAACTCGGTGGATTGCAAAGGAATACAGGGAGATTTTATACTGGTTCAGGCCCCCGATGCGAGGTAATACCCTACGTCTAGTCGTGGTGTTATTCCTTTGAGGATTTGTGTTGATCTATGATCTTCTGTCCTCAAGGGGCGCCCTGCCTCCCCTTATATATTGGGGGACAGGGGTACAAGGTAGGAGTCCCTGGCGGATATGGCCAAGGGATCTCCTCTTAGAGATACAATTTGCCTGACTTGGACTGTATATTCCTTATTATACAAGGCAAAGTCTGCCGGGTTCTACCATATCTCTAATTACAAGGCTAGGCCCATCCTCTATCTGAGTGGCCTATATGCTTGCAATGAGGTACCCGGGACCCATGGCCTCCACACCTCCTTCAGCTTGGCTTCCCCCTCTGTTCAGGTCTTCAACTTGGCTTTGAGGGCTGCACATCAAAATATTCAAGTACTCAACATTGCAGTCAAGACACAACTGGGCAGTCGGGAAATAGCATGGCTAGAGAAATGTACTAAGGGCTTGGTCAGGAAGATGTATTCGGGAGACTTACTTCCAATCTTCTTGGCTTGGTCCCAATTTTTGTCCCTGAGCTGATTAACGACTCTCTTCAGCCATGACTCCCTCTCCTGGCTACGCCACTCCAATTCGCCCTTTAAGGCTTGGAGCTAGTCCAATTGTTGGAGTTGGGGGGCAAGCTGGGTCAGGACTTCGTTCATCCTTTCCAAGTGGTCAACAAGTTTCTGCTCGGGGAGAAAACAGAGCAAAGCAGAGTCAAGTATCAGAATACTTATGCAAGGAAGACTTCCAAGACTCCAATATGGCGAAAGTCATACCTGGACCCCTCGGGACACAGCAATTGTGGCGCGAAGCAAGTCTTCATGCTCCTTTTCCGCCGCAACCTCATCATGCTTATAACTCTTCGCAGTTCCGCCGGGGGCTACCCAACGGAATGTCCTCGGGAATTTGCAAGGAGGAGCCTCAAGCCTAGGAGGTCTAGTCTCTCTGAAGACGACGATGACGACAAGGACGGCGACGGGGTCCTAGCCCCCAACTTGGCAGTAGCTGGGGCTTCAGAGACATGCTTAGGGGCTGGAGGAACAGCTTTGACATTAGCCCCTTGGTCGGCCAGCGTCGGCGGCTCTGCAGTCAGGACGACCTCGGTTTCTGCAACTAAGACGGTCGCCGGCTTAGCAGATATGCCTATGAGCGCTGGTCCGGCTGGGGACGGCTCTACAACAGGAGCAGCCAGCGTGGTCTCCTTCAGATCGATGTTGGCGCGCTTCCTGCATGATGAGTCAGATATCAACACACCACACTGCTGAACTGGACTTCCGAAAGATTTAAAGTCACATACCTCTTGGAGAATTTGAGCCTACCCCAGGGGGCTCCTGATGCCAGCGGTGGACTGTTGCCAGCGGTCGGGCTAGACGGCGTGGTAGTCGGTAGCGGCACTTTTGTCTTGGTTGGCCCCGCTCTTGGTGTGGCCGGCTGGGGCGCTCGGGTACTCGGTGGTGCCATTCTTGGGCTTGATGTTGCTAAGCCTGACAATGCTTGACCAGACCTTGTACTCGGCGTCACCCTTATTGGGCTCGATGATGCTGAGCTTGATTGCGCTGGTCCTAGTCTGGGACTCAGTAGCCTAGGGGCTAGGCCGGCGGTGTCTTTTAGCGTTAGACTCCCGGCTGTAGCACTCGGCCTGATAATCTTCTTCTTGCCCTGATCTTCAACAGGTCTCTTTCCCGCTCTCTTGGAGTCTGGCTAGGCAGCAGAAGGACTTAATGGCCTCTTCTTCTTTGACTTCATGGCCGATAGAGTTCGGGAGTCGTCATTGAACTCCTTACATGTCTGCAAGCAATTCAACAATATACATCACATACCGCAGAAGCAATCAAGAATACAAGTTTACAAGCACTCATCACAGATGAACAACAAGGGTTACCTCTAGACGAGGCCATTTTCGGCTGTAAGCCACGACGGAGTGCTTTGCATCTTTGGTTTCAACCACCCCCGTGGAGAAATAACTGAATAGCACTTCGGTCACTTTGTGCTGGTTAGCCAGATCTTAGCATTCTCGGTCGGGATTGTCCCTCCCCCGGTAATCCCAATAGAATTGGCTTCTTAGCTTCAATGGCTAGATGCTCCGGGTCAGGAATTGCCTGGCCACCTAGGGACCGGTCAGACCGGCGCTCTTCAGCCTGTCTAGTCTTTCAAGCAACTGAAGCACTTAGTAAATTAATACACAATCTATACAAGAAAGAATTGCTTCTGAATGGTAAAATCCTTGCACAAGTAGCTGTATCAAATCCAAATAATCTTTACATGATTTCCAATAAAATAAAGATTATCAATTAAAGGGATAAAAAAGTAATATACAGGAATAATTAAAACAGAATTCCCGGAGAGGTAACTCCGGGAAGATACAATAAATTAAGATTAAGTGGTAGGAATCAACGAGCATGTTGCAATAAATAAAAAAACTATTTCTACTATTTCTTCTTCCCCTTTGTTCTTTCTTATAACAAACACAAGAATCAAAATTGGATTAGCCTATCTCCTCAAAAGTTGGCACTGATGACCAATCAGACGAGACCACCGGAGGCAAACCAGTAAATGGAGGCAGAGAGGGTTCCAGATCAAAAAAATAGAAGCACTCCTTATGCCAACCTTTCAAGGAAGTTTTCAGAGGAAGATGAAGATATGTCCTTTTCATTTCATTCCTGAGCTGGATACCGCCCCCCCCCCCCCCAATCACCTAGACCTTGCTCTTGGAGGGCTGGGGCTTGATGTGGAACAAGTGTTTAAAAAGATTTAAATGGGGTTCCACACCCAAGAAACACTTGCAAAGAGTTACAAATATAGAAATTTGCAACACTGAGTTGGGATTCAGATTCACCAACTCCAATCCATAGAAGGCAAGAAGACGGTGGAGGAAGTCAGAAGATAGAAGAAATAGACCTTGGTTGAAAAAGGAGATGAAAACAATAATCTCATTAGCCTGGGGCTCTGGAACTGATTCCCCTTCTGCCGGGCGCCAACGGATGACATCGTGGCTTTGCAGCCACAGCAACTTCTCCAAGTGCTCCAGCTTGGACCGATCGTAATCCGAAGTCGGCCACGCCTCATCCGACGTCCCCACGAAATCTGAGGCCCTCGGCATGGTTGAGGACGAGAAGATTTGGGGGAAATGTTACTGGGGGTTTGGAATGGACGAGGAGGAGCGGAATCGCCCGAGTTTCAGTGGGGAAGAGCAAGCAATGGCGAACCCTAGCGAAGCGGGAGGCGAAATTTCAGCGCGGAGATTGGAAGACGAAACGATTGGTGGATTGGAGAAGATAAAGGAATCTTTTCTCTCTCTCCCCGCCTTTTATAGAGCCGTTTCCGATTTGTGGGCTTGGGCTTACACAGTTGGTACTGGGCCACCAAGATATGAGTTTCTATAGTAGCATGCTCAATGTGGGCCGCTCGTTGGCTGTGTTAAAATCATAGTGTTGGTGCTACCAATAGGAACCGATGAGGTAAACAGATATGCTTCATGAAGGCCTAATTGCTGAACACATGTGTTCGGGTATCTGTCTTATCTACTAGGTATTGAAGATATATCCTTATAAGGGTCACAAGCTGGTCTTCATCAAGATTGGGGATGCAGGAATCTCTCAAGTACACCTGACCACATAATGGATTAAATTTCATAAAGTGGTACTCGGCCTACATGCTTGGCCAACAGTTGCCATGAGAAAATATCTTTTCAGCCGACATGACGCTGAAGAGTCTAACTTCCGAGTAGTGCACTACTCGGGAGAGACTATAAATATTCTTTCTAGCTGATATGATGCTGAAGAGTCTAACTTCCAGGTGGGATGCCACTCGGGGAAAACTATAAACACCTTTTCCAGCTGACATGAAGCTGAAGAGTCTCATAGACGAGTGGCATGCTACTCAACAAAGATTATAAAGTATTTCCGGATGACATGATACCGAAGAGTCTCATATACCAGTAGTATACTACTCGGGAAAGACTACAAGGTTAAAGATCTTTGACTTTATGTTTAATTGTTTTCACAATTAAGCACAAAGTCAGGGGCTACACCTAATAGGTGTGCCTATTTGGCACACACTATTCATACATCTACATGGAGCGCTTCATAGCCTCGCTGCTAGCTGACATGAAGCAGGACTTGGGAGGAAGAAGCACTCTAACAAAGAGTACTCGGGAGCAATGCACTCGGGCAATCTTCACTGTGGAGGATGAGCACTTGGCATCAGCTGTGACTCAACTATGAAGGTCTCAGGGGCTAATGTGGAGGCCATGGGCCCCAGGTACCTCATGACAAGCATATGGGCTACTCGGATAGAGGATGGGCCTAGCCTTGTAATTAAAGATATGATAGAACCCGACAGACTTTGCCTTGTACGATAAGGAATATACAGTCCTAGTCGGGTAGGTTATATCTTTAAGAGGAGATCCCTTGGCTGTAATCCGGCTGAGACTCCTACCTTGTACCCCTGTCCCCCAGTATATAAGGGGAGGTAGGGCGCCCCCTGAGGGCATAAGCTCATAGAAACGAACATACATCCTCAAAGGAATACACCACAACTGGACGTAGGGTATTACCTCACATCGAGGGCCTAAACCAGTATAAACCTCCCCTTGTTCCTTTGCAATCCACCGAGTTTCGATCTGACGAGTAGCCCTATATTCATATTGCCGGTGTAAAACATCGAGAGGAACCAAGGAGGACTATGGCTATTTGAAGGTATCCCCATTGAGAGGAACAAGGTGATTTCAAGTGAAAAGAAAACGTCCCCCCAGATATGTAGGTCCATTCCGGATTATTGCCTATCAAGGACAAGTTGCATATCAATTTGAACTACCGCCATCAATGTCAGGGATTCATGATGTGTTCCACATCTCGCAGTTAAAGAAGTGTCTTCGTGTGCCAGAAGAAGGAACCCTGTTGTAGGTAATGGAGTTGCAACTAGAGTTGACATATCGTGAGTATCCAATCAAGATCCTTGAGACTACAGAGCGAACCATGAGGAGTAAGACCATTCGTTTCTACAAGGTTCAGTGGAGTCATCACACAGAAGCGAAAGCCACTTGGGAGCATGAAGATGAACTGAACGCAGAGTTCCCAGAGTTGTTCCCAAGCCATTCCGAATCTCGGGGTCGAGATTCCATCTAAGGGGGGTAGGTTTGTCCCATCCTGATTTTTGTCTTCAGTTCTTTTGCCTGCAAAAATTCACCTCTGGTCTGTTCGTCTAAAATAGCTTAATGAAAATTTTCCCAATCAAAAGTATTTAATATGACTAAGTTAACTAATTACGCCGTTCGAGTTTTTTTGATTCTTTACTAGAGTTTAATTTTATTTTGGGAGTGGAGCTCAATTATTCCTAATTAAATTCCCCAGGTCCAAAACATTTCCATTCAATTCCTAAATCCCTAAATATTCCTGAAAATTCCAAATATTCCAAGTTTTGCACTTTTCCAGTAAGGCCCCTGTCTTTTTTCCTTTCTTTTCCCTTTCCTTCCTCCTTCTTTTCTCTCTTCCCTTCTAGCCCACCCTATCTTTTCTTTCTCTTTTTCCTCCTTCTTCTTCCTTCAACCAAGGGGCCGAAGCCCCTCACCTCCCTATCTTGCAGCCAGCCCAGCCGAAGCCTGGAGCTGCCGCCCTTAGCCCGCTTGTCCTCCGTGCTCCACTGCTCACAACATGGCCCGTGCCGCCGCCAGGCCATGCGCCATAGCCGCACTGCCTCCATCCCAAGCCTGCCACTGCCGAATCTGGAGCCACCACTTTCCACTTTCATCGCCAACCCTAGCTCCTCCTCTTCTACAAATAGTTGCCAACCCTGTCGTTTTCCCCTCTTCCCGACGCCACACCGCCACTGCCATCTTCACCCACGAGCAGAGCCGCCGCCACCGCAAGGAGCCGTACCATCATCGCCGCATCCTCTTGAAGCTGCCGCCGCCACCAGTAGGCCCTACAACATCTTCCCACGGATTTTCCCTCCCAGTCTCCCCTTTCTCTCCCAACTCCGAAATTCCGTCCCCACCGCCGTGCACCGCCCGCGCTTCGTCCCGGTGGTCGGTGCTTTGCCGCCGAGATCCTCTTTCCCTCCTCATTCTGGCGCCGCCTTCCGCCCTTGCTGCCACTCGCCATCACCGTCGAATGCCAGAGCCACTACCCTTGCCCCGCCAGCATCCGTGCCATGGTGACCACGCCCGTGCGTACCGTGGCATGTGCCCCTTTCCTTTGATGCTAACATCTGGGACCCACAGTCCAAAATCCCTAGCGATCTCAACCATACGATCGAACGGATTCATCTTGGGCTGTTGGATCTACATAATGCAAGCAGGTGCCACGTCAGCCCTAGCCCAGCCACCTCATTGTCCATGTTAGCGCCACATCATCTTTCTTGCCTACGTGTCACCACATGGCAAGCCTGTCAGCCAATCCATCATACACCAAGTCCACCGTACATCCTCTTAGTGACCAATGGGCCCCACTAGATTTTTCTTCACAAAAATAATTATTTTCCTGAAATTAAAATCCAGAGAATATTCTTGTAATATTCCTTTTCTTTTATCCTTGGATTTTCTCTAATTTCAATCTTCCGGAGGCCATATCTCATCCATCGGAACTTTGATTCTTCCCGTTCTTCTTCCTAAATTATTCTAAAATCAAGTTCTACCTCCTGGTTCAGTTTGTTATTTTAATTGATGTCATTTAGGCTGCTTTTTGTTGATTGTTTATTGTTTCTCGATTGCGACCGTGTAGACGTTGGAGCCGAGGAGCAGTTTGCCATAGAAAACGCAGTGCAGGGATAGTACTTGGAGCAAGGCAAGTGCACTTCTTGAACATGTTGAACCCAGTTTATAAAGAGTTTGGTTTCGAATTCATGCATGATTTTATTTATAAATTGTTTGGGTTGGGTATAAGTGACCTAATTGCTATTATTC
Organism: Oryza meyeriana var. granulata; assembly: GCA_003991445.1. Taxonomy (NCBI): domain Eukaryota; kingdom Viridiplantae; phylum Streptophyta; class Magnoliopsida; order Poales; family Poaceae; genus Oryza; species Oryza meyeriana. The sequence goes on along the minus strand of RYFJ01002501.1, from coordinate 56,243 downwards.
CATCCTTGGTTATTATTTGATTACCTGTGATACCTTGTCATCCTAGTCTTTGTGAGTTGAACATAGGGATCAACTCAGGGTAGAGTAGTTATGCTTAGTCCCGCGGAAGGTTGTTTTACAAGCAAAATATAATTCTGATTAATGATATACTTATCATTATTTTCATATAAACTGTGTGGTTTTGTGCTATCGTTCCAGTAGCATGTGCTGCAAAAGGGGCCAACTATGTGCTCTAAGCTACTACTTTGTGCTGTGTTCTACTTTAGATTTGGCAAGTTCCCTGGTCAATCAAGGACTTCACTTCATAAGCCATTTATCTGAGCCTAACTGTGGAGGCCATGGGCCGCGGGTACCTGATGGGAAGCTTTTTTGTCGATGCCATGGGCCCTGGGTACCTCATGAGAGGCATTTGGGCCACTCGGACAGAGGATAAGCCTAACCTTTTAATTAGGGATACAATAGGACTCGGCACACATAACCCTGTATGACAGGGAAAAGATATAGTCGTAGTCGGGCACATTGTATTCCTAGAAGGAAATCCCTTGGTCGGAGTCCGACTGGGATTCCTACTCTGTAACGCTGTCCCCCAGTATATAAGGGGAGGTAGGGCGCCCCTTGAGGGCAGGATCACCAAGATCACCAAGATCAAAATCATACAACTTCAAAGGCAATACACCATAACTGGATGTAGGGTATTACCTCATCTCGAGGGCCTGAACCAGTATAAATCATTCATGTTCCTTTGCAATCCATCAAGTTTAGGTCTTACGAGTAGCCCCATATATTTATTGCCAATACAAAACATCGACAGTTGGCGCGCCAGGTAGGGGCTTCATCGAGATCATCTTCATCAAACCTGATGGATCCAATAAAGGGAGTCGATGGCATCAACTTCTCCCCCGGGGAAACGATCACCTTCGGGAGCCTCAACTTCATCGCCGACAAATTCGGCAACCTTACCCTGTCCAACTCGGATTCGATATGATCGGCCAGGGACCAGGCCGACTCCATGCCAGTTAGCCCATGTAATGCAGCGGCAATCCTCAACATGCCCAGGTCTTGGGACAACTCTTTCTTTCGATGTTCGACTCAGACTCGGCCTTGAGCAGGCCGAGATCGGGCTAAGGAAGGAGGAGATCATCAATCTCCCATTCGACTCGACAATGCCATGGATAATTGCAATCAGCATCTAACACGGCAGACCTGATCCCCTGGGGTTCAACTCAGATACGGCCCAGAGCCACTCGAGATTGGATCTAGGGAGGTCGGAGTCATCATCACCCCCATCAACTACTCTGATTTTGACTGTAAGTCGGACAGCAGTTCGGGAATCTTCTCCCCGCCACGAGAAATCTTCATGGCGTCCAAAGGCTCTACTCCTACTCAGGAGGCACGCCGACTATGCGAGCAGCAAGAGGAGGAGGCCCGCCGACTGCGAGAACAGCAAGAGGAGGAAGCAAGACGCCTGCACGCCTGCAACAACGATCTGCGCAGGGCTGGGCGGACTGCTCAGCAACAAATCCTCCAAACCCGAGTCGGCGACCACGACGTCTTCGTTACACCTCAACAAAACATCGTAGCCACTGCAACTCTGTTGGACATGCTCTAGTTTGGGCTTGATCACCAGGCCACCCCAACTATAGCAAGGATAAAAGCCATAATTATTGCTACTACATGTCAGTAGCACCAACAGTTGGGTGATACCCTCATACCGATCAACCGGTCAGCATCTCCAACAGCAGTCTCATCCGCCTCGATGCGACACCGAGCAACCGGCTCCAGTCAGCCACACACGGAGTCACGCCAGATGTCACTCGACAACCCCAACAACAACCGGCAGCGTCAAAACAACCGTCAGGACAACTAGGATCTCCGAGGCTAACTGCGGCGTGACTTTCAGCAAGACATCAACGCACGGCTCCGTGAACAAGAAGAAGATGAGCAGCGCCAACTGGAAGACAAGAACAGGCACTTCGGCCTCCACCATGAGCGGTTTCACCGCCACAGTCGGAGTCAGAGCCCTCACGCAGATGAAGGAGTACAGGCCTTTACCTAGGAACTGCAACAGGTTGACTAGCCGGCAGGTTTTAAGCTGACTGGGATCAAGAAATACGACGGAAAGACCAATCCTGAGTCCTAGCTCACGGTCTACACTCTGGCAATCTGAGCAACCGAAGGAGATCACAAATCTATGGCCAACTACCTCCCAGTTGCTCTGGCCGACTCGGCTAGGACATGGCTAACAGGGCTTCCGAAGAAGTCAATCAGCTCCTGGGGAGAACTCCGGGAACGCTTTATCGCCAACTTCTAGGGAACTTACTAGATGCCGTCTTCTGAGCATGATCTCTATCAGCTGCACCAAAGGAAGAATGAGTCTCTACGTGAGTTCATCAAGAGGTTTTTCAAGAAGCGAAATTCGATCCCAATGATCAAGGACGAGGTCATCATCACTGCCTTCCGCAAGGGAGTCAAAGATGCCCCGTTCATTGCCAAGTTCACTCAAAACCTCCTCCTTCTGTCAAGGCTCTTTTTGATATGGCGAACAAGTACGCCGACTCAGCCGATGCGGTCGCTCAGGCCCTCGGCGACAAAAAAGAGCCCCAGCAGAAGGACAAGAAGGACAACAATGGGCCCACGTAGAACAAATCTGGTAGCCGCAAGCGGATGTCGGATAATATGGTGGTCACCGTGGAGCGTACTTGGTCCCGACCCCCGAGAAATAACGAATACCAAAAAGTGATGAATGGGCCATGCCCCTTTCATCCAAAGGGTGAACACACGGCTAAAGGTTGCTTCATGCTTAAGAAGTTTGCTTCCGAGCAGGCTTCAACATCTGGTGCCGATAAAGACAAGCCGGATTCAGGCACAGCCGGAGATTACCAAGATCCCCAGGCTGAACTCAACCACATCTTTGGAGGGCCGACTGCATATGAGTCCAAGAGAAAGCAGAAGCTTACAGCATCAGAAATCAACTCGGTCTCCGCGGCAGACGACCCCCAATACCTACGCTGGTTAGAAACCCCAATAACGTTTGACCGCGTAGATCATCCTGATCAGGTTACTCATCCAGGACGCTATCTGTGGAGGCCATGGGCCCCGGGTGCCTCATCACAAGCATATGGGCCACACGGATAGAGGATGGGCCTAGCCTTGTAATTAGAGATATAGTAGCACCTGGCAGACTTTGCCTTGTACGATAAGTAATATACCGTCCTAGTCGGGTAAATTGTATCTCTAAGAGGAGATCCCTTGGCCGTATCCGGCTGGGGATCCTACCTTGTACCCCTGTCCCCTAGTATATAAGGGGAGGCAGGGTGCCCCCTGAGGGCAGAAGATCATAGATCGACACAAATCCTCAAACCAGTATAAAATCTCCTTGTGTTCCTTTGCAATCCACCGAGTTTCCATCCGCCAGGTAGCCCCATATTCATATTGCCGGTGTAAAACATCGACAGTTGGCGCGCTAGGTAGGGGCTCCGGCGAGTTTCACATCTACAAGCTCGATGGATCCAGCAACCAGAGTTGATGGCGGCAAATTCTCCCCTAGAAACACAATGACGTTCGGAAGCCTCGACTTCGTCGCCGACATGTTCGGCAATCTCACCTTGGCCGACGCAGATCCAATCCAACCGGCCAAGGAACCAGCCGACTCCACGCCAGTCGGCTCACAAGACGCTGCAGCCACCCTTGTCGATTTGCTGCGGCGATCTACCACCTTGCCAGGTCTCGGGACAACTCTTTCCTTCGGCGTCTGACTCGCGCTTGGCCTCGAGCCGGTCCAGGATGGGCTAGGAGGGGGAGAGATCGTCAATCTCCCTTGCAGACCCGGTGACGCCGCAGATCAACCTCCCATGCGGCTGACCCGATCCTCTAGGCTCCAGTTTGGACGTGGCTCCGAGTCACTCCAGATTGGATCTAGGGAGGTCAGAGTTGTCCTTACTCTAATCAACTACTCGGATTCCGATTCCAAGTCAGACAACGCTTCGGACACTAATTTGGGCATCAGTCTGGCAAGTTTCCTTCTGCCCCATGAGATTTTCATGGCATCAACCAACGCGCCGGAGGTGCGCCGAGTATAAGAGGAGCAGCAGGAGGAGGCATGCCGACTAGGGCAACAGGAGGAGGCTGACTGCGAGGCTCGCAATGATGAGCTACGCAAGGCTGGGCGAACTGCTCGGTAGCAAATCCTCTAGACTAGAGTCGGCGACCATGACGTCTTCGTCATGCCACAACAGAACGTCGTGGCCACTGCAACCCCGCTGGATACACTCCAGCTCGGGCCTGATCACCAGGCCACCCCGACTATCACCAAGATTAAAGCCATGATCACAGCTGGCGCATGTCAGCAGCACCAGTAGTCGGGCGAAACACTTATACCAACCAATCGGTCGGGTTCTCCAGCGGCAATTTTGTTCACATTAGTGCGACGCCGGGCGGCCGGCTCAAGTCAGCCACACGAGGAGTCACGGCAAACATCACTCGGCAACACCAACAACAACAATTAGTGGCATCATCAGAATGATTGTCAGTTCAACCAGGACCTCCGAGTTCGTCTACAATGCGACCTCTGACAAGACATTAATGCCCGGCGCCGCAACGCGAAGAGGACGAGCGCCGCCGACTGGAGGACGAGAACGAGTGCTTCAGCCTCCACCACGAGAGGTTCAACCACCGCGATCGGAGCTGGAGCCCTCATGAAGATGAAGGCGTTCTAGCTTTCACCCAGAAGCTACAGGGCGTCAACTAGCCGTCGAGCTTCAAGCCTACGGGAATCGAGAAATACAACGGCAAAACCAACCCTGAATCCTGGCTCACTATATATACTCTGGCAATCCAAGCTGCTGGAGGTGACCATAAAGCCATGGCTAACTACCTCCCGATCGCCTTGGCTGACTCAGTGAGGACATAGCTAACAAGGCTCCCGAGGCGGTCGATCGGTTCCTGGGGAGAACTCAGGGAGCGGTTCATCGCTAACTTCCAAGGAACCTACGAGAGGTCGTCTTCCGAGCATGATTTATACCAACTGCACCAAAGGAAGAACAAGTCTCTGCGTGAATTTATCAAGAGGTTTTCCAAGAAGCGCAACCAAATCCCAATGATCAAGGACGAGGTCGTCATCGCCGCCTTTTGCAAGGGAGTAAAGGACACCCCGTTCATCGCAAAATTCACTCGGAAGCCTCAAGCCACTGTCAGGGCTCTCTTTGATATGGCAAACAAATATTCCGACTCGGCCGAGGCAGTCGTAGAGGCCCTCGACGAGAAGAAAGAGCCCCGGCAAAAAGACCAAAAAGCAAAAGCTGACAATGAGCCATCACAGAACAAGTCCGGCAGCCGCAGGCGGAAGTCGGACAACGAGGTGGCCAATGTGGAGCACACTCGGTCGCGGCCCCCACAGAACAACGACTACCAGAATGTCATGAATGGGCCTTGCCCCTTCCACCCGAAGGTGTCGATGCTTTGCACCGGCAATAAAACTATGGGGCTACTCGGCGAGGGTGAATTCGGTGGACTGCAGAGGAACACAGGAGAATTATACTAGTTAAGGCCCTCAAGGTGAGGTAATACCCTACGTCCAGTTGAGGTGTTATTCCTCTGAGGTGTATGGTGATCGATGATCTTGTTGTCCTTGCCCTGAGGGGCGCCCTGCCTCCCTTTATATACTAGGGGACAGGGGTACATGATAAGGATCCTAGCCGGATATGGCCAAGGGATTTGCTCCTTAGAGATAGAGTCCTATCCGACTAAGACTATGTTTCCTTATTATACAAGGCAAAGCCTGCCGGATGCTATCTTATCTCTAATTACATGGTTCGGCCCATCCTCTGTCCGAGTGGCCCATGTACTAGTAATGAGATACCCGGGGCCCATGGCCTCCACAGTAGCCCCTGAGACCTTCATAGTTGAGTCACAGCTGATGCCAAGTGCTCATCCTCCTTGGTGAAGGTTGCCCGAGTGCAGTGCTCCCAAGTACTCTTTGTCTGAGTAAGTCTTCTTCCGAGTCCTGCTTTATGTCAGCTGGCAGCGAGGCTATGAAGGGCTTCATGTAGATATATGAATAGTGTGCACCGAATAGGCGCACCTATTAGGTGTAGCCCCCGACTTTGTGCTTAATTGTGAAGACAATTAACATAAAGTCAAAGACCTTTAACCTGGAAGTCTTTCCCGAGTAGATCACTACTGGTATTTGCGACTCTTCGGTATCATGTCAACCGGAATAAACTTTATAGTCTGCCGAGTAGGAGACTACTCGTATATAGGACTCTTCGACTTCATGTCAGTCGGAATATGTGTTTATAGTCTTGCCGAGTAGAATGCTACTCGTGCATGGGACTCTTCAGCGTCATGTCAGCTGGAAAAAAGGGCTTTATAGTCTTTTCCGAGTGGCGTCCCACTCGGAAGTTAGACTCCTCCGCATCATGTCAGCGGGAAAAGATATTTATAGTCTCTCCCGAGTAGTGCACTACTCGAAAGTTAGACTCTTCCGCATCATGTCAGCGGGTAAAATATTGCTCATGGCAACTGATGGCCACGCATGTAGGCCGAGTACCACTTTATGAAAATAAATCCACGGCGTGGTTAGGTGTACCCGAGAAAGATACCTGTGTCTCCAATTTTAATGAAGACCAGCTTGTGATCCTCGTAAGGATATATCCTCGAGACCTGGTGATTAAAATAGATACCCAAACATATATGTTTTGGCAATAAGGCTCTCATGAAGCATAACTATTTACCTCATCGGCTCCTGTCAGTAGCACCAGCACTATAATTTCAACTCAGCCTGCGGGCGGCTCACATGGAGCATGCTACTATAGGTACTCATATCTTGTTGGCCCAGTGCAGACTGTGTAGGCCCAAGCCCATCTAGTCGGCATCGGCTCTATAAAAGAAGGGAGAGAGAAAAAGATTCCCTCATCTTCCCCAAATCAGCCAACCGCTTCATCTTCCGCCTTCACGCCCAACTTTTCACCTCCCGCTCGGCTAGGGTTAGCTACTGCCATTCCCACCCGAACTCGGGCGATTCCGATCCTCTCTGTTTGGTCCAAGCCCCCGATTTGCTTTTCCCCAAATCTCATCGCCTCCAGTCATGTCGAAGGCTTCGGATCTTGCGGGGGCGCCGGAAAGTTCTTGGCCGGTGTCAGATTGTGGCTCGGTGAAGCTGAAGCGGCTGGAGAGTGAACTGAAGTTGCCCAGCCAAGAAGTGATTCGCTGGCGGCCGGCTAAGGGTGAGTTTGTCCCAAATCCCCATCCGGGTGAGACGGTAGTTTTCGCCTCTTTTTTCGACCGAGGCTTGTGCCTTCCGTCTTCTGATTTCTTCCACCGCATCCTTGACTTCTATAAGCTAGAGTTGGTGCATTTGAATCCCAACTCGATTCTTCAGATCTCCATCTTTGTCACTCTATGCGAGTGCTACTTGGGTGTGGAGCCTCATTTCAATTTCTTTAGGCATTTGTTCCACATTAAACCTCAGCCCTCCAAAAATAGCATCAATGTAATTGGGGGGGCTGGTCTTCAATTGAGGGGTGATAGGAAAAGTCATATCTTGATCTTCCCTTGAAATCCTCCTTGAAGGGCTGGCACAAGGAGTGGTTTTATTGCGCAGATCTTGCTCCCTCCTTGCGGCCATTCACCAGCTCACCGCCGGTGGTTTCGCCGAATTGGTCGGCGGACCCGACCTATGAAGAGATGGGTCAAGTGCACCAGCTGCTGACGAAGCTGAATAATTTCAAGAAGGCCGACCTAACCGGTCCCTGGGTAGCCAGGCGGTTCCTGACTTGGCGCTTCCAGCCCCTAAAGCTGAGGAGTGCGTTTGGCTGGGATTACCAGGGAAAACATGACCCTGACCGGGTCAGCCGGGAATCGGCCGACAAGCGGAAGGTGACGGAGACCCTGTTCGGATACTTCTCCAGCGAGATGATTGAGACCGAGGACAAGAAGAGATGCATTGCATCCTACAGGCGCAACTGGCACTGGTCCGAGGTAACATCCGTCTTCCCTTTGTAGCGCGTGCCTATGGACTCGGATGTCTAAGTCCCCGGCGGTATGTTATGTATCTTGTTGAATTTCTTGCAGTGGTACGTGGAGTTTGATGAGGACTCCCATCCGTTGTCGGCCATCGCGTCGAAGAAGAGGCCGAGAAGTCCCTCTGCTGCCCAACCCGACTCCAGGAGAGCAGGGAAGAAGCCGATATTATATCGGGGCGAGGGGGCCATGACAGCGCGCGCCGTGGCTGGAAGCCTGAAGATAAGGGACACCGTCGCCGCGACGCCCAAGCGGTCAAGTCCCAGGTTGAGACCTGCGGGTTTGAGCCCGACGTTGTCGAGTCCAGCCGCGGCGTCACCGTGGGGCCGGCCAGAGCAGACGCCGCCAGGGGCGGAGGCACCCAAGCCGACCACACCGGAGTCGGGGCCGACTCGGGTTGATGCGCCGCCGCCGATCGTGACGCCGACTGGGCCGACTGCCGGAGCTAGCGCTCCGCCGGGGGCTGGGTCGCCCGGCAAGAAGCTGAAGTTCTCCAAAACGTGCGCTGCTCCGGGTCTTCTGAAATCTTTGTGTGTTGATGCAGTGTCGTGATGCATTGTTTTCGCCATGCAGGAAGCAGGCCGATATCGATCTCAAGGAAGTCGACCCAACCGCTCCCCTTAACGTGCTTGCCCCAGCCAAGCCGGTGGCTGCAAACACACCTGCTGAGCCGGTGGCCAGCCTGGTCACGGAGACTGAGGTGGTCCCGACTACAGGGTTGCTGCTGCCACCCGACCAAGAGGCGGTTGCTGAGGCCGAGGCCCCAGCCATTGAAGCGTCGCCCGTTGCGGAGGGCGCGGACGGAGCCCCTGAGTCGGTCCCTGAGGTCGCGGGGGACGGTGGCGCTGGGGCCAGGACCCCATCGCCGTTGTGGTCATCATCGTCGTCGTCGCCGCCGCCGGAGATTCCGCATTTGCCCCGGATTGAAGCTCCTCCACGCGTGATGCCCCGGACATTCACATGGACGGCTCCTGATGGGACAGCGAAGAGCTTCAGGCTTGATGAAGTCGTCGCGAGGAGGGAGCGCGAAAGCTTGCTTCGCGCCGCCATCAGCAGGTCCCAGGGAGTCGCGATATGATTCCTATGGTAGAGCCTTGGCAATTTTCTTGTTTTGATGTCTGACTCCGTCCTTGATCTGTCTTTTATCCTGAGCAGAAGCTTGTCGACCGCAATGAGGCGATGACGAAAATCTTGGTCGAGGTGGCTCCCCACCTCGCAGAACTAGAGCAGCTCCGGGCGTTGAAGGCCGAGATGGAGGCGTGTCATGCGGGGAGGGAGGCCTGGCTGAAGAGTGGCGCCGATCAGCTTAGGGAGGAGACATGGGCCCTAGCCGGAAAGATCAGAGGTAAGATCCCCGAATATATCTTCCCGACCGAACCGTTGGTGCATTCATCCAGCTGCGTTGTTTTCGACTGCCCAGTTATGTCATGACCGCACGATTGAGCTCTTGGCTATTTTGTGGTGCAGCGCTCGAAGCCGAGTTGAAGACCCGAACAGAGAGGGAATCACAGCTGAAGGAAGCCAAAGAAGCCAGGGCCGAGCTTGAGAAGGTCAAGGCTGACCTGACAAAGGCCAACACCGAGCATGACCGGGAGAAGGCCGAGTTGAAGGAGGCCGTCGCCAAGCTCGGTAAGGAAAAAGCTGAACTGGAGAAGACCGTGGCCGGGTGGGAGGCCGACTACGAAAGTAAGTCCTCAACCCGACAGCAACCTTAGCCAATCCATTAGTCGTTCCGTCTGTATCCGAATCTGACAAGTTCACTTGCCGGCGGACCTGGGCAGACATGAGAGCCATTGTCCAGGCCCAGTATCGGTTCTACACAGAGGAGATAAGAGTGATCAGGGAGTCACGGGAGGCCCTCGTCGGGCCCGTGAAAGGGCTCCTTGACCTCATAGATCCCCGCCCTGTGGGGACCAGTTGCAGCAGAATCCCCTAGATAGAGGCGCGTCTCGAGGATGCACCGAGTGCCTTGAAAAAGTACTCGGATGAGCATGTTGTCGCCGGTGTGGCCCAGACCCTGGCGATGACCAAGTCCATCTACCCAAGGGCGGATATTGAAGCCATCGGGGAGGGGTTTGCCGAAGAGACGACGCCCATAATTACCCGAGACCTGGGTCTGTAAGGGCAACATGTTATGTAGTTGGTGTATATAAACTTTTGTTTAAACAAGCATGTGTAAATAGGTGTGTATTGCCGCCAAGCTCATTACTCAGTCGTCATTAGCTTTACCCGACCGTGTAGTATGCACCGAGTTAGTCTGTCAGAACTTAATAAAACGTTCAAAGTAAGAAGCTGTACTCGGGCAAACGTAACAGTTGTAGTAAGGCTTCATAACCGAAGTAAGATAAGCTCGTATGTTATTGATAGGACACATATATACATGCAGCCCCCGACTCACTACTCGGTTGATTCAAGCGGCGTAGTGAGTCAGAAGAACTGTACACATGAAAATATAGAACTTAGGTATAGAAAGGACTGTTGACGCCGAAAACCGCCGGGGCCGTCCGGCGCCTTGGAGACATGCGAAGGCCTGGGAGATTTGCTGCACTCCAGTGCAGGTCCTAAAATCTTGAGGTTCGTAGGCGTGCCAGTCAATTTGACCCTGCAATTGACAAGGAGAAAAAGATGTCAAATTCGTGAGCCAATCGGTTGGAAGCTGGCTTGGACTCATCTCATCGGCTGATGGCCGATTTGAACTGTAGCACTTACACATCGACTGGAAGCCGATGATGGCATGAGCAAAAGTGTAATAATAAACAAACATTAAACTAGCCGATTATTGAAGGGATGCTCAAAAATCGGCTGTAAACTGATAAAGTAAATAGGCATGATGCATAAATAAATAGATTAAACAAACTCCAGCCGATCGTGGTTAAGATTACTAATGTCGTCGTGGAGATACTGCCCGTACCCGCGCCCGGGCCCTTGCTCGTGCCCGCACCCGGGATCTTCGTTCGCTGTCCGTACCCGTGCCCGGGTTCTTGCCTGTACTCGTGCCCGGGTCCTTACCTGAGGTCGTGCCCGTGCCCGGGTCCTCACTTGTACCCGTGCCCGGGAACTTGACTGAGCTCGTGCCCGGGGTCAGTAGAGTAAACCAATCGGCTGGCCCTTAGCCGATCATAATAGTAATGCAAGCAGGAATGCATAGCAAAGCAAGTAATATAATCGGCTATATTTAATAAAAGATAACTTATCGGCTAGGCACTCCGATAAAAACACCGCATGAAGCCCATCGGCTTATTAAGAGTAAAGTTATTATCGTCAGTCTTGTAGATCGGACCCAACCGTTGCAGCACAGACTGATGATGATAACAATATCTCGATAGGCCGATAGATCTGATGCGATCGTGATGTAAAATACAATAACTTATCGGCTATACACCCCGATAAGACGCTTGCGCACAATGTATCAACCTAGCAGGAACGATTTATCACTGGCAGTTTAATAGGTCGGACCTAACCGATGCAGCACAAACTGATGATAAACCGCTCCCAGTAAGCCGATGCGATCTACGCACGCGTGATGTGATATACCTAATCAATCTATGAGATCAAACTGAGCTAATGCAGCCATAGATAAAATAAATATATCGTGGTAAGCCGACTACCATAAACCGACTAGAATATCAGACCTAACCGAGGAAGTCCTAGCCGATAGGTAGCCGGGCTGACGAGACTTACCCTCTCGCAGGAGGTCGAACTTAACCAATGTAGCCCGGCTCGAGAAGCAAGAACCCGTCGAAAGGGTGGCGATGCGCCGAATTTGTATTGATCGAGAGATCGATTACAAGGTCCCCGGGCATACGTATTTATACCCCGAGTTTGCTACAGTCCTGATCGAACACGAAACAGGAGTTTCCTATCTAGAAAAGGAAAATTACAAGCCCTGATAGGACACGAGATCAGGTTTATCTAAAAAGTATTAAAACTACCTAAATAGATAAGGTAATTAACTGCCATACCGTGGTCTTCACGATTCCTTTCCAAACTTGGTCTCTTCCAGATGAACTTCCATTGGCTGACCCAATCTTTTTCCTTTAACCAAGCCCAATATGAATCGTACCAAATTTTGGCGTTAACAAGGACGTAGCTGTTCTATGTTCCATGAGTTGCTGATGAGAACGCCGTCTTCGGTCTTCAGTTGGTAGGCGCCTGGCCGCGTGACCTCAGCTATAATGAACGGCCCTTCCCAGATTGGGGATAATTAATGCCTGTCTTTGGTGGTTTGTATTTTCCTCAGAACAAGGTCCCCGACCAAAAAGGCGCGGCCACGGACATTGCGATTGTGGTAGCGACGTAGGCCTTGAAGATACCTTGCCGACTGGATAGTTCCGGTGTCTCTTGCTTCTTCCAGCTGATCTAGTTTGACCAGTCGGGTATTGTTGGAGTCATCTTCCGAGTAAGCCCAGACTCGCGGAGAGCCGAGCTATAACTCTGTAGGTAGCATAGCCTCGGCACCGTAGACTAGAAAGAAAGGGGATTGCCCTGTTGCCCGACTAATTGTGGCTCTGAGAGACCAGAGAACGGATGGGAGTTCTTGTACCCACCGGCCCGCATATGGTTGTAGTCGGTCGAATATCCTGGCCTTGATGCCTTGTAAGACCATACCGTTGGCTCGTTCGACCTGCCCGTTGCTCCGCGGGTGTGCCATAGATGTGTAGCAGATCTTGATGCCGAAATCGTCGCAGAAGTCTTGGAATACACCGGCCGCGAACTGAGTACCGTTGTCGGTGATGATGCGGTTAGGGACCCTGAACCGGTATAATATACTCATGATGAAGTCCTTTGCTCGTGCCGCTGTAATCGTTGCAACGGGTTTAGCCTCAATCCACTTGGTGAACTTATCCACTGTGACGAATAAATGTGTGAACCCTCCTGGCGCTTTCTTGAAAGGCCCGACCATGTCGAGCCCCCATACTACAAATGGCCAGGAAATGGGGATAGTTTGGAGTTCCTGGGCGGGAAGATTTGTTTGTCTTGCGTAGAACTGGCAACCCTCGCACTTGCGAACGATGTCTTTGACGTCTGTTACTGCTGTGGGCCAAAAAAATCCCTGCCGGTAAGCCTTTCCGACTAACGTCCTGGATGCGGCGTGGTTGCCACATATGCCCGAGTGGATCGAATGCAGGATCTGCATGCCCTCCTCGGTGGTGACGTAGCGCATGAGGACACCGGATGCGCTCCTTCAGTACAGGTCTTCTCTGACTAGCAGGAAGCTTTTGCTTCGACGCTTGATCTGCTCGGCTTGACTACAATCTTCAGGGAGTTCATCGTCCAGGAGAAATTTGACAGCAGGAGTCCTCCAGTCTTGACATATGTGCAGCACCTCATCTGTAGCTGGGGTAGGCTCGCCTCCCGACTGCTCTGGCGCCGGTTTCTTCTGGACTGATGGCTCCATAAGTTGCTCGACAAAGATTCCAGTCGGAACTGCTTCTCGCTTGGATCCCATGTTTGCCAGCTCGTCTGTCGCGTCGTTGTATTGGCGCAGGACATGTGTGATTTCCAGCCCGTCGAACTTGTTTTCTAGCTTGCGGACCTCCTGACAGTATGCCGCCATGGTATCGTCGAGACAGGTCCAGTCTTTCATGACTTGGTTTACCACGAGTTGAGAATCCCCGCGCACAACCAGTCAACGTATGCCAAGTGATATGGCGATGCGGAGCTCGTGAACAAGTGCCTCGTACTCGGCGACGTTGTGGGAAGCCGGGAAGTGGATTTGTAAGACGTACTTCAGTTTTTCGCCAGTGGGGGAGGTCAATATGACTCCAGCCCCGGCGTCGCCGATCCATAGAGAACCGTCGAAGTACATTGTCTAGTGCTCTAGCTTTGCTGTTGGTGTTGGGAGTTGAACTTCTGTCGACTCGACCACGAAGTCGGCTAGAGCTTGAGATTTAATTGCTGTCCGTGGCTGAAAGGTGATGTTGAACGCCATCAACTCGAGTGCCCATTTAGTGATTCGGCCGGTGGCCTCGCGATTATGAAGGACATCCTTGAGTGGAAATCCTGTGACCACCGTGACTTGGTGTGCTTGGAAATAATGCACCAGCTTCCGGACTGTGATGAGTAGGCCATATAGCAGCTTCTGGACCTGCGGATATCTTGTTTTGGAGTCGGCAAGGACCTTGCTGATGAAGTAGACTGGCCATTGTATTTTTTGAATATGACCCTGTTCGGATCTCTCAACCACCAGCACCGTGCTGACTACCTGTGTTGTTGCCGCCAGATATAGCATTAGCGGTTCCTGGGGCAGAGGTGACGCCAACACGGGGGGTGATATGAGGAATTGTTTGAAGTCTTCGAAGGCTTGTTGGGCTTCCGGAGTCCATTGGAAGTTGTCTGCCTTTTTGAGGAGCTTGAAGAAGGGCATGCCCCATTCGCCCAGTCGGGAAATAAACCGGCTAAGTGCCACCATGCAGCCTGTCAGCTTCTGGACGTCTTTGAGATTAGTCGGGGGTGCCATGTTTCTGATGGCGTTGACTTTCTCCGGGTTAGCCTCGATGTCGCGATGCGAGACGATGAAGCCGAGTAACATTCCGGATGGCACACCGAAGGCACATTTTTTCGGGTTCAACTTCATCTTGAATCTTCGAAGGTTTTGGAAGGTTTCTTCCAAGTCAGCGATGAGGTCTTCTTTGGACTTGGTCTTGATCACCACGTCGTCGACGTAGGCTTCCACGTTGCGCCCGATCTGAGTTTGCAGACACCGCTGGATAGCCTGTTGATAGGTTGCGCCGCGTTCCTCAGACCGAACGGCATTGTGATATAGCAATACGCTCCAACCGGCGTGATGAAAGATGTCTTCAAGCAGTCTTGCTCCCTCAGGCTGATTTGATGGTATCCCGTGTAGCAGTCGAGAAAGCTGAGTAGGTCGCACCCTGCCGTGGAATCAACCACCTGATCTATCCGTGGAAGACCAAATGGGTCCTTGGGGCACGCTTTGTTGAGGTCGGTGTAGTCGATGCACATGCGCCATTTACCGTTTTTCTTTCGGACTAGAACTGGGTTTGCCAGCCAATCCGGGTGATAGACCTCTTTGATGAACCCGGCTGCGAGGAGTTTTGTAATTTCCTCCCGAATAGCATCTTTGCGGTCTTGAGCGAAGCACCGGAGCCGTTGCTTGACTGGCTTGGCGTTTGTCTTCACGTTTAGGGCGTGCTCGATCACCTCCCTTGGTACGCCCGGCATGTCGGACGGTTTCCATGCAAAGATATCCTTGTTGGCTTGGAGGAAGGTGACGAGCGCGTCTTCCTATTTGGGGTCGAGTCCGGTCCCGACTAGAGTAGTCTTGGAGGGGTCAAAAGGGTCCAGGGGGATCTTCTTCGTGTCAGAGTCTGCTGAAATTCCCGACTTTGCTGCTTTTTTCGCCGGTACTTGATCTTGCTCGACTTCTGTTGTGGCAACTTGCCGAATGCTATCGCGCCCGACTGCCGCTTCTTGTACTTGAGCCAGTTCGTAGCTCTCTTTGTCGCAAGTGAAGGCTTGCTTGATGTCGCTGTGGAGGGAGAGGACTCCTGCTGGCCCAGGCATCTTCAACACCATGTATGTATAGTGCGGTATCGCCATGAATTTGGCGAGTGCCGATCGTCCGAGTATCGCGTGGTACGCGGTCTCGAAGTCAGCGACCTCGAAGCAGACGTTTTCTGTGCGGAAATTATCCCACGTGCCGAAAGTTACCGGCAAGGTTATCTACCCGAGTGGGGTTGATGACAGGCCGGGAATTATCCCGTGGAAGGGTGCAGTGTTCGGCCGTAGTTCTGAACGAGGAATCTTTATCTCGTCCAAAGTCTTGGCGAACAGAATATTGAGTGCGCTACCTCCGTCGATGAAGGTTTTCTTCAGCCTGATGTTTTTGACGACCGGGTCCAGGACGAGTGGATAGCGTCCTGGGTGGGAAACCTGCTCTGCGCGATTGAAGGTGATGGCCATCTCTGACCAGCGCAGGTATTGGGGGGTATCTGCCGCGGAGACCGTGTTGATGTCGTGCGCTGAGAGCTTCTATTTGCGCTTGGACTCGTATGCGATTGGTCCCCTAAAGATGTGGTTGAGCTCGGCTTGAGGATCTTGGAAATCATCAGCCGGACCCAAGTCTGGCTTGTCTTTGTCCTTGTCGGCGCCAGACGCTGAAGCCTGCTCGGAGGCAAACTTCTTGAGCATGTTGCAGTCTTTAGCCGCATGCTTGCCCTTGGGGTGGAAGGGGCATGGCCCGCTCATGACCTTTTGGTAGTCGTTGTTCCGCTGGGGTCGCGACCGATTGCGCTCCATGTTGGCCACCTCGTTGTCCAACTTCCGCTTGCGGCTGCCAAACTTATTTTGAGACGGCTCGTTGTCGGCTTTCGCCTTCTGGTCCTTCTGTCGGGGCTCCTTCTTCTCGTCGAGGGCCTCAGCGACCGCCTCGGCCGAGTCGGCGTATTTGTTGGCCATGTCGAAGAGCGCCCGGACCATGGATGGTGGCTTCCGAGTGAATTTTGCAATAAGCGGAGCGTCTTTTACCCCCTTGCGAAAGGCGGCGATGACAGCCTCGTCTTTGACAGTTGGAATTTGGTTGCGCTTCTCGGAAAACCTTTTGATGAATTCATGCAAAGACTCATTTTTCTTCTGGTGCAGTAGATAAAGATCATGCTCCGAAGCGGGTCTGTCGTAGGTCCCCTGGAAATTAGCGATGAACCGCTTCCTGTGTTGTCCCCAGGAACCGATCGACCGCCTCGGGAGGCCTGTCAGCCATGTCCTCGCTGAGTCGGCTAGCACGACTGGGAGGTAGTTAGCCATGACTCTGCTGTCGCCCCCCGCAGCTCGAACTGCTAGGGTGTAAATGGTGAGCCAGGACTCTGGGTTTGTCTTGCCGTCATATTTTTCGATCCCGGTGGGCTTAAAGCCAGTCGGCCAAAAGACGTCCTGTAGCTCCCGAGTGAAGGCTAGGATGCCTTCGTCTTCATGAGGGCTCTGACTCCGATCTTGGCGGTGCAGCCGCTCGTGGTGAAGACCGAAGCGCTCGTTTTCGTCCTCCAGTCGGCGGCGTTCATCTTCTTCATGTTCTTCACGTCGAGCGTTTATGGTGTGGCGAAGGTCGCGGTGCAGTCGCACTCGGAGGTCTTGGTTGGGTCGGCGATCGTACTGGCGATGCCGCCGGTTGTCATTGTTGGTGTTGCCGAGCGTAGTTTGCCGGGACTCTTCGTGTTGCCGACTGGAGCCAGCCGCCTAGCGTCGTGTTGACGCAGATGAGTCTGCCGCCGGAGAACCCGACCGGTTGGTCGGTATAAATGTGTCGCCTGACTGCTGTTGGTGCTGACAGGCAGCAGCTGTGATCATCGCCTTGATCTTAGTGATAGTCGGGGTGGCCTGGTGATTGGCCCCGAGCTGGAGTGTGTCCAGCAGAGTTGCGGTGGCCACAACGTTCTGTTGTGGCGTCACGAAGACGTCGTGGTTGCCAATCTTGGTTTGGAGGATTTGTTGCTGTGTGACTCGCCCAGCCTGGCGTAGCTCGTCATTGCGGGCCTCGCGGTTGGCCTCCTCTTGTCGTAGTCGGCGCGCCTCCTCCTGTTGCTCCTCTTGGAGTCGGTGTACCTCGGAAGGTGGTGTTGAAGCCATGAAGATCTCGCGGGAGAGGAGGAAGCTTGCCGAATTAGAGTCCGAGCTGGTGCTCGAACCGCTATCCGACTTAGTGTCGGACTCCGAGTAGTTTATCGGAGTGAGAATGACTCCGACCTCTTTGGATCCAATCTGAAACGGCCCTTGGCCGTGTCCAGACTGAATTGCTAGAGATCGGGTCTGCTGCGCGGGATTTTGATGCGCAGCGTCGCCTGAGCTATGAGGGAGATTGACGACCTCTCCCCTTCTCGGCCCAACTTGGACTGGCTCGAGGCCTAGCGCAAGTCGAACGCCGAAGGAGAGGGTTGTCCCGATGGTTGGCGATGTGAAGGACTGCCGCAATAAGTCGGGGAAGGAGATCGCGACGTCCTATGAGCCAACTGGCGTAATGTCGGCTAGTTCCTTGGCCGGCAAGATTGGATCTGCCTCAGCCAAGGTGAGATTGCCGAATTGATCGGCAATGAAGTCTAAGCTCCCGAAGGTAATTGCATCTCCGGGGGAGAACTTGTTGCTGTTGACTTTGTTGATTGAATCCATCGAATCTTCTGATGAGGAATTCGCTGGGCCCCTACCTGGCGCGCCAACTGTCGATGCTTTGCACCGGTAATAAAACTATGGGGCTACTCGGCGAGGGTGAATTCGGTGGACTGCAGAGGAACACAGGAGAATTATACTGGTTTAGGCCCTTAAGGTGAGGTAATACCCTACGTCCAGTTGAGGTGTTATTCCTCTGAGGTGTATGGTGATCGATGATCTTGTTGTCCTTGCCCTGAGGGGCGCCCTGCCTCCCTTTATATACTAGGGGACAGGGGTACATGATAAGGATCCCAGCCAGATATGGCCAAGGGATTTCCTCCTTAGAGATAGAGTCCTATCCAACTAAGACTATGTTTCCTTATTATACAAGGCAAAGCCTGCCGGATGCTATCTTATCTCTAATTACGTGGTTTGGCCCATCCTCTGTCCGAGTGGCCCATGTACTAGTAATGAGGTACCCGGGGCCCATGGCCTCCACAGAAGGGCAAGCACGCAGCCAAAGACTGCTTCATGCTCAAGAAGTTTGCTTCCGAGTAGGCTTCATCCTCTAGCTCCGACAAGGACAAAGACAAGCCAGACTCGGGCCCGGCCAACGATTTTCAGGATCCCCAAGCCGAGCTTAACCACATCTTCGGAGGGCTGTCTGCGTATGAGTCCAAGCGGAAGCAGAAGCTAACAGCACGCGACGTCAACGTGGTCTCTACAACAGACGCCCCCCAATATTTGCGTTGGTTAGGAACACCCATCACCTTCGACCGCGCAAATCACCCCGATCGGGTCTCACACCCGGGGCGTTACCCACTCGTCCTGGACTCGGTCGTCAAGAATGTCAAGCTGAAGAAGGCCCTCATAGACGGAGGCAGTGCGCTCAATATCCTCTTCGCCAAGACCTTGGATGAGATGAAAATCCCTCATTCAGAACTGCGGCCGAGTACTACGTCCTTCCACGGGATAATTCCTGGCCTGTCTTCAACACCCCTCGAGCTGATAACCTTGCCGGTCAATTTCGGCACGCGGGATAAATTCCACACTGAAAACATCTGCTTCGAGGTCGCCGACTTCGAGACCGTGTACCACGCGATACTCAGACGACCGGCGCTCGCCAAATTCATGGCGATACCGCACTATACCTACATGGTGCTCAAAATGCCTAGGCCAGCAGGAGTCCTCTCCCTCCGCAGCGACGTCAAGCAAGCCTTCACCTGCGACAAGGAGAGCTATGAGTTGGCTCAATCACAAGAGGCAGCAGTCAGACGCAACAGCATTCGGCAAGCCGCCACAACCGAAGTCGAGGATGATCAAGTTCCGGCCAAAAAAGCAGCGAAGTAGGGAATTTCAGCGGACTCTAACACGAAGAAGGTCCCCCTGGACCCTTCCGACCCCTCCAAGACTGCTCTAGTCGGGACCGGACTCGACCCCAAATAGGAAGACGCGCTTGTCTCCTTCCTCCAAGCCAACAAGGATATCTTCGCGTGAAAACCGTCCGACATGCCGGGCGTACCAAGGGAGGTGATCAAGCACGCCCTTAACATCAGGACAAACGCCAAGCCAGTCAAGCAATGGCTACGGCGCTTCACCCAAGACCATAAAGATGATATCCGGGAGGAGATAACCAAGCTTCTCGCAGCCGGGTTCATCAAAGAGGTCTATCACCCAGATTGGCTAGCAAACCCAGTCCTGGTCCAGAAGAAAAAGATAAATGGCGCATGTGCATTGACTACACCGACCTCAACAAGGCGTGCCCCAAGGATCCATTTGGTCTACCCAGAATAGATCAAGTGGTGGATTCAACCGCAGGGTGCGAACTTCTCAGCTTTCTCGACTGTTACACGGGATACCACCAAATCAGCCTCAAGGAGGAGGACTGCCTAAAGACGTCTTTTATCACGCTGTTTGGACCATACGGCTACATCACTATGCTGTTCGGTTTGAAAAATGCTGGAGCAACGTATCAACGGGCCATTCAGTGGTGTCTACACACTCAGATCAGGTACAACGTCGAGGCCTACATCGACGACGTGGTGATCAAGACCAAGTCCAATGAAGACCTCATCGCTGACCTAGAAGAAACCTTCCAAAATCTTCGAAGATTCAAGATGAAGCTGAATCCGGAAAAGTGTGCCTTTGGTGTACTGTGGAGGCCATGGGCCTCGGGTACCTCACCACCAACATGTGGGCCACTCGGATAGAGGATGGGCCGAATCATGTAGTTAGAGATAAGATAGCACCTGGCAGGCTTTGCCTTGTACAATAAGAAAAACATAGTCTTAGTCGGATAAGTTTCTATATCTAAGAAAGAAATCTCTTAGCCGTATCCGGCTAGGATCCTTATCCTATACCTCTGCCCCCTAGTATATAAGGGGAGGCAGGGCACCCCTCAAGGGGCACAAGATCACAAGATCATCGATCGACAAACACCTCAGAGGAATAACACCACAACTGGACGTAGGGTATTACCTCACATCGAGGGCCTGAACCAGTATAAATCTTCTTTGAGTTCCTCTGCAATCCATTGAGTTTTCCCTCACCGAGTAGCCCTATAATTGTATTGCCAGTGTAAAACATCGACATGTACCATCCGGCAAGCTACTTGGCTTCATCGTCTCGCATCGCGGCCCAACCCGGAGAAAGTCAACGCAATCACGAACATGGCAACCCTGACTAGCCAGAAGGACGTCCAGAAGCTAACAGGCTACATGGCGACACTCAACCGGTTTATTTCCCGACTAGGCGAACAGGGCATGCCCTTTTTCAAGCTATTGAAGAAAGCAGACAATTTCCAATGGACTCCCAAAGGCCAGTAAGCCTTTGAAGACTTGAAAAAATTTCTCACATCATCACTCGTGTTGGCGTCACCATTGCCCCAAAAACCATTAATGCTGTATCTGGCGGCAACTACTCAGGTAGTCAGCACGGTGCTAGTGGTCGGGCGATCCGAACAGGGTCACATACAGAAGATTCAATGGCTAGTCTACTTTGTCAGCGAGGTCCTTGCTGACTCGAAGATGAGATATCCGCAGGTCCAGAAGCTGCTGTACGGCCTACTCATCACTGTCTGGATGTAGGTGCATTATTTCCAAGCACATCAAGTCACGGTGGTCACATCGTATCCACTCAGGGACGTCCTGCATTATCGTGAGGCCACCGGCCGAATTGCTAAATGGGCGCTCGAGTTGATGGCGTTCGACATCACCTTCCAGGCACGGATAGCTATCAAATCACAAGCTCTAGCCGACTTCGTGGCCGAGTGGACAGAAGATCAAATGCCTGCATCAACAATGAAGCTAGAGTACTGGACAATGTTCTTCGATGGTTCTCTACGGATCGGCGGTGCCAGGGCTGGCGTCGTATTGACGTCCCCTATCGGTGAAAAACTCAAGTACGTTCTCCACATCCACTTCCTAGCTTCCCACAACATCACCGAGTATGAGGAACTTATCCACGGGCTCCGCATTGCTATATCACTCAGCATCCACCAACTGGTTGTGTGAGGAGATTCTTAACTCGTGGTCAACCAAGTCATGAAAGACTGGACATGCCTCGATGACACAATGGTGGCATACTGTCAGGAGGTCCAAAAGCTGGAAAACAAGTTCAACGGGCTAGAGATAACACATGTCCTACGACAATACAACGATGTTGCAGATGAATTGGCCAACATGGGATCTAAGCGAGAAGCGGTCCCGACAGGGATCTTTGTTGAACAACTTATGGAGCCATCAGTCAAGAAGAAACCAGTACCAGAGCAGTCGGGATGCGAACCTACCCCGGCAACAGACGAAGTACTGAACATATGTCAAGACTGGCGGACTCCTGTTCTCAAATTCCTCCTGGACGATGAACTCCAAGAAGATCACAGTCAAGCCGAACAGATCAAACATCGAAGCAAGAGTTTCCTAGTCATCGGAGAAGACCTGTACCGAAGAAGTGCATCCGGTGTCCTCATGTGCTGTGTCACCACCAAGGAGGGCAAGCAGATTCTGCAATCGATCCACTCGGGCATATGTGGCAACCATGCTGCATCCAGGACGTTAGTCGGAAAGGCTTACCGGCAGGGATTTTTCTGGCCAATAGCAGTAACAAACGCTAAAGACATTGTTTGCACATGTGAGGGTTGCTAGTTCTACGCAAGACAAACCAATCTCCCAGCCCTAGAACTCCAAACAATCCCAATCTCTTGGCCCTTTGCAGTATGGGGGCTTGACATGGTCGGGCCATTCAAGAAAGCTCTAGGAGGGTTCACACACTTGTTCATCATAGTGGATAAATTCATGAAGTGGATTGAGGCAAAACCCGTTGCTACCATAACAGCGGCATGAGCAAAGGGCTTCATCATGAGTATATTATACCGATTCGGGGTCCCTAACTGCATCATCATGGACAACGGTACTCAGTTCACGAGCGACGTGTTTCAAGATTTCTGTGACGACTTCGACATCAAGATCTTCTATGCGTCTGTGGCACACCCACGGAGCAATGGGTAGGTTGAACGTGCCAATGGTATGGTCTTACAAGGTATCATGGCCAGGATATTCGACCGACTACAACCATATGCGAGCCGGTGGGTACAAGAGCTCCCATCTGTTCTCTGGTCTCTCAAAACCACGGTTAGTTAGGTAACAGGGCAATCCCCTTTCTTCCTGGTTTATGGTGCCGAGGCTATGCTACCAACCGAGTTAGAGTTTGGCTCTCCACGAGCTCGGGCTTACTCAGAAGACACCTCAAATAATACCCGATTGGTCGAACTAGATCAGTTAGAAGAAGCAAGGGATATCGCAATAATTCAGTTGGCAAGGTATCTTCAAGGCCTGCGTCGCTACCACAATCACAATGTCCGTGGCCGCACCTTTTTGGTCGAAGATCTCGTCTTGAGAAAAATACAAACCACCAAAGACAGGCACAAACTATCCCCAATATGGGAAGGGCCGTTCATTATAGCTGAGGTCACACGGCCAGGCGCCTACCGACGGAAGACCAGAGACGGTGCCCTCATCACAACTCATGGAATATAAAATAGCTACGTCCTTTCTATACCTGAGTTTTATACTTTTCCATGTGTACAGATTTCTCTGACTCACTACGCTGCTTGTTCCAACCGAGTAGTGAGTCGGGGGCTGCATGTATTATATGTGCTTTGTCAATAATATACGAGCCTGTTTTACTTAAGTTATGAAGTTTTGCAATGACTTTGTTATGTTTGCCCAAGTGCAGCTTTCTGTGGTGAACGATTTTATTAAGTTCCTATAGATCAACTCGGCGCAAATTATATAGTTGGGTAAAGCTAATGACAACTAAGTAATAATTCAGAGCTTGGTGGCATTGCACATGTATTTACACATGTCTTTACAAAAGTTCATATACACCGACTGCATGCTGGACTATTTTTACATACCCAGGTCTCGGGTGATCACCTTTGCAGTCGGCCACACCTTGGCTATCAGCTCCAATGCCTCCTTAGGTGTCGTCTCCTCGGCGAATCCTTCTCCGATGGCTTCAATGTCTGCCCTAGGGCAGATGGACTTGGTCATCGCCAGGGTTTGGGCCATGCCAACAATGGTACGCTCATCCGAGTACCTCTTCAGGATACTCGGTGCTACACCTGAGACACCGTGTTGGAACTAGTTCCCACATGACGAGGATCCATCATGTCAAGGAGCCCTTTCATGGACTTGGCAAGGATCTCCCGTGACTCCTTGACAACATTTATCTCCTCTGCAAAAGCCTGGAATTGGATTTGGGCATTGGCTCTAGTAGCTACCCAGATTCACCAACAAGTAAAATTGTCAGGCAAACTGCAGATGAAGTACTTAATGGATTGGTTAAGATTATTGTCAGTGTAGAGACTCACTTTCATAGTCGGCCTCCCACTTGGCTTTGGCCTTCTCTAGTTCAACCTTTTCCTTCTCGAGCTTGGCGTTGGCCTTCTTCAAGTCGGCCTTCTCTCTCTCATGCTCGACCATGGCCCTTGTCAGCTCGGCCTTGTCTTTTTCAAGCCCGGCCTTGGCTTCCTCGGCCTCCTTCAGCTGAACTTCTCCCTCTGTTTGGGTCTTCAGCTTAGCTTCCAGGGCTGCACATTAGAATAGTCAAGCACTCAACATGGCAGTCAAGACACAACTGGGCAGCCGGAAAACAACACAGCTGGAGAAATATACTAAGGGATCAGTCAGGGAGACGTTCGGGAGACTTACTTCCAATCTTCTTGGCTTGGTCCCAATTTTCATTCCTAAGCTGATTAACAGCTTCCCTCAGCCAAGATTCCCTCTCCTAGCTGCACCCTTCCACTTCGGCTTTTAAAGCCCGGAGCTAGTCCAATTCTTGGAGCTGGGGGGCAACCCGGGTCAAGACCTTGTTCATCCTCTCCGAGAGGTCAACTAGTTTCTACTTGGATTGAAACAATGTGAGGTGAAGTCAAGTGTCAGAACACTCGTGCAAGGAGGACTACCAAGATTCCAATATGACGAGATTCATACCTTAATCCCCTGGGACGCGGCGATTACGGCGCAAAGCAAGTCTTCACGCTCCTTCTTCGCCGCAATCTTGTCATGCTTGTAAATAATCGCAGTTCCGTCAAGGGCCGTCCAGCGGAATGCCCTCGAGAACTTGCGGGGAGGGCTTCGAACCTGGGGAGGTCCGACCTTTCCGAAGGCGGTGACACAATGACGACAATGATGATGATGGCGACGAGGACAGCGACGGGGTCCTGGCCCTCACCTCGGCAGCCTCCGGGGCCTCGGGGGCTAGCTCGGGGACTGGAGCGACAGCCTCGACAACCCCCCCTTGGTCGGCCGGTGTCGGTGGCCCTGCAGTCGGGGCGGTCTCAGTTTCTGCAACTGGGACCGTCGCCGGCTCAGCAGGTGTGCTCGCCGGTGTTGGCTCGGCTAGGGCTGGCTCGACGACGGGGGTAGCCGGAGCGGTCTCCTTGAGATCAATGTCGGCCCGCTTCCTACATAACGAGTCAAACATCAATATGCTACCATGCCGAACAAGATTTCCAGAAGACCCACAACAACCTACCTCTTGGAGAACTTAAGCCGCTGTCCGGGTGATCTAGAGGTGGGCACTAGAGGGCCGCTGGCTATCAGGCCTGAGGGCACGGTGGTCAGTGGCGGTGTTTCTATCCTGGTCGGCCCTGCTCGTGGTGTGGCTGGCTAGGGTGCTCGGGTACTCGGCGGCGCCATTCTTGGGCTCGATGTTACTGAGCCTGGTAGCGCTAGACTTGGCCTTGTACTTGGCAGCACTCGTATTGGGCTCGATGATGCTAAGCTCGATTGTGCTGGTCCCAGCCTGGGACTCGGCAGCCTGGGGGCTGTACCGGTGGTGTCTTTTATCTTCAGACTCCCGGCTGCGGCACTCGGCATCATAACCTTCTTCTTGCCCTGATCTACAACGGGTCTCTTCCCCACTCTCTTGTAGTCGGGCTGGGCGGCAGAAGGACTTCTCGGCCTCTTTTTTGACTTCATGGCCGACAGCATTTGGGAGTCATCATCAAACTCCTCACATGACTGCAAGTAGTTCAACAATATATTTTACACATTCTGGAGCCAATCTAGGCATATATCTGTGAGCATTCACCACAGATGAACTACAAGACAACATCGGCAAGGGTTACCTTTGGGCGCGACCTCTTCTGGCTATAAGCCGCCACAGATCGCCCTGTATCTTCAGTTTCGACCACCCCGCTGGCAAAGAAATCCAGTAGGGTGTTGGTCACTTTGTACTTGTCTATCAGATCAGCATATTCCCGGCTAGGATCACCTTTTCCCTTGTAGTCCCAGCCGAAGTGGCACCTCAGCTTTAGCAGCCTGATGCACCGAGTCAAGAAACGTCTGGCCACCCATGGACTTGTCAACCTGGCTTTCTTCAGCTTGTCAATCCTGCCAGCAAGTTTGTGGACTTGCCCCATTTCTTCAGAGGTGGGCAGAGACGACCACTTGGCAATGACAACTAGGGGCAAACCCATGAAAGGGGGAAGGCTTGGCTCAAGATCGAAACAATAAAATCATTCCTTATGCCAGCCTTTGAGAGAAGATTTTAGAGGGATATTAATATAGGTCCTCTTCATCTCGTTCCTGAGTTGGATACCGGCCCCCCAATTACTTGGATTTTACTCTAGGAGGGTTGGGGCTTGATATGAAATAAATATCTGAACAAATTAATATGGGGTTCTACACCCAGGAAGCACACACAGAGAGTCACAAAAAGGGAGATTTGCATAATTGAGTTGGGATTCAGATTCACCAACTCGAGTTCATAAAAAGCAAGAAGCTGGTGAAAGAACTCGGAAGAAGGAAGAGAGACCCTGATGGAAAAAAGAGGCAAAAACAATGGTCTCACCCTCCTGGGGCTCTGGAACTGTTTCCCCTTCAGCCGGACGCCAGTTGATGACATTGTGGCTCTGCAACCTCAACTGCTTCTCCAGGAGCTTCAGCTTAGCCAACCCGCAATCCAAAGTCAGCTAAACATCATCCGACGCCCCCACCAGATCTGAAGCCCTCGGCATGGTTGGGGATGAGGAGATTTAGGGGAAATGTTGTGGAAGGTTTGGAATAGACGAGGAGGAGCAGAATCGCCCGAGTTCTAGTGGGGAAGAGCAAACAACGGCGAACCCTAGCGGAGCGGGAGGCGAAATTTCAGTGCGGAAACTGGAAGACGAAACGATTGGTGGATTGGAGAAGATGAAGGAATCTTTTCTCCCTCTCTCCCCGCCATTTGTAGAGCCATTTCTGATTCGTGGGCTTGGGCTTACACAATCGGTACTGGGCCACCAAGATATGAGTTTCTACAGTAGCACGCTCAATATGGGCTGCTCGCTGGCTGTGTTAAAATCACAATGCTGGTGCTACCAACAGGAACCGATGAGGTAAACTGATGTGCTTCATGAAGGCCTAATTGCTGAACACATGTGTTTGGGTATCTGTCTTATCCACCAGGTATTCAGGATATATCCTTATAAGGGTCACAAGTTGGTCTTTGTAGAGGCCATGGGCCCTGGGTACCTCATCACAAGCATATGGGCCACTCGGATAGAGGATGGGCCGAGTCTTGTAGTTAGAGATATAGTAGCACCCGGTAGATTTTGCCTTGTACAAAAAGGAATATACAGTCTTGGCCGGGTAAGGTATATCTCTAAGAAGGAAATCCCTTGGCCGTATCCGGCTGGGATTCCTATCCTGTACCCTTGTCCCCCAGTATATAAGGGGAGGCAGGGCGCCCCATGAGGGCAGAAGATCATTGATCAACACATATCCTTAAAGGAATACCACCACAACTGGACGTAGGGTATTACCTCTCATCGAGGGCCTAAACTAGTATAAAATCGCCTTGTGTTCCTTTGCAATCCACCGAGTTTCCCCTTGCCGAGTAGCCCTATAGTTATATTGCCGATGTAAAACATCAACAGTTGGCGTGCCAGGTTGTTAACGCCAAAATTTGGCACGGTTCACATTGGATTTGGTTAAGGAAAGAAGATATATCAGCCGTTGGAAGCTAATCAGGAGAAGCCAGATTCAGGAAGGAATCGTGAGGACCACGACATGGCAGTCAATTACCTTATCTACTAATTAGGTAGTTTTGATAATTTTTAGGAAACCTGATCTCGTATCTGATCGGGGTTTGTTAGTTTTTCCTTTTATAATTAGGAAACTTCTGTTTCGTGTCCTATTAGGACTGTACCAACTCGGGTATATATACGTATGCCCGGGTAGCTTGTAAACTATCAATCAAATCGATCAATTAAACTTCGGCGCATCGCCAACCTTTCGACGGGTTCTTGCTTCTCGAGCGGGCTGCATCGGTTAGGTCCGAACTCCTGCGAGAGGTAAGACTCGTCACCCCTTACCCAGGTGTATCTGCCCTGTCTACGCTGCATCGGTTCGGTCCACCTCTTAGGCCGATCAGGTATACCACATCACGCGTGCGTAGATCTTATCAGTTTACTGGGGGCGATTCTATCATCAGTTCGTGCTGCATCGGTTGGGTCGACCTACTGAACTGCCAGCGATAAATCGTTCCTGCTAGGCTGATGGTTTTTGCGCAAGCGTCTTATCGGAATGTATAGCGGTAAGTTATTTTCATCACAGTTGCATTAGGTCTATCGGCTCGTTGAGGTTCCTTACTATTATCGATCTGTGCTGCATCAGTTAGGTTTGAAACTACTAGATCGATAATAATAGATTTATCCTTGTCGGGCTGATCGGTGTATATGCGACGTTCTATCGGAGTGCTAGCCGATAGGTTATTTTTTATAAAGCCGACTGTATTATCCATACTGTTTTGGTCATCTATATTATCATCGGTTTCTAGCCGATGCATATGTGTTTCCTCGGCAGTCGCTGGCTTACTATTTTGCTTATCTATTGATAATCGGCTCCTAGCCGATGCACATGTTATACTGACATCTTGTCTATTTGCTCATAGCACTATCGGTTCCTAGCCGATACACAGGTGCCATCGGCTATCGGTTACGAGGAGTCTATATCAGCCCGTATCGGCGATAGCCGATTGCGCAATTGCTGCCGATCCGGGCACGAGGACCACAAGGACCCGGACGCGAGCACGAGACCCGGGCGCGAGCACAGGCAGAAGCCCGGGCACGAGCATAGCGGCATCGGCTGGAAGGAATCCGTATCGGCTTGCTGCGCCGATTGGATCAGTAATCTAATTTCTTCATCTCCTTTGTCAATTGCTGGTCCAAATTGACTGGCACGCCCCGCGAACCTCAAATATTTTAAGGACCTGCACTGGAGCTAAGCAGATCTCCCAGGCCTTCGCGTTGTCACCAGACGCCGAACCAGATCGTCAGCAAGCTTTTCGGCACACCCGGCGGTTTTTCGCCGTCAACACGTTTTTGGCCACGCCCAGTGGGACACGATCTCATATCATCCACATATATATCCTATCGGCTGAATCAACACGTTTTTGGCCTGCGTGGGAACACAGAACTTTGACATGGCTGGAAAAGAGGTCAGCAAAGAGATATACAATCCCAGTTACAATGGAAGACTTGACGCGAAGAACAGAGACAACAAGTGGCAGCAGAACATCGATGATTTTCGGAAGCTTTGTCTAGAATCCTTCGGTATGACAGATCAAGGGGCCGATCAGAAGTCGCAATTCCAAAGCCTGTTCTGATTGATGAATCGAGCCATACATCACCCTGCAAGTTCACAGAAGCAACTTCAAGACATGGTTAAATGAAGCAGTTCATCATGCGTTGACGATCAATCTGTTGATATTGGTGAACACATTACAGAGCTTGATCAAGAAGGCAGTGGAGCCGATTCAAAACCCGGGGGGCAACAAGATGGATTCCTCAAGGATATCAACTGCGTACTATGGGGGACATCAACAGAGTTATCCAGAAGCTGTTCTGAGTACAAATATCAGAAAGAATATCAGAGGCAAAATCGGCTACCAACTCCACCTCTGCGTTATCACGGCGAAGATCCAGAAGAAGATTTAACAGCAAGAATCACAGAGGTGATAAGAGAACAATTCGGTCTAAACCGAAGGAGGAAATATTTATGTATCGGCCTCCATATCCAGATTGGTTTGATAGAGCTCCGTTGCCGTGCCGATACAGAGTATCAGACTTCTCCAAATTCTCAGGCAAGATGATGTATCTACATGGAACATGTCAGCCGATTTTGGCTCAATGTGAGAGCATCGGCTGAAAGCTTTGAGAGTAGACTCTTCCCGTTATCGTTATCCGGATCGGCCTTTACATGGTTTTCTTCGTTGCCACCTAACTCAGTTCGAGGTTGGGCCGATCTGGAAAAGCGATTCCACAAGTATTTCTTTATGGGAGTCAAGAGATGAGCTTGATAGACTTAACATCGTAATACAGAAGCCGGAGGAATCAATCGCAGAATATATCCAGCGGTTCGTGTGTTAGAAGCCGATGTTATAGTTTAAGTCTGGATGATGCACAGCTGGCCGAGTTAGCATTCCAAGGTTTGATGGCTCCGATCAAGGAAAGATTTTTCGTCAGAAGACTTCAAGAGCCTAGCACACCTAGTACAAAAGGTATCGGCTCATGAAAGCCGATTTTAAGAAGCCAGGAAGGAATGATGAGGCCCGAACAGAAGAAGAATTTCGAAGATTGATAACAAACTCCGAAATTGGGGGGCATGTGTTTAACGCCAAAATTGGCACGGTTCACATTGGATTGGGTTAAGGAAAGAAGATATATCAGCCGTTGGAAGCTAATCAGGAAAGCCAGATTCAGAAGGAATCGTGAGGACCACGACATGGCAGTCAATTTACTTTATCTACTAATTAGGTAGTTTTGATTAATTTTTAGGAAAACCTGATCTCGTATCTGATCGGGGTTTGTATAGTTTTTCCTTATTATTAGAACTTCTGTTTCGTGTCCTATTAGGACTGTACCAACTCGGGGTATATATACGTATGCCCGGGTAGCTTGTGTATTTTCAACGTCGATCAATTAAACTTCGGCGCATCGCAACCTTTCGACGGGTTCTTGCTTCTCGAGCGGGGCTGCATCGGTTGCGTCCGAACTCCTGCGAGAGGGTAAGACTCGTCACCCCTTACCCCAGGTGTATCTGCCCTGTCTACGGCTGCATCGGTGTCGGTCCGACCTTCTTAGGCCGATCAGGTATACACCGGCTCGCTTGAAATCACGCGTGCGTAGATCTTATCAGTTTACTGGGGGCGATTTATCATCAGTTCGTGGCTGCATTCCCTGTGCTCTCGGTTGGGTCCGACCTACTGAACTGCAGCGATAAATCGTTCCTGCTTAGGCTGATGGTTTTTGGCGCAAGCGTCTTATCGGAATGTATGGTAGGCCCGGTAATTTATTTTCATCACAGTTGCATGTAGGGGTCTTATCGGCTCGTTGAGGTTCCTTTACTATTATCGATCTGTGTGCATCAGTTAGGTTTGAACTACTAGATCGATAATAATAGTTTATCCTTGTCGGGCTGATCGGTGTATATGCGAACGTTCTAATCGGAGTGCTTAGCCGATAGGTTATCTTTTTTATAAAGCCGACTGTATTATCCATACTGTTTTGGTCATCTATATTATCATCGGTTTTCTAGCCGATGCATATGTGTTTCCTCGGCAGTCGGCTGGCTTACTATTTTGCTTATCTATTGATAATCGGCTCCTAGCCGATGCACATGTTATACTGACATCTTGTCTATTTGCTCATAGCACTATCGGTTTCCTAGCCGATACACAGGTGCCATCGGCTATCGGTTACGAGGAGTCTATATCAGCCCGTATCGGCCGATAGCCGATTGCGCAATTGCTGCCGATCCGGGCACGAGGACCAACAAGGACCCGGACGCGAGCACGAGACCCGGGCGCGAGCACAGGCAGAAGCCGGGCACGAGCATAGCGGCATCGGCTGGAAGGAATCCGTATCGGCTTGCTGGCCGATTGGATCAGTAATCTAATTTCTTCATCTCCTTGTCAATTACTGGGTCAAATTGACTGGCACGCCCGCGAACCTCAAATATTTTAGGACCTGCACTGGAGCTAAGCAGATCTCCCAGGCCTTCGCGTGTCACCAGACGCCGAACCAGATCGTCAGCAAGCTTTTCGGCACACCCGGCGGTTTTCGGCGTCAACACAGGTAGGGGCCTTCGGCGAGATCTACATCTACAATCTCGATGGATCCCACTCTCGGAGTCGACGGCGACAAGTTCTCCCCTGGAGATACAATCACCTTTGGAAGCCTCGACTTCATCGCCGATCGGCAATCTCTCTGTAACAGCCCACTTTTGTTCATTGGTGCATAAAACCATTTCTTTTCATCTGCATGCACTGCAGGTCATCTTTCGTGCATGAAAATCCCAGCCAACAGGTAAAAGTTCGTGCAATCTATATAAACTTTTCCCACCGCCCTATCTAACCCTCAATTTTCAATCTTCACCAAAAATTCTGAAAAAATTCCTAAAAATTCCATACCTTACTACCAGCCTTGCCTCCAAGTTTCATTCAGTTTAAAGCAAGTTGGCCCATCTAACCATCTAGTCTAATCCGCTGCGGAAATTGGAAAAAATCTGGGTACTGTTCACCCGAGAAGAGTTCTTTCCCTCTTCCTCTCGGTTTCTCCTGTTTTCTTGACCTGTTGACCCAATTCTTCCACTTGGCAAGGTAGGTAACCCCTTTGGACACACTTTTTATGTTGGGCCCCACCTCTAATTCGGACTCCATAGCCCAGCCAAGCCCAGGCCAACTCAGGCAGTCCCTGATCTCCATCGCCTAAGCGAGATCGTGAGGATCTCTCTCCGCCCGTGCAGCTTGACCAGATGGCTACCTCTGCATGCCCCAGACCACATGAGAGGGAGAGGCAGAGCCGCCTTGGGACCTCACGAGATGCCCTCGACAGCCTCAGCGATGCCCTGCCCTGTCCCGTCTGTCTGCTGCACGCTTGCCCGCGCACACACCATCACGAGACCGATGGAGTAGAGCAGCACCCCTCCCCTCTCCTCTCCCTTCCCTGCCTTCCTTTTTAACCAAGCCCATGTCCTCCTACCTCCCCAGCTCGCCCTCTTTCTCACGCACCCAAGGACCCAGGGGATTGCCCCCTGGTTCGCCAGGAACATGAGGTGCCGCCCACGGTGCCGGCGAGGACACACCTTCCGTCTAGGAGCTCTGGTGAGTTTTACCTTGTCTCAGCTGTGTCACCATGTGTTCCTGCCCAACCTAACTCTGTTTTTGCCCTCACCAAGCAGCAGGCACCACCACAGCCCCATCATGTTTTGCAACACCGACCGGGTGCCGCCGTGACCTTGCAGCCGCTAAACTCTGCCCTGGTGAGTTTAACACTGTCCTAGCTATATCACCATCTACCCTTCACTAATTGAACTCATCGCAGCGCTTGTCTGCAGCCTCCATCGCAAGCAACCCTATTGCCGAGCCGACCACCGCCTCAACGTTGCACCCCACCGCCTGCACTCTTCGGTGAGCTCCTGTTTCTGCATGTGCTTTCTTTTTATTCTTGGGAGGCCACTAGTGCTCCCCACGTCCTTGGCTTGGCCTGTCATGCCGTTGTTTTGCCATCCACCCAAGCGACACCACCGTGGCCACATGTGTGGATGAGGCTCAATCGGAGCATGGCCGCATGAATTAGAACCCTACGACCTTGCATGCAGGACCCCTAGAGCTTCCCCGCGCCCCTGCATCATTAGCCATGCACTAGAGCATGAGAGGACAGAGGTAGACAAGCCATACTTTAGCTTGGCTTTTCACCGAACACCTTAGGTGCGCTTGTGTTTGAGTGAGCGGCAGCCATCCCATCAGCCCCATGCAAGCCAGGTTGGCCCCACTAGCGTTAGAACGGGATAAAACCATGAGTAGAGCAGCTGTTGTTGAATTCTTGATTTTGCCAGTCATCGCTAACGTGCGAAGACGTGTGGTTTGTGCGTACGAAGACATCGTTTTTGGACCGAGGCGTTCGCCGCTACCGAAGCCTTCCCATAGGTTCCACTTGTGCATCCAGTGACCCCTAGGCCCTAGAAACCCTCCATGCCTCCAGATGCCTTAGATTAATACTTCACGCCCGGTGGATTTCACGTGTTAGGCTGTTTTAGCGACGTGTGAGCGTGTGCGATTAACATCCTAGCGAGTTGGAGTATATCCACTTCCGGGAGCTGTCCTTAGCTTCACAGTAGCACATATGTAGGTTTCGTACCATATAAATGCCCCTAGAACCAAAAACGTCCCAAATAGACCACCCGTTAAGTCGGTAGAATGTTTTCAGCCGTTTCAGCAGTTCGGTTGAGCGAAAACGCTGTTTCTCAATTATTTTCGATTTTAGGACAGAGCAGATTTCGTTTAGCCGTTTCTCCCTCATACGAACTCGGATTCAAGCAATTCTTTTTCCTAATTCATCTAAAATCATGCACTTCCATATTCTGCAAAAATATTTGTACTTCCTGTACTGTTAAATTTTGCCATTGTTTTCATTGCATTCGCTTGGTATTCTCGTAGAGCACGACGTTGCTGACTCAGTTGAGGAGGAACCAGAGGAGTACCAGGAAGTCTAGAAGCAAGGCAAGCACCCCCCTTGATCAATTGCTCCTATATTTCAAACTTACAAACTATATTGATTGCAAACTATTATGCATGCGATGTTTTACTTAGAAATGTGTGGGATTCTTGGGTAGTTAACCTCTTGTTGCATATGCCTTGTCCTTGTTACTTGAGTATCATGAATTCCTTGTCACTTATGTTGCCACTGAAAATTTGGGTTCGTGTGGTTGGGAGGATGTCAATAGGTATGCTTAGTTTGCTAATTAATCAATGCGGCTTGTTACTTGAGTTTGGGATGTTGGGGAAATGAAGCATTTGCGAAATTATGGAAATGAACAGTGGGTAATTCCCCCCATGCTCTTGGTGGAAAACAAAAACTGAAAACATGCTTTTGACTTGGGCGAGTGGATGTAGTGTTTGGTGCCTTATTTGTGGTACCGATTAGGTGGTTGTCTCGCCTGGATCGCTAAGGACCGATTCTATGGTGTAGCTAGAACCAAGAAACATAGTACAAACCACATGTAGCTCTTATGGGGAGTCCCTGGCTCAGTATAATGTTGATACCTAGCAATAGACCTGCCGGTGGTAGTTGTAGGTCATTATTGTTGACATTGGGTTAGTGCGGGTTATGGTTATTGTCCATGGCCCGAAGGTACCTTGATTATTGTTCAAGGGTGACCAGCACATCGTGTGAGCCTTGGGGTTTTGGGAGGCCTACCAACTCCCTAGGGATAGATCATAAGCGCGGGATATTGCTAGGTCAACGGTAGAAAGGCTTTGTCATTCATGGTGTGAGCCTCCTGTGTGGTAGCTCATATTGTCCTTGTCATGTGGGTACAGTTGTACACACTCTCAAGAGTTAAAACTATTCGAATAGCCGTGTCCTCGGTTATGGATGACTTGGGAAATTCTCCACCGTAGTAGATTTAAATTCTAGGAATTGTTTTGGGGAAAATCATGGTGCGAATGGGGAATTAGCGGGGCTGGTTGTGGCAGCGTGTTGCCACGGTTGGCTGGCATGGGCAGGGAGCCTAGATGGTTGGAAACACTCGGGGTCGATGCTTACATACTTGATTTACTGTGCTGGCTAGATTTACGAAATTTCGTTGCAAAACCGCAATGTTTTCGCTATATATATTATGATTTATGCAAAGTGCAGAACCTGAACCATTCCTTGTTTATCTTCGCATATTATGGAATACCATTGCAAATACTAAAAGTCTTGCAGAGTACGTATTGTACTCACACACGCTCGTGTGACTTCTCTTTTTAGAGATGATTGTGGGGGACCTGACAATCGGGTACTTCTATGTAGCGGGTTTTGGAGATGACGACGACGATGCTTACTAGGGCTTACCGGTCGGTTGCCTGTGGGCGGGCAGAGGCACATTTGCTGGTTTTTGGTGCCTATATTATCTTGTTTCCACTGTTGAACTCTTTGTTATTTTGTTGTTCTATTTGGCCTGTCGGCCTCTATGTAATCGCTAAGTCTAGACTCTTGTACGACTTCTGCTTGGACTGCTGTGAGCTGAACCTGTGATGTTTGGATTATGATGTTGATGTTGAATGTGTGTGCTAGCAATTGATCGTGGGACTAGCATGGTACACATAGGGTTCGGGGTCAAACTCAGGTCCGACAGCATTGGTATCAGAGCCATACCGACCAAGGTTAAGTCATAGTAAGCCATGTCGTTAGGTAGGTTTTGGTTTGGAAAAACTCCTGTTCAAAACTCTCATTTATCTTCTAAAAACTCGAAGTAGTCATATTACCTATTTAGCATATCATTTTACCCTACTTACCTCCCTTTGGACAAAAGGTTTTGTCTTAAACTTATGCTTCAATGTTCAAAACTGCAATGGCTGCCCCTTTCTTTTGAAAAGCAGCGGCCCTTGCCTTTGAAAATGGTTTCAAGTATTTTTGAATATTAGTCCTAAATGGTTTTAAAAAGTCATTAAAACTTATTGAAAAGCTACTACAAAATGTTTGCAAAAGATGATACAGCAAAATCTAAACATCTATCTCCTTACCTACTGTCATTTGGTTTGAAGATGATCTTTGTGCTGCACGCAAGACGTTATTAACACTATAGGTTAAGGACTTAAGGGGGGTAGCAGTACTGGGATGGGAAGCATTGCATCTTCCTTTCATTCCTGTTGTTTATCTCTTGCTGGTTGTGCGATATACTTGTTATGTTCGCATCACTCATGCTTGTTTGTAATCTGAAAAACTAATTGCTAAAACTTGTGAAAACTAAGGAATATATCATATATCACTGACCTCATTTAGTTTTACTACTAACCTGCCCAACTTTCATTTCTGAAATCATGATTTTTGTTGTTGCTAACTTGTTGCAGATGGCCGAGTGGGTTGTTTGCCATTGGACTAGTGACGCTGGCCCCACCGGTTTGCCACGTGATTTGTGGAACATGCTACAGCGTGCACACTATCACCACCCTCTTGAGTATACAGTTGCTCACACCAACATTGGCCCTGCTTCTATTGAGTACCGTGCATGAGTTCTTATACTCGCTAGGGCGTATGTTGGGAGCCAGCCCTTGGAGTTCACCGGCTATGGCTCTTCCCTCCACAGAGCCATCAACGATGCTGCCTATATTGCTATGGCACACATGCTGCATCTCCATGTGGAGTTGGCTACACAATACCCGTACCATCTGGCACGCCCTTTGGGAGAGGAAGTTCACCTCTACCTCTCAGCTGAACGTGAGCCAAACCATGTCCTTCGCAACTTGGCGGAGTACGTGCGCTCCTCAGATCGTTACCACCATGTCATCAGCTTGGAGCTGCAGCAAGCTCGTGGGCGCATCACTCACCTGGAATGCCTCATTGAACCTTATGTCCGTATGGGCCAAATTCCCCGCATCGAGCTGTATGGTGTGGAGGATATTGCTGCACCTGCCCCTGCTGCAGCACATAGGCCTGCTGCTGCTCCTACCCATGCTTCTGCACCTGTGCCAACTCCCATTGCCCAGGAGCCGATGGTAGTACTAGCGCTGCCTGCTAACCCGGTGCCCCGCTCAGCTGCTCCAACTCGCACTACACGCATGACAGCTGCAGAGTATCGTGGCCTCTTCAAGCCGGTTGAGTCTGAAAGCTCACGTTCAGCTCAGCGACGTCGGGTCATCGCCCCTGCTCCCACATGGAGGTCTGCTGCAAATGAGGAGAATTATGAGCCATTTGTACCCGCTTCACCAGAAGATGGTGATATATAGGAGCTTAATCAGGAGTAGGTCTTTCACAGTTGGTAGAGCTCACTAGTAAGTGGTGTTTTGTAGTGAGCGAGTAGTGCTTTTGCTTCCGGCCGTAGGCGTGGGTGGCCGTGATGGATGATGATGTGATGTACTGCATGGTATTGTGCCGTTAGCTGCTTGATTCACTCAGCCCATGGGCTTTGTATGTTTGTGAATCGACTAAGGCTTGTCCTATGTTTATGTACTGTAAGACTTAAGTGTTTCAATGTGGCTTAATGGATCTTATTTGTGCTTCAGTTGACATTTTATTTGGAATTTTTTTTCTCTGTTCCTGGGCTGTTTAGATTTCATCCTATCAACAGTCTAGTAGCACTAGTTTATACGTCCTTATGCACGTAGTAATCAGAAGATTGTTGTACAGGATGACTGCAGCACGGACCCGTTCCGCAGCACGAGTGGCTCAGGATGGAGATCCCTCTGAACCACAGCACCATGGTCAACCCCAGCAGCAACGGGTTGCACAGGGTGGCCAAGATAGGCCCCTGCCTGGTGCACCTGCCGGTGGACAGCAACCCGATCCTACCTTGGCGGAAGCGCTCATGTTGGCTGAGCAAAACCGCATGGCACAAACTCAATTGCTTGAGAGGATTGAAAGGAACACCGCTGCACGTGGTGCAGCCGCACAAGCCATTGGAGGAGCACAGCACTTGGGCAACAATCAGCCATCCAAGTTATTTGATTTCCACCGCACCAAGCCACCCACTTTTGCCCGTTCTGAGGATCCACTTGATGCCGATGACTGGCTGCATACAGTAGAGAAAAAGCTTGACTTGGTTCACTGTGACGATGCTGAGAAGGTGGCATTTGCAGCAGAACAGCTTCACAGCGCCACTAGTGATTGGTGGGATAATTACTGTGCAATGCAACAAGAAGGCCATGTTGTAACATGGAATGAGTTTAAGGGAGCATTTCGCAAAGCACACATCCCAGCTGGTATCATGAAGATCGAGAGGAAAGAATTTGAAACTCTGAAGCAAGGCAACATGTCCGTGAGCGAGTACCTCCACCACTTCAACCATCTTGCTCGCTATGCCGCTGCTGACCTACTAAATGAAGAAGCAAAGATGGGGAAGTTCCTGGAAGGACTAGATGAAGAGATGCAGCTGGCCTTTGAGCCGTTTGACTTCCCTGACTTTCCCACTTTGGTGAACAAGGCCATTGGATGGGAGCACAAGCATCGTGGTGTAGTGGAGTCCCGCAAACATAAGTGGGCTGCACGCAAGCCAGCGGGAGGGAGCTCCTCACAGCAGCGCGTGTGGCGTCCCGCAACTGTTCAGCCACCAACACCAGCGCTGGCAAGGTATCTAGCGTTACCACAAGCAAGGCCACAGCCACCAGCCCCTCGTGTGCCTCAGCCACCCCCTCGCCCGGCTGCACAACAAACTACCGACTTTAGGCCAGTAGACTGCTACAATTGTGGAGAGTACGGGCATTACTTCAATCGGTGCCTGAAGAAGGTACCTGGTCCAGTTCAGTTTGCGCCTCCACGCGCTCCAGCTAGACCAGCATCGCGTGGGAGAGGCCGTGGAGCACCGCCAGCCCGCAACCCAGCCCCCAGGTCTGCTCAGAACCTTGGGAGGGGCAGGGTTAATCATGTGACTGCCGAGGAAGCTCAGGATGCGCCTGATGTCACTACTAACTTCTGACCCTTATGCCACGCTTTTTTGTCGCAACGGCGAGATTTGGTTGCAACAAGGGTTATTATCGCAACGATTTTCACTTTTGGTTGCGATAGATTGGATTTTTGCCACGAAGATTGTTTCGTGGCCCTAAGTATGGAGATCGTTGCGAAAAGTAAGTGTTATCGCAACAAATTATTGAATGGTTGCAATAAGTGATTCTTGTTGCCACGATTTGATTTGCGTTGCGGGCAAGTTTATTGTCGTTGCAATACTAAGGTGATATTGCAACTCTTTATATGATGGTTGCAATAGCCCGTCTATGTCGCAACGAATATGTTTCGTTGTATATAATAGTCGCTTGCGTTGCAAAAAAGTGGTACATATAGCAACGAAAAAAATAAATCGTTGCAATCACTAAGGTTGCAACGATTATGGTTTCGTTGTATGTAATAGTTTCGTTCGTTGCAAAAAGGTTGTACATATAGCAACAAAAAATTACATCGTTGCAATACCTAAGGTTCTCCACTTTAATGGTTACATAAAAAATTAAAAAAAACACCACTAGCAAGTTTCGAACCTGAGACCTCAGAGTTAAGAAGATAGGCGCCTACCATTAGACCATGTATCTGTTTGTGTTTCTAATAGCTAGCGTATCCTATACAAATTAATGTAGACCCGTTTATGTATTGGAAATACTACAAACTTCTAACCCTTGCGCAACGACGAGAAAACGTTCGTTCCCTACAGCCAACAGCGTGGTCGCGGCCTCCCTGCAGCCGGTGTCGTCGTGGCACCCCCTCCCTGCAACCGGAGTCGTCACGGCCCTTGAATTCCCTACAGCGACAACATCTTGGTTCCCTAGTTCCTTCCTGCTCATCGACGAGCAGGGCCGTGCCCATGGGCGACGCTCCGTGTTCATCTCGTCTCTGGCCGGCGCTCGTCCGTTCAACGTTCATCTAGCAAGCAGGCACCAACAACAGGGACAGGGAAAAGGATCTATCCATCTAGCAAGCAGGCACCAACAAGCAGGCTCGTCCGTTCATCCGGAGTGCAGGTATTGTTTTTTTTAAAATCCATCTGTATTGTACTAATTGGTATGAAGGTCTAGAACTGCTTGTATAATTTTAATTTTATTCTTGTCATCTTTTGAAGCCATGTCTTCTACAAATCGATTTAGAAAATATGAATCCTGTTCCCAAAAGCATAAGAAGAAACAAAGAATTGAGGAGTTAACTCAATCTCAGAAAGGAGCAATGGATAGATTATATTTGCTATATTTGGTACTTTGATTCAGGCCTCACTTAGAGCTTCGTACGTGAGAAAGAGTATCACGTATGCTTGCATTATTGCTAGATGTTTCATTGTTGATTATATATAGTTTATAATAATGTCGTGATCCCTTCAATTAACGTGCTGCAGGAAATCATTGTGATATTTGGAAAATAGAATTAATGGCACATGATGATGATCGGAGTTGGATGCTGTTGTCTCGGTCAACACTTGAGTGGCAAGCAGGTCTGGAGAAATTTATTGATACTATTTTTGAAGGCACCTATGCATCAGAAACTGCACCATGTCCATGTTCAAGGTGTCGTGGAGTCGTGTACAAAACAAAATCCGAGGTTCAAATGGACTTGCTAACTAAAGGTTTTTATGAGAATTTTGTCAAAGAGAAAGGTAACGCTGGCATATTTTTGAATGATGATAGGGATCTGAATGTAGGCCCGCCAGATGATGCATCATCGGCCAACAATCTGGTGTCCGCATTAATTAGGGGTGCGACCAGTGGTAATACCAATGAAGAGCCAAATGAGAGTGCAAAGAAATTCTGTTCTCTGTTCTCTCTGTTTATATATATATATATATATATATATATACTGCAATACAGCTATCTGTATATTTTTATATATATGTGTCCTGCAGTACAGTACAGCTAACAGATAGACATGGAGGCCGCCGCCCGAGGGGATCCAGAGGCAACGGGCGGGAGGTGGCGGCTCGGCGACGGGAGGGCGACGGGCGGGAGGCGGCAGCGCGGCGACCGGCGGGCACGGGCGGCGCGGCGCGGCGATAGGCGACGGCGGCGATGGGCGAGAGGGGGCGGCGCGGCGCGGCGACAAGCGGGCGACGGGCGGGAGGCGGCGGCGTGTCATGCCCTAAAAATCGCCTTAATTAAAAATTGTTTTTGGGTAAATCGAAAAACAAAAAAAATATGCTAGAAAATTTTTGTTTGAGAAACATGTTTGAATCAAAATTTGAAATTTCCAATATTAAAAATCCCAAGTTGAAAATTTTGAATAAATGCTTGGACGCTTTTATATTCTCGGGGTGTTTGTCGAAATATTTTAAGTGTTTAAGTATTTATAATATTAAACTCTATCTGTTTCGTGGTGGCATTTATTTCTGGTAAATTACCCACGATTTAATAAACTCTCTGAAAATTTTTTGGAATTTTTGGAGCTCCAGAATTAATTTTAATGGGACAAAGATCATCTCTATAATTAGATAAATCTAATATGTAATAAAACCCCTGTCTTTTCCCCTGTTCGGGTCGTTTCGGTTCAGTCCTTTGAAATCTGCCCATTCATCATGAACTCTGACTCCTTTTCCCTTTTGGGGTTTCGTGTCGCTCCCGAAACCCTAAAACCTCCTCGACGTTCCGATTGTCCAAAATACACCGATATTTCAAGCAATTGAATATTTCCTAAACTATTTCCCCCTCCGTTCTCGACTCCCAAAATATTCCCCACATTTTGGAAGTTCATTTATTCCGTTTCCCAAACTCCGTGAAATATATTCCTTGAAAATCCTAATTTCTCGGTCGATGCAAAATAACCTCTATTTTTCCCCAAGTCTCTGACTCCGTAAATATTCCCGATTTTTCCTGACTTCGGAACATTCCTGTTAACTCCTTCCAATATTCCAGGAATTCCCAAAATATTCTTACACTTGGTGAATCCCAAAAATTCCGGCGAATTTCGTTGATTCCAAAGAAATATTTTGATTTCCAAAAGTGTTTCGACGTCTCCGATTTTTTCCAAATATATATACACCGACGTTCGCAATCCTCCAAAATTCCAAACAAATTCCCATCTTCCGTTTTTCTGATACATCTTGGAATTCTAAAATTTAAATTCTCAATTTGGAATCTCCGGAAAAATCCCCAAAAATCCCCACCTTTTTCCTCTTCTTTTCCCTTTTCCTTTTCCTTCCAATTTTCCCTTCCCCTTTTCTTTTTCTCACCCGTCCATTTTTTCCCCTTCCTGTTCATCTTCATGGACTCTCTCTCTCTCTCTGCTTGGTCGCCAGCCAGCCGAAGCCGCCGCCGCCCTGGGCTACGCCCCGGCCTGCTCTGCCTGCTCCCTTGCTTCTCCCCCGGCCTGCAACAGCCCGCGCCGCCCCGGTCTCCGCTGGCAACCGCCATGGCCGCCAATCCCGTGCCACCACGGACCCCGTCACCTCCACCTCCCGTCTCCTTCTCCCCACGATGCCGCCATTCCCGCGCCCATCCCGCTCCAAAACCGCATCCTCGGCCACGATTCCGCCTCCCCGTGCCCTCAAAAAGCTCTCCCGAACTCACCTCTCTCGTTTTCTCCGCTCACCCTAAGCCGCCGCCGTCTGGCTCGCCACGCCGTCGCCTGCCCCTGCCAGCCACGCCTCCAGCCGCCACCGTGCCCATCCAGCGACACCACGCGCAGCGCCGCCAGCCCTCTACCGCGCCGCTCCTTGCCCCTACCTCTGCCGCCGCGCCGCCGTCTCCTCCGGCTGCCCAGCGCGCCGCCCCGAGGCAGTGCGCCGATCCCCGAAGCTGCTACGAAAAAAAAAAGATCACCACATATGTCGGGCTAATAACCTCCCATGACAGACATCCCCTCCCCCTACCCCAATTAGATTGTGATATAAATCCCTCCTCCGACTCCGTGAGGGCCATGGCGCCGCCACCGATGCCACCTCGTTCTAGGACGCCACCGGCAACGCTAACAGGCAGGACGACGCTTCCTTCGCAGGGAATCAGCGCCAGCAACGATGCCACCGCCTTGGGCGTCCATCGACATCGATATACTGAAGCCGCCCTCGAAACCGAAGACGAACATGGGTTTGTTTAATCCCAGGTACATTGTTTGTTTAATCTAGTTTATTAGATTTATGTTTATTCCCACCACATCAGTTTCCTTGTCGATTGATTAGTAGCAGAGGGGTGTGGATTTGCCCTGTGAATATTGTTGTAGTAATGGTTCAATGCTATGAACCTTTCGTGTCAGGTCAAATGAGCAAAAGCTAACTGAATGAAACCTGAAAGTTACAACGAGTATTTGTACGAGCGGTGGAATAGGATATGTGCTAGTACTACTTTGCCTTTGCAAGATTGCAGGCAAGTCATTGCCCTGGTGACCTGACGTTGCCACGGATGAGGTTGTGCCGTTGGTCATCTTCTCTGTTGTTACTGTACCAAGTTCTTTGCCTTTTCCTCACACATCGGTGGCTCAAGCAAACAAGCAGAGAAACAAGCAAACAAGCACCAAAAGGAGGAAGGTAACTACTGCAATATGTTATCAGCTAATTGGAATCTAAATTCTTGCATCATTTGCTGAAAATTTTCAAATGTGACCTTCCTTGTAGAACTAGCAAATGTAGAAAATACATTTAACATACGTGCTGAAAACTGCAGCTTGTGCAGTTTTGATTGGGTGAATTGTTCCGAGTAGTAATTTACCTGTTCTGTGATACTTGATAATACCAAAGTTGTAGAGGGTTTAGAGATGTTTGTCATCATGAAAGGTCATGATTTTAGCCCTGGAGAATTGGGAGTTATGAATTTTGTAAGTAGCCGGTCAGGTTTTGACCTTGCTCTGAACAGC
Source organism: Oryza meyeriana var. granulata (assembly GCA_003991445.1). Lineage (NCBI taxonomy): Eukaryota > Viridiplantae > Streptophyta > Magnoliopsida > Poales > Poaceae > Oryza > Oryza meyeriana. Next base: position 12,346 of record RYFJ01002501.1, on the reverse strand, counting down.
AGTGGGCGTTTGTGTTTTTCGACCATGATAACTGCAGAATCTTAATTAACAAATAACTAGAAAGATGTAGAGAATTTCATGGGCTTTCCGTATTGTTAAAGAATATAATTTTTTGTTGTCTAGAACTCTAGTTATGATTTTTCTAATCAACTGTACTGCTGCTGACTTAAAAATTTAGAGAATTTGATAGCAAACTGATTATATGTACATCACTGTTTCCATAGTTTTGATTAATTAGAACCATGTTATATCTGAATCTCTTTACATTTTGTGCAAGAATTAGTAAACTTAATATTGTTCTAATATCGTGACCTTCCTTATAGAACTAGGAAATGTAGGAAATACATTTAACATACGTGCTGAAAACTGCAGCTTTTGCAGTTTTGATTGGGTGAATTGTTCTGAGTAGTAATTTACCTTTTCTGTGATACTTGATAATACCAAAGTTGTAGAGGGTTTAGAGATGTTTGTCATCATGAAAGGTCATGATTTTAGCCCTGGAGAATTGGGAGTTATGAATTTTGTAAGTAGCCGGTCAGGTTTTGACCTTGCTCTGAACAGCAGTGGGCGTTTGTGTTTTTCGACCATGATAACTGCAGAATCTTAATTAACAAATAACTAGAAAGATGTAGAGAATTTCATGGGCTTTCCGTATTGTTAAAGAATATAATTTTTTGTTGTCTAGAACTCTAGTTATGATTTTTCTAATCAACTGTACTGCTGCTGACTTAAAAATTTAGAGAATTTGATAGCAAACTGATTATATGTACATCACTGTTTCCATAGTTTTGATTAATTAGAACCATGTTATATCTGAATCTCGTTACATTTTGTGCAAGAATTAGTAAACTTAATATTGTTCTAATATCCCAATCTTATTCTTTTGGCAGTAGGTGGACAAGGTTTCAGTGGGAGGCTCATAATCAAGCGAGGACATAGCCAAGGCGATGACATGTTGGGCTGCTAAGAAACTCTCGAGTGCTGCATAGATGTTAGGAAGTTTTTAAAAAGTTATCAAATAATGAGTGAACTGTACACTCGTTTATGATTTTAGCTACTATTTCTATGGTTTGGCAACATATTGAATGATTGATTATAATTAATATATGTGAGTGCAATTGCTTTTATTATGGTTTATTGATTTGCAATGATGATTTATTAAACCAAAATTAAATGTTACTAGCGTTGCAATAAAAGCTATGCCTACGAGCCATGATGGGTGGCAATATGCTCTATGGCAACAGACTTATTTACGTTGTAAATAATAGTATTGCCACGACATTACTATTGTTGCAATAACAATTAATCTCCCGCAACGAATAAAATTGCGTGGCAAATGGTTTACTTGCCACGGCATAACGGTCATGGCAACAACACCTTAGGCAACAAAATTCTAGCGTGGCAACAAAATTCTATTGCTACGCTATCGCTCGTTGCATTTACCACCTGTTGCTACGAAGACGAGTGTGGCAAGTGCTCTTATTGCCACGCCAGTGAATGTTGCGATAACGCCCTATTGCCATGCTTGGCAACGGACAGCTATGGTTGCAAGAAAAGCTAACTCTTGCAACACCGAACTACCAACGGTTGCAAGTTCTTATTGCAACATGACCTTTTGCAACCATTGGCAACGAACGTGATTTGGTGGCAAGAACTACCTTTTGCAACCAAATTGGGCCTATTGCAACATTTTCTCGTCGTTGCGCAAGGGTTAGAAGTTTGTAGTGTGTGGTGCTTGGTATGTTTCTCGTGAACTCAGCCCCTGCAATGGTTTTATTTGATTCTGGAGCTTCACATTCATTCATATCCAAGAATTTTGCTGCAAATCATCAAATGAAAGTTGGCACCCTAGTTAACCCAATGATAGTACAATCACCTGGGTCAGAGTTGATAGCAAAACTAGTCTGCACCGACGTTACCATTGTTATCAATGGCAATAAGTTTTCGGCAAATTTGATTGTGCTTGGGACACAAGGTTTAGATGTAATACTTGGGATGGATTGGCTCTCCAAGCACAAGGGTTTGATCAACTGTGAAAGTAGGTCTATCACACTCACGAACACAACCAGGGATCGGGTAGAGTTTGTCTCTAATAGAACTGTACCCTCTCATTCTCTTCTCAGCAGCCTTGTTAGTAGGGAAATAAGCCAGGTTCCGGTAGTTTGTGAGTACCCTGACATCTTTCCAGATGAGTTACCTGGTATGCCACCTGACAGAGACATGGAGTTCGTGATAGAGGTGCTGCCCGGAACAGCCCCAATATCCAAACGGCCCTACCGGATGCCACCTAATGAGCTAGCTGAACTGAAGGAACAACTTAGAGAGCAGCTGAACAAAGGATTCATTCGGCTAAGCACATCACCATGGGGATCTCCCGTGCTGTTTGTAGAGAAGAAGGATCACACTCTCAGGATGTGCGTCGACTACCGATCATTAAATGAGGTTACCATCAAAAACAAATACCTGCTGTGTCACAACCCTAGATTTAATTTCAGGAGATAATTTACAAGAAACAGAAAATGTAATATGACTAAATATGTATAGATAAAAGTTTGACATAAAAAATATAGAGATAAATAAATTAAGTACCATTTCATGTGCAGGCTTTCTTTTGAATTATTTTTGGATCTTAAAGTGCACTTTCATAATAGGATGCATATGCATTTGTATAGCCTAAGGAATTTCTAAAAATTATTGGTCAAACATAAAATCATGGAAAAATTCCTGTAAACACTATCCCACATAATTGATCCACTGTAAATTTTATTTGATTTTATCACTTCAGTAAGTACTTCAATGAAATCCCTCAAATCAGCAAAACTAGGAAGCTAGCTGAAATAAATTGGTTTACTTCTGAAATTCACCAAATAAAAATGAAGATTAATTAGGCAGTACAATTCTACCAACAGGTGTGTCAAGAAGAACCCTACCACTAGTAATTTTGGCTCAATTTAATTCCAAAAGAAGTCACATAAAATAATAAGAGCAAAGCCCTAGGGACATAAATTAAACTGCAGAAAAACTGGACCAGCATGCCTACTTTGCGATTTCACCACAGATTAGCCAGACCACTTCTAACCACGAATTTTGGCCAGCAGGTTAAACTCATCTTTCTCTACCTCCAATAATTTTCCCATAATTTATGCTCCTCATTAACCTAGTAAAACAGTAATACCAAGACTGCATCATGGACAGCTCACAAGACTTACTTCTAGAGGTTTCTCCTCTCTCAAGTCACTGACCAGTGGGACCCACAAGACCCTGGCCCACTTGTAAGCCATAGCACAGCATGGGACAGTGTGTTGCACCAAGAAATCCACCCACACCTCTCTCTTCTCCCTAGGTTTCCCCTTCATGGACCCACTAGTCATAGACTAAATCTAGCCAAATATGTGTAGAAAAGTGTTGTCTTACATGTGGGACCCACCATGAACACTGTATCACTGGAGCAACTCAGCAACTGCATGCCAAACGTGTCACTGCCTCCTTCTTCCTCTCCCTTATAGCACACAGAGGCATAGAGATGAGCTCAACCACTGGAAACCTCGACCTTTTCGCCTCAAATTTAGCCAGCCGAGTCTCTTTCTCATCCTCTCCACGTTCCCACCGAGGAAACCGACGGAAACCCCAAGGATCACCGGCGGCAACCTCATCCTCCCTGCTACCGAGAGTGTTCGACCGAGCTCGAGCTAGCTCCGGTGAGTTCCATCCCTTCTTGACCACGGGAACGTGATCTACAAGCTTTGATCGTTCCATTTTCGCACTTGGCCACCCCAGGTTTGCTGGCCGAAGTCGCCGTGGTGCCGCCGTCCTTGTTCTCTGATCCGCAGCACCGCCGCCAACATCGCCTCGCCGTTTCGGCCGCCTCGGAGCAAGTCTGACCGAGCCACTACGCCACTAGTGCCGCCTCACCTCCAACTCCAAGACACCCCAAGAGTCATCCAGTTTGGTGCAGCGAGGAAGGAGATCGACGTCGTCGTCCCCAAGTTGGGCCGCCTGCCGCCGTCGTCGATTGCTTCGCCTGTGGTGAGCCTCTGCTCGATTCCCTGCTCAAGTACCTTTCCTGGAGCTTCACTAATGTGGTTGATGCCGTATCCCCAGTCATTGTGGACCAAAACGGTCTGACGCCGTCGCTCAGTGGATTTCCGCCGATGCTGCCGATCCAGTCTCCCCATCACCGCCTTTGTCCAGCCCTCCTCGGCCTCGGGCTATCGCAGGGTGAGCATCCTTGCGCCTAGTAGTAATTTCCGCATGCATGTGCACAGCCAGATCGAGTCCAAAACAGGATACACATCGTCGACCTGAACCACTCCACCGCTGGCGCCGCCGCTGTGCCTAGCTCCGGCCATCGTCGGCAACAGGACCACCACCGATAGCTTCGCCTTGATCTCCTCTGTTGTTCTTCTATTGGCCTACCCGAGCCACGCGCCGTTCGCCGTCGCCGCCGCCGAGAGCTCGCGCCTCCGCTCTGCTTGCGCCTCCCCTGCTGGCTTGCTGGCGTGTGGCCAGGCTGGAGTGAAATAAGAAAAAGAAAGAAAAGACAACCGATTTATTTTACAACAGAAAAATATGCAAACTTCAGAAATCCATAACTTTGCCATTTTAACTCCTTTTGAGTGAACCAATTTTGTTAGTTTCTGTAAATTTGTAAGCTTTAATATTGTGAAATAAAAATATGACCACTTCTGTACAGAAAATATATAAAATAATGAAGCTATAATAACTTATTTTGTGCCTAGGAACTTGGAATATTTCTAGAAATCCTTTATAACTCCTGTTGAGGTGAACCAAATTTCTATGGTTTCATAAAAATGTTCTCTTTAATTTTTCTAAAATTAAAAGTGAGAACTTCTGTGTAGGGTTTTTCTCTAAAAATGGAAATATCTATTATATACATCTTATAACCTAGAAGTTTTAAATTTCTAGAATTCATCCTAGCTGCTAAAATATGAAACCACTTTTGTTTAATCAGAAAATTGTAACCTTACTGTGGACAATTATATTTGACAAAACTACTCCCAAAATAGGACTAAGTAAATTCTACCTTTCTTTTTGATAAACTTGTAAAATTCACAACTAAATCATTTTAAATCAAAATCCAGTGAATCTAATTTTGTTGAACCAGTAGGATATGTAATTTCACATAAAAATACTCACACTTGTAAAATCCTATTTGGAATGCAAGTTACTTGTGATACCCTAAGGGAGTACAAATTAATTACAGATCTGCATTTTCAGCGTATATGGCTTATTATTTTTGTATCTCCTAAACCGTAAAAGATTTTTGGAATGATTGTTCACTAATTCACTTTAGAATTGGGCCTACCTACTGTATTTATATTCATAATAATTGGCATTTTGCATAAATATGTTTATTTGATTCTATTTGCATATTTGCTTTTATCGGTAGATTCAGACCAATTCGGAGACGTGGAGCAAGAACCTCGAAGTTGAGTGTGAACCATCGCTGCAGCAAGGCAAGCTTCTGCAAGCATATTGAACCCATATTTTCAATAAATTGATTTGTTTTATGAAAGCATATTCTATATGCATGTTACGGTCTATTTAAAATGGGAAAAATGGATCGTAGAGTCAAGACTTACCCAATTGTATGCATTTCATTCCTTGGTTGTTGATTCCATGTTTTATACCTTGTCACCCCTGGTTAAGGATTGGGATGATTTTATTTTATCGAATGCTTAGCCATGCTTATTTCTAGACCTAGAAAAGCCGAGAGATGAGCTATCGGTTCAAAACTAGTTTAATCCGAATGGATGGTTAAAATCTGAAAGAATAACTTTTGATTTATAATTAAGATATGTTTGACTTGGATGATGATAGGGCGACGTGACAGGATGGTGTTTCCCGATGCACGTAGCTCCGTCTGGGTCGTTAAGTGACCGAACATGTTGACGTCTATTCAAGCACCCTACGTACTTCACACGCCGGAATGGAGATGGCTTAACTAAGTAGCACGGAGGCTGTGGGCCATCTACGCCCGTGTTAGTCGTGTGAGATTGTTTTTCCTTTGGGAAGGCCTCGAGCACGCCTGGTGCCAGACGTGGTTTAGTGGTTGGGCTAAGCGTGCCAAAGGTTGTGTTGTACCTCTAGTGCGCACTCAATGTGTAGGTGGGGTACCGGAGGTACGGATCAAACTAGAGTGTAGACGTTGGCTTCTATCACATCGTGTGGGTAAAAGATGTACCCTCTGATCGAGAGTAAGAAACTATTCGAATAGCTTGTCACGGTTTACAGGACGGACTCGCTTTGATGTGTTAGTTACTCATGTTAGCATCCAACTTGGATATGTGGTTCTGGATTATGTTTGTTTATAACATGACTTAGGATAGTCATGGATGGATAGGTTTGTATAGAGGCTTGATGTTATATGGCTTGGTTTTAGCCATGAAGATGGTATGCTTGTGTAGCATAATTATTTGGCAATGGTGGCCATTTGATGTTAGATGCAATGGGGATTGTGCTCTTTTTACTCCATTTCAGAACTATAAGTTGCTGTCTAATTTTCGATTGAGCTATTTCACAGTTGCTTATGTTTTAAAGTATTAACTTGCTCAATTAAAATCAGGCTTTATGCCAAAATCAGATCGACAATGCCATACTTCCTTGATGTAGAGACTAGCATTACCCTTTCCCCCCCCCTACCCTATATTATTTTGTATAAGCCTAGATGAGTATGTTTTTTTACTCAAACTACATATCATTCAGGTGAGGATTGACGAATTGATGTGATCTTACTATTATTCTGCCAGGGTGGCGAGGATAATGTGTTTAGTTGAAGTTATGCTCTATCCCCAGTCCGTTGCCCTGTGTTTGGTTTGGACCACTGGTTTTTATCTTTTATGTTTATATTTTTCGCGCTGCTATCTTTTGGGGTTACTTTTTTGATGAATTAGGGTGTGAGCCCTCTATGGAATATATATAACTCTGCTGCTTGTTTATCCATATTTAGAGTACTTGTGATGTTTATCAATTGCTTGCGATGAAAGTTGTGAAGTTAGTCGCTTTCCTGGGACTAGCTGAACATGAGTATGAATTTAGATATGAGATGCATGGATTGTTGGTTCAACTGTAGAAACCATGTCCCCAGAAGTGTGTATCGTGTTTGGTCGCACATTCGTGTGGTTTGACGGGCACACTTCAGCCGTTTGGGGACTGGTGAATCAACTCTCCAAATATCTCTTATTTCTGATTCGGCGCGTTGGATTTGTATTGTGAGGTGGTAAAGATTATGGCAGGCTGCGTTGATGGAGTGATGGTTACCGCATTTATTCAGTTTTTATTCGTACGAGACCATCCATCTAGATATTTCGCGTTGTCATAATAATTACTTCTCCATAATGCACTTCTGGGGTGCCCACACGCGGGTGCCCCGTATTGATGATCTTTTTGATCAAATGAGGGGAACGACGTGTATTCTCAAAATTGACTTGATCTAGGCTACTTTCAGCTAAAATCAGACCGATGATAATCCCGAGACAGCCTTCACCACACGTTATGGTTGTATGAGTACACCGTAATGTCTTTTGACTACTAATGCCCCAGCAAGCTCATGAACATGATGAATAAGATTTTTATGGAGTACTTGACATCAGTTTGTAGTAGTCTGTATCTGATGATCATCCATCATCTACTCGAAGAGTTGAAGAAGAGATGAAAGGCATCTATGACTAGTTCATGGAAAACTTCGGAGCACCAAGCTGTATTGCAAAATTATGCAATGGAGTCTGGTTGAGGAAGTTGGATTCCTTGGTCATGTGCTGTTTGAGGTGGATAGGCCGTTGATCCAAGCAAGTCCAAGAGGTGTTGATTGGAAAACAACCCCAAAATGTTTCGGAATAAGACGTTTCTTGATGGTGTACTACCGCCGTCATTTGAAACGCTTTTGAAAGATTGCTGACCAATGAACTCAGCTGTTGAAGAAGAAAAGAGTTTGAATGGACTAAGAATGTGAAGGAAGCGCCAAAGAATAAAGAAAATACTAACCACAGCACCCGTGTTTGTTTTACCGGAGGGCAAGAGCTTCGATGTGTATTGTGACGCATCCGGTTAGGTCTTGGCTGTGTATTAATGCAAGAAGGAGGTGTAGCTATGCATCGCGCAATTGAGACCACATGAACAGAACTACCCTACGCATACTTAGAAACTAGCAGCTGTTGTGCAGTTGAAGGATTTGGCGGCCATTACTTGATCGGTAATCGCCTGCGAGATATACTCAGATCACAAGAGCCTAAAATATATTTCACACAAGTGATCTTGAACCTGAGGCAAAGGAGATGCTCGAGTTAATCAAGGACTATGACCTAGGCATAAATTATCACCTGGGAAGGCCAACAGTTGCAGCCGCGCTGGTCGGAAACCTCATTGCAAATAGTTCACACTAAGCAATGGACAACCTGAGTTTGTATTAAGGGAGTTCAATGGCCTCACCTGGAATTGGTGCGGAGTATGGTTGTGTGCAGCCGTGGAAGCCAAAGTCAACATTAGAAGACCAAATTCTTGCAGCCCAAGCTGGAAGACAAGAAGTTCCAAGAAATTAAGCGCAGCATAGAGAAAGGGAAACTCAGATAACAACATGGATGAAATGGAGTGTTAGCATGGACAGCGAATAATTCATCCCCAAAGAGAAAGGTCAAGAACTGATTCTGAAAGAGCCCAGGAAACATTCTGTACTCAATTCACCCGTAGTACCAAGATGTATCAAGATTAAGGAAATTTTTGTGGACAAGCATGAACCGAAGATATGCTGAATACGTGCGCTTTGTGATGCTGGTCAGTGAGTGAAAAGGCTGAGCATCAAAGGCCAGCTGGGCTACTACAAGCAATTACAAAACCCAGAATGGAAATGAGATGAATGTAATGGATTTCATCACTGGTTTGCCCAAGTCACATGAGGCAATGATTCAATATGGGTGAGTGGTCGGTTGACAAAATAGCACATTTATACCGTGAAAATCACTGACAAAAACCAAGCTAGCTGATTTATTCTCTGGGCTTGTTGCTGCATGGTTGCCAAAACAGATAGTTTCAACCGAGGTGCCCAGTTCATCTACTTTTGGAAAACGTTGTAGCAAGCAATGGACAACCTAGCTTTCAGCACCGCTATCACCGCAAATTGGGGAGGGAACCAAAAACCGAGAGGCGTGAACAAATTCTAGAAGACATGTTGAGAGAGCGTGATGTGCTGTCCATGGACCAAGCTGGGAAAATTGTTTGCCATATGCTGAGTTTCTTACAAGAACAGCTTACAAGCAAGCCTACCAAATGGTCACCATTCGAGGCTCTCTATGGGAGGAATGTAGAAACAACCTCTAAACTGGTCACAATTGGTGAGAGACACGTATTTGCCCCAGCTCAACAATGAAGCGGAAGAGCAGTTCGGTTTGATATAAGCAGCAAATTGAAGGAAGCCCACATCAAACAAAAGAGCTATGCTAACCAAAGGAGGTGTGAAGCTGAAGTTCCAGACCAATAAACTTATATCTAAATGACGCCGCTGCGAGTTACCCACAGGTTCAAGTCAAGGGAAAATTAGCACGGTACGTGACGCATATAGGCTTGCAAAGGTAGGAAAGTGGCCTATAGATTGGACCTGCCGACTGGAAGCTGTCTGAAGTGCAAAGTCTTCCATGATATCACAATAAAGAAGTGCCTTAGAGTGCGCCCACTGAGGTTGCGCCAACAGAAAGCATCGAATACAACAAACCTCATGTCAAAGAGCACCCAATTCACATAATAGAAGAGCTGAGCGGTGGACGAGGAAAAGACAATCAAGATGTGCAAGGTACAGTGGAGGAACCAGCACAGTGGATTGAGGCAACCTAGGACGCGCGAAGACCGTCTTCGAAACACGTTTCCGACTCTTCACCGACGCCAGCCAAATCTCGGGACGAGATTCATTTTAAGGGGGGGGTAGTTTTGTAACAGCCCCTTTTGTTTCATTATGCATAAAACCATTTTTTTTTCATCTGCATGCACTGCAGGTCATCTTTCTGCATGAAAAATCCCAGCCACAGGTCAAAGTTCGTGCATCTATATAAACTTTTCCCAACCGCCCTTCTAACCCTCAATTTTCAATTCTTCACTAAAAATTCTGGAAAAATTCCAAAAATTGTTCATACTTCTACCAGCCTATGCCTCCAAGGTTTCATTCGGTTTAAGGCAAGTGGCCCATCTAACCATCTAGGCTAATCCGCTGCTGAAATTGGAAAAAATCTTAGTACTGTTCCCCGGAGAAGAGTTCTTTCCCTCTCCTCCGGTTTCTCCTGTTTTCCAACCTGTTGACCCAATTCTTTCCACATGCAAGGTTGTAACCCCTTTGGACACACTTTTAATGTTGGGCCCCACTCTTAATTCGACTCCACAGCCCAGCCAAGCCCAGGCAACTCAGGCGTCCCTGTTCTCCATCGCCCAAGCCGAGATCGGCAAGATCTCTTCTCCGCCCGTGCAAGCTCGACCATGAATGGCTACCTCTTGCATGCCCCAGACCACGTGAGCGAGAGCAGAGGCCGCCTTGGGACCTCCGAGGATGCCCCGACAGCCTCAACGATGCCCTGCCTATCCCGTCTGTCTGCTGCACGTTTGCCGCGCACACCACCATCGCCAAGACCGATGAGTAAGCAGCGCCCTCCCCTCTCCTCTCCCTTCCCTGCCTCCATTTTTAACCAAAGCCCATGCCCTCCTGCCTCCCCAGCTCACTTCTTCTCACGCACCCAAGGACCCAGGGGATTGCCCTTGGTTCCTGGAACGTGAGGGTGCCGCCCACGGGCGCCGGCGCAGCAACGCCTTCCGTCTGGAGCTCTGTGAGTTTTTACCTTGCTCAGCTGGTCAACCATGGCCTACCCGGACCTAACTCCGTTTTTTGCCTCGGCAAGCAGCAAGCACCCACCACAACCCCATCGTGTTTTGCAACACCGACGGGTGCCGCCGGTGACCTTGCAGCCACTAAAACTCTGCCCTGGTGAGTTAACGCTGTCCTAGCTGTCACCATCTCCCCTTCACTCAATTGAACTCATCGCAACGCTTGTCTGTAGCTCCCATCGCGAGGCAACCCTGTTTGCCGAGCTGACCACGCCTCAACGTTGCACCCTACACCTGCACTCTTCGGTGAGCGTATGGTGTAGCTTAGAAACCAAGAATAACATAGTACAAACCACATGTGGCTCTTATGGGAATCCCTGGCTCATATAATGTTGATACAACTGCAATAGCCGCCCAGTGAGTTGTAGGTCATTAATTGTTGACATTAGGTTAGTGCGTTATGTATTGTCCCATGAGCCGAAGGTACCTTGATTATTGTTCAAGGTGACCAGCACATCGTGTGAGCCTGGGGTTTTGGGAGGCCTACCAACCCCTAGGATATATAAGCACGGATGATGCTATCAATGTAGAAAGCTTGTCATTGATGGTGTGAAGCCTCCTGTTGGTAGCTCATATTGTCCTTGTTCATGTGGTACGTTGTACACCTCTCGAGAGTTAAAACTATGGAAATAGCCGTGTCCTCGGTTAGATGACTTGGGAATTTCTCCACCGTAGTTAGATTTAAATTCTGGAACTGTTTTGGGAAATCATGGTGCGAATGGGAATTCACGGGTGGTTGTGGCGCGTTTGCCATGGTTGGCTGCATGGCAGGAGCCTAGATTGTTGGAAACAACTCGGGGTCGATGCTGACATAACTTGATTACTGTGCTGGTTATTTACGAAATTGCGTTGCAAAACCGCAATGTTTTCGCTTATATATTATAGATTTATGCAAAGTGTGAACCTGAACCATTCCTTTTTATCTTCGCATTATGGAATACCATTAGAAAAAAAAAATTACTAAAAGTCTTGTAGAGTACGTTTTGACACCAACACGCTTGTTTACTTCTTTTTTAGAGATGATTGTGGGGACCCGACAATCGGTATTTATGCAGCGTTTTTGGAGACGCGACGATGGTGCTTACTGGGCTTACCGGTTTGCCCTGTGGTGGCAGAGGCACACTGCTGGTTTTTTGGTGCCTATATTTTTGTCCACATTGAAACTCTTTGTTATTTTGTTGTCTATTTGGCCGTCGGCCTCTATGTAATCGCTAAGTCTAGATCTTTTACACTCTGCTTGGACTGCTTGAGCTGACTTTGATGTATGGATTATGTTGCGATGTTGAATGTGTGGTGCAGCAATTGATCGTGGGATGCATGGTACACACATAGGTTTGGGTCCAAACTGGGTCCTAGTGGGCACCCCGGAAAGTGCATTATGGAGAGTATTATTATACACGTGAATTATCTAGATGATGGTCTCAAATAAAACCGAATAAATGCCGGTAACCATCCATCGCCTCTCTTG